>OZ020132.1:6000000-6490168 GCA_963971185.1 Bombus muscorum
TTATTACGTTAAAAAGCGTTATGAGGTATGAATATTTTCACACAAATCGCAATATAATTCAATTCTACGTCGGGATTAAACTTCTCTTCCGTTCTAATCAATTAAAAAAAAATAGTGGACGGAGACGAGTCGACCCGTCGAACTTACTCTCGCTCGGTCCTCGGCAGGTTCGGACTTAGAACAATTTGGGCCGAAAGATTTTTTCGAGATAATTCTTTAAATAGCGTTATGAGGTATGAATATTTTCACACAAATCGCAATATAATTCAATTCTACGTCGGGATTAAACTTCTCTTCCGTTCTAATCAATTTAAAAAAAAATAGTGGACGGAGACGACTCGACCCGTCGAACTTACCCTAGCTCGGTCCACGGTGCGTTGGGACTTGGAACAATTTCGGCCGAAAGGTTTTTTCGAGTTATTTCGTTAAAAAGCGTTATGAGGTATGAATATTTTCACACAAATCGCAATATAATTCAATTCTACGTCGGGATTAAACGTTTTTTCCGTTCTAATCAATTTAAAAAAAATAGTGGACGGAGACGACTCGACCCGTCGAACTTACTCTCGCTCGGTCCTCGGTACGTTGGGACTTGGAAGAATTTTTGACCGAAATGTTTTTTTGAGTAATTTCGTTAAATAGCGTTATGCGGTATGAATATTTTTACATAAATCGCAATATAATTCGATTTTACGTATGGATTAAACATTTTTTTTGTTCCAAAAAGGTTTAAAAAAAGTAGTGAACCGACTCGACTCGACCCGTCGAACTTAATCTCGCTCGGTCGTCGGTACGTAGGGACTTCGAAGAACTTCGGCCGAAAGGTTTTTTCGAGTTATTACGTTAAAAAGCGTTATGAGGTATGAATATTATCACACAAATCGCAATATAATTCAATTCTACGTCGGGATTAATCGTCTCTTCCGTTCTAATCAATTAAAAATAAATAGTGGACGGAGACGAGTCGACCCGTCGAACTTACTCTCGCTCGGTCCTCGGCAGGTTCGGACTTAGAACAATTTGGGCCGAAAGATTTTTTCGAGATAATTCTTTAAATAGCGTTATGAGGTATGAATATTTTCACACAAATCGCAATATAATTCAATTCTACGTCGGGATTGAACGTTTTTTCCGTTCTAATCAATTTAAAAAAAAATAGTGGACGGAGACGACTCGACCCGTCGAACTTATCCTAGCTCGGTCCTCGGTGCGTTGGGACTTGGAAAAATTTCGGCCCAAAGGTTTTTTCGAGATATTTCGTTAAAAAGCGTTATGAGGTATGAATATTTTTACATAAATCGCAATATAATTCGATTTTACGTATGGATTAAACATTTTTTTCGTTCCAAAAAGGTTTAAAAAAAGTAGTGAACCGACTCGACTCGACCCGTCGAACTTACTCTCGCTCGATCCTCGGTACGTTGGGACTTAGTAGAATTTTTGACCGAAAAGTTTTTTCGAGTAATTTCGTTAATTAGCGTTATGCGGTATGAATATTTTTACATAAATCGCAATATAATTCGATTTTACGTATGGATTAAACATTCTTTTGTTCCAAAAAGGTTTAAAAAAAGTAGTGAACCGACTCGACTCGACCCGTCGAACTTAATCTCGCTCGGTCCTCGGAACGTAGGGACTTCGAAAAACTTCGGCCGAAAGGTTTTTTCGAGTTATTACGTTAAAAAGCGTTATGAGGTATGAATATTTTCACACAAATCGCAATATAATTCAATTCTACGTCGAGATTAAACTTCTCTTCCGTTCTAATCAATTAAAAAAAAATAGTGGACGGAGACGAGTCGACCCGTCGAACTTACTCTCGCTCGGTCCTCGGCAGGTTCGGACTTAGAACAATTTGGGCCGAAAGATTTTTTCGAGATAATTCTTTAAATAGCGTTATGAGGTATGAATATTTTCACACAAATCGCAATATAATTCAATTCTTCGTCGGGATTAAACGTTTTTTCCGTTCTAATCAATTTAAAAAAAAATAGTGGACGGAGACGACTCGACCCGTCGAACTTACCCTAGCTCGGTACTCGGTGCGTTGGGACTTGGAAAAATTTCGGCCGAAAGGTTTTTTCGAGATAATTCTTTAAATAGCGTTATGAGGTATGAATATTTTCACACAAATCGCAATATAATTCAATTCTACGTTTGGATTAAACGTTTTTTCCGTTCTAATCAATTTAAAAAAAAATAGTGGACGAAGACGACTCGATCCGTCGAACTTACTCTCGCTCGGTCCTCGGTACGTTGGGACTTCGAAAAACTTCGGCCGAAAGGTTGTTTCGAGATAATTCTTTAAATAGCGTTATGAGGTATGAATATTTTCACACAAATCGCAATATAATTCGATTTTACGTATGGATTAAACATTTTTTTTGTTCCAAAAAGGTTTAAAAAAAGTAGTGAACCGACTCGACTCAATCCGTCGAACTTACTCTCGCTCGGTCCTCGGCAGGTTGGGACTTAGAACAATTTGGGCCGAAAGGTTTTTTCGAGATAATTCTTTAAATAGCGTTATGAGGTATGAATATTTTCACACAAATCGCAATATAATTCAATTCTTCGTCGGGATTAAACGTTTTTTCCGTTCTAATCAATTTAAAAAAAAATAGTGGACGGAGACGACTCGACCCGTCGAACTTACCCTAGCTCGGTACTCGGTGCGTTGGGACTTGGAAAAATTTCGGCCGAAAGGTTTTTTCGAGTTATTTCGTTAAAAAGCGTTATGAGGTATAAATATTTTTAAATAAATCGCAATATAATTCGATTTTACGTATGGATTAAACATTTTTTTCGTTCCAAAAAGGTTTAAAAAAAGTAGTGAACCGACTCGACTCGACCCGTCGAACTTACTCTCGCTCGATCCTCGGTACGTTGGGACTTAGTAGAATTTTTGACCGAAAAGTTTTTTCGAGTAATTTCGTTAAATAGCGTTATGCGGTATGAATATTTTTACATAAATCGCAATATAATTCGATTTTACGTATGGATTAAACATTTTTTTTGTTCTAATCAATTAAAAAAAAATAGTGGACGGAGACGACTCGACCCGTCGAACTTACTCTCGCTCGGTCCTCGGTACGTTGGGACTTCGAAAAACTTCGGCCGAAAGGTTGTTTCGAGTTATTTCGTTAGAAAGCGTTATGAGGTATGAATATTTTTAGATAAATCGCAATATAATTCGATTTTACGCATGGATTAAACATTTTTTTTGTTCCAAAAAAGTTTAAAAAAAGTAGTGAACCGACTCGACTCAATCCGTCGAACTTACTCTCGCTCGGTCCTCGGCAGGTTGGGACTTACAACAATTTGGGCCGAAAGGTTTTTTCGAGATATTTCGTTAAATAGCGTTATGCGGTATTTATATTTTTACATAAATCGCTATATAATTCGATTTTACGTATGGATTAAACATTTTTTTTGTTCCAAAAAGGTTTAAAAAAAGTAGTGAACCGACTCGACTCGACCCGTCGAACTTAATCTCGCTCGGTCCTCGGTACGTAGGGACTTCGAAAAATTTCGGCCGAAAGGTTTTTTCGAGTTATTTCGTTAAAAAGCGTTATGAGGTATAAATATTTTTAAATAAATCGCAATATAATTCGATTTTACGTATGGATTAAACATTTTTTTCGTTCCAAAAAGGTTTAAAAAAAGTAGTGAACCGACTCGACTCGACCCGTCGAACTTACTCTCGCTCGCTCCTCGGTACGTTGGGACTTAGTAGAATTTTTGACCGAAAAGTTTTTTCGAGATAATTCTTTAAATAGCGTTATGAGGTATGAATATTTTTACATAAATCGCAATATAATTCAATTCTACGTCGGGATTAAACGTTTCTTCCGTTCTAATCACCTTAAAAAAAAATAGTGGACCGAGACGACTCGACCCGTCGAACTTAATCTCGCTCGGTCCTCGGTACGTAGGGACTTCGAAAAACTTCGGCCGAAAGGTTTTTTCGAGTTATTTCGTTAAAAAGCGTTATGAGGTATGAATATTTTCACACAAATCGCAATATAATTCAATTCTACGTCGGGATTAAACGTTTTTTCCGTTCTAATCAATTTAAAAAAAATAGTGGACGGAGACGACTCGACCCGTCGAACTTACTCTCGCTCGGTCCTCGGTACGTTGGGACTTGGAAGAATTTTTGACCGAAATGTTTTTTTGAGTAATTTCGTTAAATAGCGTTATGCGGTATGAATATTTTTACATAAATCGCAATATAATTCGATTTTACGTATGGATTAAACATTTTTTTTGTTCCAAAAAGGTTTAAAAAAAGTAGTGAACCGACTCGACTCGACCCGTCGAACTTAATCTCGCTCGGTCGTCGGTACGTAGGGACTTCGAAGAACTTCGGCCGAAAGGTTTTTTCGAGTTATTACGTTAAAAAGCGTTATGAGGTATGAATATTATCACACAAATCGCAATATAATTCAATTCTACGTCGGGATTAATCGTCTCTTCCGTTCTAATCAATTAAAAATAAATAGTGGACGGAGACGAGTCGACCCGTCGAACTTACTCTCGCTCGGTCCTCGGCAGGTTCGGACTTAGAACAATTTGGGCCGAAAGATTTTTTCGAGATAATTCTTTAAATAGCGTTATGAGGTATGAATATTTTCACACAAATCGCAATATAATTCAATTCTACGTCGGGATTGAACGTTTTTTCCGTTCTAATCAATTTAAAAAAAAATAGTGGACGGAGACGACTCGACCCGTCGAACTTATCCTAGCTCGGTCCTCGGTGCGTTGGGACTTGGAAAAATTTCGGCCCAAAGGTTTTTTCGAGATATTTCGTTAAAAAGCGTTATGAGGTATGAATATTTTTACATAAATCGCAATATAATTCGATTTTACGTATGGATTAAACATTTTTTTCGTTCCAAAAAGGTTTAAAAAAAGTAGTGAACCGACTCGACTCGACCCGTCGAACTTACTCTCGCTCGATCCTCGGTACGTTGGGACTTAGTAGAATTTTTGACCGAAAAGTTTTTTCGAGTAATTTCGTTAATTAGCGTTATGCGGTATGAATATTTTTACATAAATCGCAATATAATTCGATTTTACGTATGGATTAAACATTCTTTTGTTCCAAAAAGGTTTAAAAAAAGTAGTGAACCGACTCGACTCGACCCGTCGAACTTAATCTCGCTCGGTCCTCGGAACGTAGGGACTTCGAAAAACTTCGGCCGAAAGGTTTTTTCGAGTTATTACGTTAAAAAGCGTTATGAGGTATGAATATTTTCACACAAATCGCAATATAATTCAATTCTACGTCGAGATTAAACTTCTCTTCCGTTCTAATCAATTAAAAAAAAATAGTGGACGGAGACGAGTCGACCCGTCGAACTTACTCTCGCTCGGTCCTCGGCAGGTTCGGACTTAGAACAATTTGGGCCGAAAGATTTTTTCGAGATAATTCTTTAAATAGCGTTATGAGGTATGAATATTTTTACATAAATCGCAATATAATTCAATTCTACGTCGGGATTAAACGTTTCTTCCGTTCTAATCACCTTAAAAAAAAATAGTGGACCGAGACGACTCGACCCGTCGAACTTACTCTCGCTCGGTCCTCGGTACGTTGGGACTTCGAAAAACTTCGGCCGAAAGGTTGTTTCGAGTTATTTCGTTAGAAAGCGTTATGAGGTATGAATATTTTTAGATAAATCGCAATATAATTCGATTTTACGGATGGATTAAACATTTTTTTTGTTCCAAAAAGGTTTAAAAAAAGTAGTGAACCGACTCGACTCAATCCGTCGAACTTACTCTCGCTCGGTCCTCGGCAGGTTGGGACTTACAACAATTTGGGCCGAAAGGTTTTTTCGAGATATTTCGTTAAATAGCGTTATGCGGTATTTATATTTTTACATAAATCGCAATATAATTCGATTTTACGTATGGATTAAACATTTTTTTTGTTCCAAAAAGGTTTAAAAAAAGTAGTGAACCGACTCGACTCGACCCGTCGAACTTAATCTCGCTCGGTCCTCGGTACGTAGGGACTTGGAACAATTTCGGCCGAAAGGTTTTTTCGAGTTATTTCGTTAAAAAGCGTTATGAGGTATAAATATTTTTAAATAAATCGCAATATAATTCGATTTTACGTATGGAATAAACATTTTTTTTGTTCCAAAAAGGTTTAAAAAAAGTAGTGAACCGACTCGACTCGACCCGTCGAACTTAATCTCGCTCGGTCCTCGGTACGTAGGGACTTCGAAAAACTTCGGCCGAAAGGTTTTTTCGAGTTATTACGTTAAAAAGCGTTATGAGGGATGAATATTTTCACACAAATCGCAATATAATTCAATTCTACGTCGGGATTGAACGTTTCTTCCGTTCTAATCAATTTAAAAAAAAATAGTGGACGGAGACGACTCGAACCGTCGAACTTACCCTAGCCCGGTCCACGGTGCGTTGGGACTTGGAACAATTTCGGCCGAAAGGTTTTTTCGAGTTATTTCGTTAAAAAGCGTTATGAGGTATGAATATTTTCACACAAATCGCAATATAATTCAATTCTACGTCGGGATTAAACGTTTTTTCCGTTCTAATCAATTAAAAAAAAATAGTGGACGGAGACGACTCGACCCGTCGAACTTACTCTCGCTCGGTCCTCGGCAGGTTCGGACTTAGAACAATTTGGGCCGAAAGGTGTTTTCGAGATAATTCTTTCAATAACGTTATGAGGTATGAATATTTTCAGACAAATCGCAATATAATTCAATTCTACGTCGGGATTAAACGTTTTTTCCGTTCTAATCAATTAAAAAAAAATAGTGGACGGAGACGACTCGACCCGTCGAACTTACTCTCGCTCGGTTCTCGGCAGGTTCGGACTTAGAACAATTTGGGCCGAAAGGTGTTTTCGATATAATTCTTTCAATAACGTTATGAGGTATGAATATTTTCACACAAATCGCAATATAATTCAATTCTACGTCGGGATTAAACGTTTTTTCCGTTCTAATCAATTTAAAAAAAATAGTGGACGGAGATGACTCGACCCGTCGAACTTACTCTCGCTCGGTCCTCGGTACGTTGGGACTTGGAAAAATTTCGGCCGAAAGGTTTTTTCGAGTTATTTCGTTAAAAAGCGTTATGAGGTATAAATATTTTTAAATAAATCGCAATATAATTCGATACTACGTCGGGATTAATCGTCTCTTCCGCTCTAATCAATTAAAAAAAAATAGTGGACGGAGACGAGTCGACCCGTCGAGCTTACTCTCGCTCGGTCCTCGGTACGTTGGGACTTGGAACAATTTCGGCCGAAATTTTTTTCGAGTAATTTCGTTAAATAGCGTTATGCGGTATGAATATTTTTACATAAATCGCAATACAATTCGATTTTACGTATGGATTAAACATTTTTTTTGTTCCAAAAAGGTTTAAAAAAAGTAGTGAACCGACTCGACTCGACCCGTCGAACTTACTCTCGCTCGGTCCTGGGTACGTTGGGACTTCGAAAAACTTCGGCCGAAAGGTTGTTTCGAGTTATTTCGTTAGAAAGCGTTATGAGGTATGAATATTTTTAGATAAATCGCAATATAATTCGATTTTACGTACGGATTAAACATTTTTTTCGCTCCAAAGAGGTTTAAAAAAAGTAGTGAACCGACTCGGCTCGACCCGTCGAACTTACTCTCGCTCGATCCTCGGTACGTTGGGACTTAGTAGAATTTTTGACCGAAAAGTTTTTTCGAGTAATTTCGTTAAATAGCGTTATGCGGTATGAATATTTTTACATAAATCGCAATATAATTCGAATTTACGTATGGAATAAACATTTTTTTTGTTCCAAAATGTTTAAAAAAAGTAGTGAACCGACTCGACTCGACCCGCCGAACTTACTCTCGCTCGGTCCTCGGCAGGTTGGGACTTCGAAAAACTTCGGCCGAAAGGTTTTTTCGAGTAATTACGTTAAAAAGCGTTATGAGGTATGAATATTTTCACACAAATCGCAATATAATTCAATTCTACGTCGGGATTAAACTTCTCTTCCGTTCTAATCAATTAAAAAAAAATAGTGGACGGAGACGAGTCGACCCGTCGAACTTACTCTCGCTCGGTCCTCGGCAGGTTCGGACTTAGAACAATTTGGGCCGAAAGATATTTCGAGATAATTCTTTAAATAGCGTTATGAGGTTTGAATATTTTTACATAAATCGCAATATAATTCGATTTTACGTATGGATTAAACATTTTTTTCGTTCCAAAAAGGTTTAAAAAAAGTAGTGAACCGACTCGACTCGACCCGTCGAACTTACTCTCGCTCGATCCTCGGTGCGTTGGGACTTAGACCAATTTGGGCCGAAAGGTTTTTTCGAGATAGTTCTTTGAATAGCGTTACGAGGTATGAATATTCTCATAAAAATCGCAATATAATTCAATTCTACGTCGGGGTTAAACGTTTTTTCCGTTCTAATCAATTTAAAAAAAAATAGTGGACGAAGACGACTCGATCCGTCGAACTTACTCTCGCTCGGTCCTCTGTACGTTGGGACTTGGAACAACTTCGGCCGAAATTTTTTTCGAGATATTTCGTTAAAGAGCGTTATGCGGTATGAATATTTTTACATAAATTGCAATATAATTCGATTTTACGTTTGGATTAATCATTTTTTTTGTTCCAAAAAGGTTTAAAAAAAGTAGTGAACCGACTCGACTCGATCCGTCGAACTTACACTCGCTCGGTCCTCGGCAAGTTGGGACTTAGAACAATTTGGGCCGAAACGTTTTTTCGAGATAATTCTTTAAATAGCGTTATGAGGTATGAATATTTTCACACAAATCGCAATATAATTCAATTCTACGTTTGGATTAAACGTTTTTTCCGTTCTAATCAATTTAAAAAAAAATAGTGGACGAAGACGACTCGATCCGTCGAACTTACTCTCGCTCGGTCCTCGGTACGTTGGGACTTCGAAAAACTTCGGCCGAAAGGTTGTTTCGAGATAATTCTTTAAATAGCGTTATGAGGTATGAATATTTTCACACAAATCGCAATATAATTCGATTTTACGTATGGATTAAACATTTTTTTTGTTCCAAAAAGGTTTAAAAAAAGTAGTGAACCGACTCGACTCAATCCGTCGAACTTACTCTCGCTCGGTCCTCGGCAGGTTGGGACTTAGAACAATTTGGGCCGAAAGGTTTTTTCGAGATAATTCTTTAAATAGCGTTATGAGGTATGAATATTTTCACACAAATCGCAATATAATTCAATTCTTCGTCGGGATTAAACGTTTTTTCCGTTCTAATCAATTTAAAAAAAAATAGTGGACGGAGACGACTCGACCCGTCGAACTTACCCTAGCTCGGTACTCGGTGCGTTGGGACTTGGAAAAATTTCGGCCGAAAGGTTTTTTCGAGTTATTTCGTTAAAAAGCGTTATGAGGTATAAATATTTTTAAATAAATCGCAATATAATTCGATTTTACGTATGGATTAAACATTTTTTTCGTTCCAAAAAGGTTTAAAAAAAGTAGTGAACCGACTCGACTCGACCCGTCGAACTTAATCTCGCTCGGTCCTCGGTACGTAGGGACTTCGAAAAATTTCGGCCGAAAGGTTTTTTCGAGTAATTTCGTTAAAAAGCGTTATGAGGTATAAATATTTTTAAATAAATCGCAATATAATTCGATTTTACGTATGGATTAAACATTTTTTTTGTTCCAAAAAGGTTTAAAAAAAGTAGTGAACCGACTCGACTCGACCCGTCGAACTTACTCTCGCTCGGTCCTCGGCAGGTTGGGACTTAGTAGAATTTTTGACCGAAAAGTTTTTTCGAGTAATTTCGTTAAATAGCGTTATGCGGTATGAATATTTTTACATAAATCGCAATACAATTCGATTTTACGTATGGATTAAACATTTTTTTTGTTCCAAAAAGGTTTAAAAAAAGTAGTGAACCGACTCGACTCGACCCGTCGAACTTAATCTCGCTCGGTCCTCGGTACGTAGGGACTTCGAAAAATTTCGGCCGAAAGGTTTTTTCGAGTAATTTCGTTAAAAAGCGTTATGAGGTATAAATATTTTTAAATAAATCGCAATATAATTCGATTTTACGTATGGATTAAACATTTTTTTCGTTCCAAAAAGGTTTAAAAAAAGTAGTGAACCGACTCGACTCGACCCGTCGAACTTACTCTCGCTCGATCCTCGGTACGTTGGGACTTAGTAGAATTTTTGACCGAAAAGTTTTTTCGAGTAATTTCGTTAAATAGCGTTATGCGGTATGAATATTTTTACATAAATCGCAATATAATTCGATTTTACGTATGGAATAAACATTTTTTTTGTTCTAATCAATTAAAAAAAAATAGTGGACGGAGACGACTCGACCCGTCGAACTTACTCTCGCTCGGTCCTCAGCAGGTTGGGACTTAGATCAATTTGGGCCGAAAGGTTTTTTCGAGTTATTTCGTTAAAAAGCGTTATGAGGTATGAATATTTTTACATAAATCGCAATACAATTCGATTTTACGTATGGATTAAACATTTTTTTTGTTCCAAAAAGGTTTAAAAAAAGTAGTGAACCGACTCGACTCGACCCGTCGAACTTACTCTCGCTCGGTCCTCGGCAGGTTGGGACTTAGTAGAATTTTTGACCGAAAAGTTTTTTCGAGTAATTTCGTTAAATAGCGTTATGCGGTATGAATATTTTTACATAAATCGCAATACAATTCGATTTTACGTATGGATTAAACATTTTTTTTGTTCCAAAAAGGTTTAAAAAAAGTAGTGAACCGACTCGACTCGACCCGTCGAACTTAATCTCGCTCGGTCCTCGGTACGTAGGGACTTCGAAAAATTTCGGCCGAAAGGTTTTTTCGAGTAATTTCGTTAAAAAGCGTTATGAGGTATAAATATTTTTAAATAAATCGCGATATAATTCGATTTTACGTATGGATTAAACATTTTTTTCGTTCCAAAAAGGTTTAAAAAAAGTAGTGAACCGACTCGACTCGACCCGTCGAACTTACTCTCGCTCGATCCTCGGTACGTTGGGACTTAGTAGAATTTTTGACCGAAAAGTTTTTTCGAGTAATTTCGTTAAATAGCGTTATGCGGTATGAATATTTTTACATAAATCGCAATATAATTCGATTTTACGTATGGAATAAACATTTTTTTTGTTCCAAAAAGGTTTAAAAAAAGTAGTGAACCGACTCGACTCGACCCGTCGAACTTAATCTCGCTCGGTCCTCGGTACGTAGGGACTTCGAAAAACTTCGGCCGAAAGGTTTTTTCGAGTTATTACGTTAAAAAGCGTTATGAGGGATGAATAATTTCACACAAATCGCAATATAATTCAATTCTACGTCGGGATTAAACGTTTTTTTCCGTTCTAATCAATTTAAAAAAAAATAGTGGACGGAGATGACTCGACCCGTCGAACTTACTCTCGCTCGGTCCTCGGTACGTTGGGACTTGGAAAAATTTCGGCCGAAAGGTTTTTTCGAGTTATTTCGTTAAAAAGCGTTATGAGGTATAAATATTTTTAAATAAATCGCAATATAATTCGATACTACGTCGGGATTAATCGTCTCTTCCGCTCTAATCAATTAAAAAAAAATAGTGGACGGAGACGAGTCGAACCGTCGAACTTACTCTCGCTCGGTCCTCGGTACGTTGGGACTTGGAAGAATTTTTGACAGAAAAGTTTTTTCGAGTTATTTCGTTAAAGAGCGTTATGAGATATGACCATTTTCACATAAATCGCAACATAATTCGATTTTACGTATGGATTAAACATTTTTTTTGTTCCAAAAAGGTTTAAAAAAAGTAGTGCACCGACTCGACTCGACCCGTCGAACTTACTCTCGCTCGGTCCTCGGCAGGTTGGGACTTAGACCAATTTGGGCCGAAAGGTTTTTTCGAGATAGTTCTTTGAATATCGTTACGAGGTATGAATATTCTCACACAAATCGCAATATAATTCAATTCTACGTCGGGATTAAACGTTTTTTCCGTTCTAATCAATTTAAAAAAAAATAGTGGACGGAGACGACTCGATCCGTCGAACTTCCTCTCGCTGGGTCCTCGGTACGTTGGGGCTTGGAACAATTTCGGCCGAAATTTTTTTCGTGTAATTTCGTTAAATAGCGTTATGCGGTATGAATATTTTTACATAAATCGCAATACAATTCGATTTTACGTATGGATTAAACATTTTTTTTGTTCCAAAAAGGTTTAAAAAAAGTAGTGAACCGACTCGACTCGACCCGTCGAACTTACTCTCGCTCGGTCCTCGGTACGTTGGGACTTCGAAAAACTTCGGCCGAAAGGTTGTTTCGAGTTATTTCGTTAGAAAGCGTTATGAGGTATGAATATTTTTAGATAAATCGCAATATAATTCGATTTTACGTATGGATTAAACATTTTTTTCGTTCCAAAAAGGTTTAAAAAAAGTAGTGAACCGACTCGACTCGACCCGTCGAACTTACTCTCGCTCGATCCTCGGTTCGTTGGGACTTAGTAGAATTTTTGACCGAAAAGTTTTTTCGAGTAATTTCGTTAAATAGCGTTATGCGGTATGAATATTTTTACATAAATCGCAATATAATTCGATTTTACGTATGGAATAAACATTTTTTTTGTTCCAAAAAGGTTTAAAAAAAGTAGTGAACCGACTCGACTTAATCCGTCGAACTTACTCTCGCTCGGTCCTCGGCAGGTTGGGACTTAGACCAATTTGGGCCGAAAGGTTTTTTCGAGATAGTTCTTTGAATAGCGTTACGAGGTATGAATATTCTCACACAAATCGCAATATAATTCAATTCTACGTCGGGATTAAACGTTTTTTCCGTTCTAATCAATTAAAAAAAAATAGTGGACGGAGACGAGTCGACCCGTCGAACTTACTCTCGCTCGGTCCTCGGTACGTTGGGACTTGGAAAAATTTCGGCCGAAAGGTTTTTTCGAGTTATTTCGTTAAAAAGCGTTATGAGGTATAAATATTTTTAAATAAATCGCAATATAATTCGATACTACGTCGGGATTAATCGTCTCTTCCGCTCTAATCAATTAAAAAAAAATAGTGGACGGAGACGAGTCGAACCGTCGAACTTACTCTCGCTCGGTCCTCGGTACGTTGGGACTTGGAACAATTTCGGCCGAAATTTTTTTCGAGTAATTTCGTTAAATAGCGTTATGCGGTATGAATATTTTTACATAAATCGCAATACAATTCGATTTTACGTATGGATTAAACATTTTTTTTGTTCCAAAAAGGTTTAAAAAAAGTAGTGAACCGACTCGACTCGACCCGTCGAACTTACTCTCGCTCGGTCCTCGGTACGTTGGGACTTCGAAAAACTTCGGCCGAAAGGTTGTTTCGAGTTATTTCGTTAGAAAGCGTTATGAGGTATGAATATTTTTAGATAAATCGCAATATAATTCGATTTTACGTATGGATTAAACATTTTTTTCGTTCCAAAAAGGTTTAAAAAAAGTAGTGAACCGACTCGACTCGACCCGTCGAACTTACTCTCGCTCGATCCTCGGTTCGTTGGGACTTAGTAGAATTTTTGACCGAAAAGTTTTTTCGAGTAATTTCGTTAAATAGCGTTATGCGGTATGAATATTTTTACATAAATCGCAATATAATTCGATTTTACGTATGGAATAAACATTTTTTTTGTTCCAAAAAGGTTTAAAAAAAGTAGTGAACCGACTCGCCTCGACCCGTCGAACTTAATCTCGCTCGGTCCTCGGCAGGTTGGGACTTAGAACAATTTGGGCCGAAAGGTTTTTTCGAGATAGTTCTTTGAATAGCGTTATGAGGAATGAATATTTTCACACAAATCGCAATATAATTCAATTCTACGTTGGGATTAAACGTTTTTTCACTTCTAATCAATTTAAAAAAAAATAGTGGACGAAGACGACTCGATCCGGCGAACTTACTCTCGCTCGGTCCTCGGTACGTTGGGACTTCGAAAAACTTCGGCCGAAAGGTTGTTTCGAGTTATTTCGTTAGAAAGCGTTATGAGGTATGAATATTTTTAGATAAATCGCAATATAATTCGATTTTACGGATGGATTAAACATTTTTTTTGTTCCAAAAAGGTTTAAAAAAAGTAGTGAACCGACTCGACTCAATCCGTCGAACTTACTCTCGCTCGGTCCTCGGCAGGTTGGGACTTACAACAATTTGGGCCGAAAGGTTTTTTCGAGATAATTCTTTAAATAGCGTTATGAGGTATGAATATTTTCACACAAATCGCAATATAATTCAATTCTTCGTCGGGATTAAACGTTTTTTCCGTTCCAATCAATTAAAAAAAAATAGTGGACGGAGACGACTCGACCCGTCGAACTTACTCTCGCTCGGTCCTCGGTACGTTGGGACTTGGAAGAATTTTTGACAGAAAAGTTTTTTCGAGTTATTTCGTTAAAGAGCGTTATGAGGTATGACCATTTTCACATAAATCGCAATATAATTCGATTTTACGTATGGATTAAACATTTTTTTTGTTCCAAAAAGGTTTAAAAAAAGTAGTGAACCGACTCGACTCAATCCGTCGAACTTACTCTCGCTCGGTCCTCGGTACGTTGGGACTTGGAAGAATTTTTGACAGAAAAGTTTTTTCGAGTTATTTCGTTAAAGAGCGTTATGAGATATGACCATTTTCACATAAATCGCAACATAATTCGATTTTACCTATGGATTAAACATTTTTTTTGTTCCAAAAAGGTTTAAAAAAAGTAGTGAACCGACTCGACTCGACCCGTCGAACTTAATCTCGCTCGGTCCTCGGTACGTAGGGACTTCGAAAAACTTCGGCCGAAAGGTTTTTTCGAGTTATTACGTTAAAAAGCGTTATGAGGTTTGAATATTTTTACATAAATCGCAATATAATTCGATTTTACGTATGGATTAAACATTTTTTTCGTTCCAAAAAGGTTTAAAAATAGTAGTGAACCGACTCGACTCGATCCGTCGAACTTACTCTAGCTCGGTCCTCGGTACGTTGGGACTTAGACCAATTTGGGCCGAAAGGTTTTTTCGAGATAGTTCTTTGAATAGCGTTACGAGGTATGAATATTCTCATACAAATCGCAATATAATTCAATTCTACGTCGGGATTAAACGTTTTTTCCGTTCTAATCAATTTAAAAAAAAATAGTGGACGGAGACGACTCGACCCGTCGAACTTACCCTAGCTCGGTCCTCGGTACGTTGGGACTTCGAAAAACTTCGGCCGAAAGGTTGTTTCGAGTTATTTCGTTAGAAAGCGTTATGAGGTATGAATATTTTTAGATAAATCGCAATATAATTCGATTTTACGGATGGATTAAACATTTTTTTTGTTCCAAAAAGGTTTAAAAAAAGTAGTGAACCGACTCGACTCAATCCGTCGAACTTACTCTCGCTCGGTCCTCGGCAGGTTGGGACTTACAACAATTTGGGCCGAAAGGTTTTTTCGAGATAATTCTTTAAATAGCGTTATGAGGTATGAATATTTTCACACAAATCGCAATATAATTCAATTCTTCGTCGGGATTAAACGTTTTTTCCGTTCCAATCAATTAAAAAAAAATAGTGGACGGAGCTGACTCGACCCGTCGAACTTACTCTCGCTCGGTCCTCGGTACGTTGGGACTTCGAAGAATTTTTGACAGAAAAGTTTTTTCGAGTTATTTCGTTAAAAAGCGTTATGAGGTATGAATATTTTCACACAAATCGCAATATAATTCAATTCTACGTCGGGATTAAACGTTTCTTCCGTTCTAATCACCTTAAAAAAAAATAGTGGACCGAGACGACTCGACCCGTCGAACTTACTCTCGCTCGGTCCTCGGTACGTTGGGACTTGGAAGAATTTTTGACAGAAAAGTTTTTTCGAGTTATTTCGTTAAAGAGCGTTATGAGGTATGACCATTTTCACATAAATCGCAATATAATTCGATTTTACGTATGGATTAAACATTTTTTTTGTTCCAAAAAGGTTTAAAAAAAGTAGTGAACCGACTCGACTCGACCCGTCGAACTTAATCTCGCTCGGTCCTCGGTACGTAGGGACTTCGAAAAACTTCGGCCGAAAGGTTTTTTCGAGTTATTACGTTAAAAAGCGTTATGAGGTTTGAATATTTTTACATAAATCGCAATATAATTCGATTTTACGTATGGATTAAACATTTTTTTCGTTCCAAAAAGGTTTAAAAATAGTAGTGAACCGACTCGACTCGATCCGTCGAACTTACTCTAGCTCGGTCCTCGGTACGTTGGGACTTAGACCAATTTGGGCCGAAAGGTTTTTTCGAGATAGTTCTTTGAATAGCGTTACGAGGTATGAATATTCTCATACAAATCGCAATATAATTCAATTCTACGTCGGGATTAAACGTTTTTTCCGTTCTAATCAATTTAAAAAAAAATAGTGGACGGAGACGACTCGACCCGTCGAACTTACCCTAGCTCGGTCCTCGGTACGTTGGGACTTCGAAAAACTTCGGCCGAAAGGTTGTTTCGAGTTATTTCGTTAGAAAGCGTTATGAGGTATGAATATTTTTAGATAAATCGCAATATAATTCGATTTTACGGATGGATTAAACATTTTTTTTGTTCCAAAAAGGTTTAAAAAAAGTAGTGAACCGACTCGACTCAATCCGTCGAACTTACTCTCGCTCGGTCCTCGGCAGGTTGGGACTTACAACAATTTGGGCCGAAAGGTTTTTTCGAGATAATTCTTTAAATAGCGTTATGAGGTATGAATATTTTCACACAAATCGCAATATAATTCAATTCTTCGTCGGGATTAAACGTTTTTTCCGTTCCAATCAATTAAAAAAAAATAGTGGACGGAGCTGACTCGACCCGTCGAACTTACTCTCGCTCGGTCCTCGGTACGTTGGGACTTCGAAGAATTTTTGACAGAAAGGTTTTTTCGAGTTATTTCGTTAAAAAGCGTTATGAGGTATGAATATTTTCACACAAATCGCAATATAATTCAATTCTACGTCGGGATTAAACGTTTCTTCCGTTCTAATCACCTTAAAAAAAAATAGTGGACCGAGACGACTCGACCCGTCGAACTTACTCTCGCTCGGTCCTCGGTACGTTGGGACTTGGAAGAATTTTTGACAGAAAAGTTTTTTCGAGTTATTTCGTTAAAGAGCGTTATGAGGTATGACCATTTTCACATAAATCGCAATATAATTCGATTTTACGTATGGATTAAACATTTTTTTTGTTCCAAAAAGGTTTAAAAAAAGTAGTGAACCGACTCGACTCGACCCGTCGAACTTAATCTCGCTCGGTCCTCGGTACGTAGGGACTTCGAAAAACTTCGGCCGAAAGGTTTTTTCGAGTTATTACGTTAAAAAGCGTTATGAGGTTTGAATATTTTTACATAAATCGCAATATAATTCGATTTTACGTATGGATTAAACATTTTTTTCGTTCCAAAAAGGTTTAAAAATAGTAGTGAACCGACTCGACTCGATCCGTCGAACTTACTCTCGCTCGGTCCTCGGTACGTTGTCACTTAGACCAATTTGGGCCGAAAGGTTTTTTCGAGATAGTTCTTTGAATTGCGTTACGAGGTATGAATATTCTCATACAAATCGCAATATAATTCAATTCTACGTCGGGATTAAACGTTTTTTCCGTTCTAATCAATTTAAAAAAAAATAGTGGACGGAGACGACTCGACCCGTCAAACTTACCCTAGCTCGGTCCTCGGTACGTTGGGACTTGGAACAATTTCGGCCGAAAAGTTTTTTCGAGATATTTCGTTAAATAGCGTTATGCCTTATGAATATTTTTAGATAAATCGCAATATAATTCGATTTTACGTATGGATTAATCATTTTTTTTGTTCCAGAAACGTTTAAAAAAAGTAGTGAACCGACTCGACTCGACCCGTCGAACTTACACTCGCTCGGTCCTCGGCAGGTCGGGACTTAGAACAATTTGGGCCGAAAGGTTTTTTCGAGATAATTCTTTAAATAGCGTTATGAGGTATGAATATTTTCACACAAATCGCAATATAATTCAATTCTACGTTGGGATTAAACGTTTTTTCCGTTCTAATCAATTTAAAAAAAAATAGTGGACGAAGACGACTCGATCCGGCGAACGTACTCTCGCTCGGTCCTCGGTACGTTGGGACTTCGAAAAACTTCGGCCGAAAGGTTGTTTCGAGTTATTTCGTTAGAAAGCGTTATGAGGTATGAATATTTTTAGATAAATCGCAATATAATTCGATTTTACGGATGGATTAAACATTTTTTTTGTTCCAAAAAGGTTTAAAAAAAGTAGTGAACCGACTCGACTCAATCCGTCGAACTTACTCTCGCTCGGTCCTCGGCAGGTTGGGACTTACAACAATTTGGGCCGAAAGGTTTTTTCGAGATAATTCTTTAAATAGCGATATGAGGTATGAATATTTTCACACAAATCGCAATATAATTCAATTCTTCGTCGGGATTAAACGTTTTTTCCGTTCCAATCAATTAAAAAAAAATAGTGGACGGAGACGACTCGACCCGTCGAACTTACTCTCGCTCGGTCCTCGGTACGTTGGGACTTCGAAGAATTTTTGACAGAAAAGTTTTTTCGAGTTATTTCGTTAAAAAGCGTTATGAGGTATGAATATTTTCACACAAATCGCAATATAATTCAATTCTACGTCGGGATTAAACGTTTCTTCCGTTCTAATCACCTTAAAAAAAAATAGTGGACCGAGACGACTCGACCCGTCGAACTTACTCTCGCTCGGTCCTCGGTACGTTGGGACTTGGAAGAATTTTTGACAGAAAAGTTTTTTCGAGTTATTTCGTTAAAGAGCGTTATGAGGTATGACCATTTTCACATAAATCGCAATATAATTCGATTTTACGTATGGATTAAACATTTTTTTTGTTCCAAAAAGGTTTAAAAAAAGTAGTGAACCGACTCGACTTAATCCGTCGAACTTACTCTCGCTCGGTCCTCGGCAGGTTGGGACTTAGACCAATTTGGGCCGAAAGGTTTTTTCGAGATAGTTCTTTGAATAGCGTTACGAGGTATGAATATTCTCACA
Source organism: Bombus muscorum (assembly GCA_963971185.1). NCBI lineage: Eukaryota > Metazoa > Arthropoda > Insecta > Hymenoptera > Apidae > Bombus > Bombus muscorum. The sequence goes on from OZ020132.1 coordinate 6,019,056, forward strand.
CAAATCGCAATATAATTCAATTCTACGTCGGGATTAAACGTTTTTTCCGTTCTAATCAATTAAAAAAAAATAGTGGACGGAGACGAGTCGACCCGTCCAACTTACTCTCGCTCGGTCCTCGGTACGTTGGGACTTGGAAAAATTTCGGCCGAAAGGTTTTTTCGAGTTATTTCGTTAAAAAGCGTTATGAGGTATAAATATTTTTAAATAAATCGCAATATAATTCGATACTACGTCGGGATTAATCGTCTCTTCCGCTCTAATCAATTAAAAAAAAATAGTGGACGGAGACGAGTCGAACCGTCGAACTTACTCTCGCTCGGTCCTCGGTACGTTGGGACTTGGAACAATTTCGGCCGAAATTTTTTTCGAGTAATTTCGTTAAATAGCGTTATGCGGTATGAATATTTTTACATAAATCGCAATACAATTCGATTTTACGTATGGATTAAACATTTTTTTTGTTCCAAAAAGGTTTAAAAAAAGTAGTGAACCGACTCGACTCGACCCGTCGTACTTACTCTCGCTCGGTCCTCGGTACGTTGGGACTTCGAAAAACTTCGGCCGAAAGGTTGTTTCGAGTTATTTCGTTAGAAAGCGTTATGAGGTATGAATATTTTTAGATAAATCGCAATATAATTCGATTTTACGTATGGATTAAACATTTTTTTCGTTCCAAAAAGGTTTAAAAAAAGTAGTGAACCGACTCGACTCGACCCGTCGAACTTAATCTCGCTCGGTCCTCGGTACGTAGGGACTTCGAAAAACTTCGGCCGAAAGGTTTTTTCGAGTTATTACGTTAAAAAGCGTTATGAGGTTTGAATATTTTTACATAAATCGCAATATAATTCGATTTTACGTATGGATTAAACATTTTTTTCGTTCCAAAAAGGTTTAAAAATAGTAGTGAACCGACTCGACTCGATCCGTCGAACTTACTCTCGCTCGGTCCTCGGTACGTTGTCACTTAGACCAATTTGGGCCGAAAGGTTTTTTCGAGATAGTTCTTTGAATTGCGTTACGAGGTATGAATATTCTCATACAAATCGCAATATAATTCAATTCTACGTCGGGATTAAACGTTTTTTCCGTTCTAATCAATTTAAAAAAAAATAGTGGACGGAGACGACTCGACCCGTCAAACTTACCCTAGCTCGGTCCTCGGTACGTTGGGACTTGGAACAATTTCGGCCGAAAAGTTTTTTCGAGATATTTCGTTAAATAGCGTTATGCCTTATGAATATTTTTAGATAAATCGCAATATAATTCGATTTTACGTATGGATTAATCATTTTTTTTGTTCCAGAAACGTTTAAAAAAAGTAGTGAACCGACTCGACTCGACCCGTCGAACTTACACTCGCTCGGTCCTCGGCAGGTCGGGACTTAGAACAATTTGGGCCGAAAGGTTTTTTCGAGATAATTCTTTAAATAGCGTTATGAGGTATGAATATTTTCACACAAATCGCAATATAATTCAATTCTACGTTGGGATTAAACGTTTTTTCCGTTCTAATCAATTTAAAAAAAAATAGTGGACGAAGACGACTCGATCCGGCGAACGTACTCTCGCTCGGTCCTCGGTACGTTGGGACTTCGAAAAACTTCGGCCGAAAGGTTGTTTCGAGTTATTTCGTTAGAAAGCGTTATGAGGTATGAATATTTTTAGATAAATCGCAATATAATTCGATTTTACGGATGGATTAAACATTTTTTTTGTTCCAAAAAGGTTTAAAAAAAGTAGTGAACCGACTCGACTCAATCCGTCGAACTTACTCTCGCTCGGTCCTCGGCAGGTTGGGACTTACAACAATTTGGGCCGAAAGGTTTTTTCGAGATAATTCTTTAAATAGCGATATGAGGTATGAATATTTTCACACAAATCGCAATATAATTCAATTCTTCGTCGGGATTAAACGTTTTTTCCGTTCCAATCAATTAAAAAAAAATAGTGGACGGAGACGACTCGACCCGTCGAACTTACTCTCGCTCGGTCCTCGGTACGTTGGGACTTCGAAGAATTTTTGACAGAAAAGTTTTTTCGAGTTATTTCGTTAAAAAGCGTTATGAGGTATGAATATTTTCACACAAATCGCAATATAATTCAATTCTACGTCGGGATTAAACGTTTCTTCCGTTCTAATCACCTTAAAAAAAAATAGTGGACCGAGACGACTCGACCCGTCGAACTTACTCTCGCTCGGTCCTCGGTACGTTGGGACTTGGAAGAATTTTTGACAGAAAAGTTTTTTCGAGTTATTTCGTTAAAGAGCGTTATGAGGTATGACCATTTTCACATAAATCGCAATATAATTCGATTTTACGTATGGATTAAACATTTTTTTTGTTCCAAAAAGGTTTAAAAAAAGTAGTGAACCGACTCGACTTAATCCGTCGAACTTACTCTCGCTCGGTCCTCGGCAGGTTGGGACTTAGACCAATTTGGGCCGAAAGGTTTTTTCGAGATAGTTCTTTGAATAGCGTTACGAGGTATGAATATTCTCACACAAATCGCAATATAATTCAATTCTACGTCGGGATTAAACGTTTTTTCCGTTCTAATCAATTAAAAAAAAATAGTGGACGGAGACGAGTCGACCCGTCCAACTTACTCTCGCTCGGTCCTCGGTACGTTGGGACTTGGAAAAATTTCGGCCGAAAGGTTTTTTCGAGTTATTTCGTTAAAAAGCGTTATGAGGTATAAATATTTTTAAATAAATCGCAATATAATTCGATACTACGTCGGGATTAATCGTCTCTTCCGCTCTAATCAATTAAAAAAAAATAGTGGACGGAGACGAGTCGAACCGTCGAACTTACTCTCGCTCGGTCCTCGGTACGTTGGGACTTGGAACAATTTCGGCCGAAATTTTTTTCGAGTAATTTCGTTAAATAGCGTTATGCGGTATGAATATTTTTACATAAATCGCAATACAATTCGATTTTACGTATGGATTAAACATTTTTTTTGTTCCAAAAAGGTTTAAAAAAAGTAGTGAACCGACTCGACTCGACCCGTCGTACTTACTCTCGCTCGGTCCTCGGTACGTTGGGACTTCGAAAAACTTCGGCCGAAAGGTTGTTTCGAGTTATTTCGTTAGAAAGCGTTATGAGGTATGAATATTTTCACACAAATCGCAATATAATTCAATTCTACGTCGGGATTAAACGTTTTTTCCGTTCTAATCAATTTAAAAAAAAATAGTGGACGGAGACGACTCGACCCGTCGAACTTACCCTAGCTCTGTCCTCGGTACGTTGCGACTTGGAACAATTTCGGCCGAAAAGTTTTTTCGAGATATTTCGTTAAATAGCGTTATGCCTTATGAATATTTTTAGATAAATCGCAATATAATTCGATTTTACGTAGGGATTAATCATTTTTTTTTGTTCCAAAAACGTTTAAAAAAAGTAGTGAACCGACTCGACTCGACCCGTCGAACTTACACTCGCTCGGTCCTCGGCAGGTTGGGACTTAGAACAATTTGGGCCGAAAGGTTTTTTCGAGATAATTCTTTAAATAGCGTTATGAGGTATGAATATTTTCACACAAATCGCTATATAATTCAATTCTACGTTGGGATTAAACGTTTTTTCCGTTCTAATCAATTTAAAAAAAAATAGTGGACGAAGACGACTCGATCCGGCGAACTTACTCTCGCTCGGTCCTCGGTACGTTGGGACTTCGAAAAACTTCGGCCGAAAGGTTGTTTCGAGTTATTTCGTTAGAAAGCGTTATGAGGTATGAATATTTTTAGATAAATCGCAATATAATTCGATTTTACGGATGGATTAAACATTTTTTTTGTTCCAAAAAGGTTTAAAAAAAGTAGTGAACCGACTCGACTCAATCCGTCGAACTTACTCTCGCTCGGTCCTCGGCAGGTTGGGACTTACAACAATTTGGGCCGAAAGGTTTTTTCGAGATAATTCTTTAAATAGCGTTATGAGGTATGAATATTTTCACACAAATCGCAATATAATTCAATTCTTCGTCGGGATTAAACGTTTTTTCCGTTCCAATCAATTAAAAAAAAATAGTGGACGGAGACGACTCGACCCGTCGAACTAACTCTCGCTCGGTCCTCGGTACGTTGGGACTTGGAAGAATTTTTGACAGAAAAGTTTTTTCGAGTAATTTCGTTAAAGAGCGTTATGAGGTATGACCATTTTCACATAAATCGCAATATAATTCGATTTTACGTATGGATTAAACATTTTTTTTGTTCCAAAAAGGTTTAAAAAAAGTAGTGAACCGACTCGACTCAATCCGTCGAACTTACTCTCGCTCGGTCCTCGGTACGTTGGGACTTGGAAGAATTTTTGACAGAAAAGTTTTTTCGAGTTATTTCGTTAAAGAGCGTTATGAGATATGACCATTTTCACATAAATCGCAACATAATTCGATTTTACCTATGGATTAAACATTTTTTTTGTTCCAAAAAGGTTTAAAAAAAGTAGTGAACCGACTCGACTCGACCCGTCGAACTTAATCTCGCTCGGTCCTCGGTACGTAGGGACTTCGAAAAACTTCGGCCGAAAGGTTTTTTCGAGTTATTACGTTAAAAAGCGTTATGAGGTTTGAATATTTTTACATAAATCGCAATATAATTCGATTTTACGTATGGATTAAACATTTTTTTCGTTCCAAAAAGGTTTAAAAATAGTAGTGAACCGACTCGACTCGATCCGTCGAACTTACTCTAGCTCGGTCCTCGGTACGTTGGGACTTAGACCAATTTGGGCCGAAAGGTTTTTTCGAGATAGTTCTTTGAATAGCGTTACGAGGTATGAATATTCTCATACAAATCGCAATATAATTCAATTCTACGTCGGAATTAAACGTTTTTTCCGTTCTAATCAATTTAAAAAAAAATAGTGGACGGAGACGACTCGACCCGTCGAACTTACCCTAGCTCGGTCCTCGGTACGTTGGGACTTCGAAAAACTTCGGCCGAAAGGTTGTTTCGAGTTATTTCGTTAGAAAGCGTTATGAGGTATGAATATTTTTAGATAAATCGCAATATAATTCGATTTTACGGATGGATTAAACATTTTTTTTGTTCCAAAAAGGTTTAAAAAAAGTAGTGAACCGACTCGACTCAATCCGTCGAACTTACTCTCGCTCGGTCCTCGGCAGGTTGGGACTTACAACAATTTGGGCCGAAAGGTTTTTTCGAGATAATTCTTTAAATAGCGTTATGAGGTATGAATATTTTCACACAAATCGCAATATAATTCAATTCTTCGTCGGGATTAAACGTTTTTTCCGTTCCAATCAATTAAAAAAAAATAGTGGACGGAGCTGACTCGACCCGTCGAACTTACTCTCGCTCGGTCCTCGGTACGTTGGGACTTCGAAGAATTTTTGACAGAAAAGTTTTTTCGAGTTATTTCGTTAAAAAGCGTTACGAGGTATGAATATTTTCACACAAATCGCAATATAATTCAATTCTACGTCGGGATTAAACGTTTCTTCCGTTCTAATCACCTTAAAAAAAAATAGTGGACCGAGACGACTCGACCCGTCGAACTTACTCTCGCTCGGTCCTCGGTACGTTGGGACTTGGAAGAATTTTTGACAGAAAAGTTTTTTCGAGTTATTTCGTTAAAGAGCGTTATGAGGTATGACCATTTTCACATAAATCGCAATATAATTCGATTTTACGTATGGATTAAACATTTTTTTTGTTCCAAAAAGGTTTAAAAAAAGTAGTGAACCGACTCGACTCGACCCGTCGAACTTAATCTCGCTCGGTCCTCGGTACGTAGGGACTTCGAAAAACTTCGGCCGAAAGGTTTTTTCGAGTTATTACGTTAAAAAGCGTTATGAGGTTTGAATATTTTTACATAAATCGCAATATAATTCGATTTTACGTATGGATTAAACATTTTTTTCGTTCCAAAAAGGTTTAAAAATAGTAGTGAACCGACTCGACTCGATCCGTCGAACTTACTCTCGCTCGGTCCTCGGCAGGTTGGGACTTAGAACAATTTGGGCCGAAAGGTTTTTTCGAGATAGTTCTTTGAATAGCGTTATGAGGAATGAATATTTTCACACAAATCGCAATATAATTCAATTCTACGTCGGGATTAAACGTTTTTTCCGTTCTAATCAATTTAAAAAAAAATAGTGGACGGAGACGACTCGACCCGTCGAACTTACCCTAGCTCTGTCCTCGGTACGTTGCGACTTGGAACAATTTCGGCCGAAAAGTTTTTTCGAGATATTTCGTTAAATAGCGTTATGCCTTATGAATATTTTTAGATAAATCGCAATATAATTCGATTTTACGTAGGGATTAATCATTTTTTTTTGTTCCAAAAACGTTTAAAAAAAGTAGTGAACCGACTCGACTCGACCCGTCGAACTTACACTCGCTCGGTCCTCGGCAGGTTGGGACTTAGAACAATTTGGGCCGAAAGGTTTTTTCGAGATAATTCTTTAAATAGCGTTATGAGGTATGAATATTTTCACACAAATCGCTATATAATTCAATTCTACGTTGGGATTAAACGTTTTTTCCGTTCTAATCAATTTAAAAAAAAATAGTGGACGAAGACGACTCGATCCGGCGAACTTACTCTCGCTCGGTCCTCGGTACGTTGGGACTTCGAAAAACTTCGGCCGAAAGGTTGTTTCGAGTTATTTCGTTAGAAAGCGTTATGAGGTATGAATATTTTTAGATAAATCGCAATATAATTCGATTTTACGGATGGATTAAACATTTTTTTTGTTCCAAAAAGGTTTAAAAAAAGTAGTGAACCGACTCGACTCAATCCGTCGAACTTACTCTCGCTCGGTCCTCGGCAGGTTGGGACTTACAACAATTTGGGCCGAAAGGTTTTTTCGAGATAATTCTTTAAATAGCGTTATGAGGTATGAATATTTTCACACAAATCGCAATATAATTCAATTCTTCGTCGGGATTAAACGTTTTTTCCGTTCCAATCAATTAAAAAAAAATAGTGGACGGAGACGACTCGACCCGTCGAACTAACTCTCGCTCGGTCCTCGGTACGTTGGGACTTGGAAGAATTTTTGACAGAAAAGTTTTTTCGAGTTATTTCGTTAAAGAGCGTTATGAGGTATGACCATTTTCACATAAATCGCAATATAATTCGATTTTACGTATGGATTAAACATTTTTTTTGTTCCAAAAAGGTTTAAAAAAAGTAGTGAACCGACTCGACTCAATCCGTCGAACTTACTCTCGCTCGGTCCTCGGTACGTTGGGACTTGGAAGAATTTTTGACAGAAAAGTTTTTTCGAGTTATTTCGTTAAAGAGCGTTATGAGATATGACCATTTTCACATAAATCGCAACATAATTCGATTTTACCTATGGATTAAACATTTTTTTTGTTCCAAAAAGGTTTAAAAAAAGTAGTGAACCGACTCGACTCGACCCGTCGAACTTAATCTCGCTCGGTCCTCGGTACGTAGGGACTTCGAAAAACTTCGGCCGAAAGGTTTTTTCGAGTTATTACGTTAAAAAGCGTTATGAGGTTTGAATATTTTTACATAAATCGCAATATAATTCGATTTTACGTATGGATTAAACATTTTTTTCGTTCCAAAAAGGTTTAAAAATAGTAGTGAACCGACTCGACTCGATCCGTCGAACTTACTCTAGCTCGGTCCTCGGTACGTTGGGACTTAGACCAATTTGGGCCGAAAGGTTTTTTCGAGATAGTTCTTTGAATAGCGTTACGAGGTATGAATATTCTCATACAAATCGCAATATAATTCAATTCTACGTCGGAATTAAACGTTTTTTCCGTTCTAATCAATTTAAAAAAAAATAGTGGACGGAGACGACTCGACCCGTCGAACTTACCCTAGCTCGGTCCTCGGTACGTTGGGACTTCGAAAAACTTCGGCCGAAAGGTTGTTTCGAGTTATTTCGTTAGAAAGCGTTATGAGGTATGAATATTTTTAGATAAATCGCAATATAATTCGATTTTACGGATGGATTAAACATTTTTTTTGTTCCAAAAAGGTTTAAAAAAAGTAGTGAACCGACTCGACTCAATCCGTCGAACTTACTCTCGCTCGGTCCTCGGCAGGTTGGGACTTACAACAATTTGGGCCGAAAGGTTTTTTCGAGATAATTCTTTAAATAGCGTTATGAGGTATGAATATTTTCACACAAATCGCAATATAATTCAATTCTTCGTCGGGATTAAACGTTTTTTCCGTTCCAATCAATTAAAAAAAAATAGTGGACGGAGCTGACTCGACCCGTCGAACTTACTCTCGCTCGGTCCTCGGTACGTTGGGACTTCGAAGAATTTTTGACAGAAAAGTTTTTTCGAGTTATTTCGTTAAAAAGCGTTACGAGGTATGAATATTTTCACACAAATCGCAATATAATTCAATTCTACGTCGGGATTAAACGTTTCTTCCGTTCTAATCACCTTAAAAAAAAATAGTGGACCGAGACGACTCGACCCGTCGAACTTACTCTCGCTCGGTCCTCGGTACGTTGGGACTTGGAAGAATTTTTGACAGAAAAGTTTTTTCGAGTTATTTCGTTAAAGAGCGTTATGAGGTATGACCATTTTCACATAAATCGCAATATAATTCGATTTTACGTATGGATTAAACATTTTTTTTGTTCCAAAAAGGTTTAAAAAAAGTAGTGAACCGACTCGACTCGACCCGTCGAACTTAATCTCGCTCGGTCCTCGGTACGTAGGGACTTCGAAAAACTTCGGCCGAAAGGTTTTTTCGAGTTATTACGTTAAAAAGCGTTATGAGGTTTGAATATTTTTACATAAATCGCAATATAATTCGATTTTACGTATGGATTAAACATTTTTTTCGTTCCAAAAAGGTTTAAAAATAGTAGTGAACCGACTCGACTCGATCCGTCGAACTTACTCTCGCTCGGTCCTCGGTACGTTGGGACTTAGACCAATTTGGGCCGAAAGGTTTTTTCGAGATAGTTCTTTGAATTGCGTTACGAGGTATGAATATTCTCATACAAATCGCAATATAATTCAATTCTACGTCGGGATTAAACGTTTTTTCCGTTCTAATCAATTTAAAATTAAATAGTGGACGGAGACGACTCGACCCGTCGAACTTACCCTAGCTCGGTCCTCGGTACGTTGGGACTTGGAACAATTTCGGCCGAAAAGTTTTTTCGAGATATTTCGTTAAATAGCGTTATGCCTTATGAATATTTTTAGATAAATCGCAATATAATTCGATTTTACGTATGGATTAATCATTTTTTTTGTTCCAAAAACGTTTAAAAAAAGTAGTGAACCGACTCGACTCGACCCGTCGAACTTACACTCGCTCGGTCCTCGGCAGGTTGGGACTTACAACAATTTGGGCCGAAAGGTTTTTTCGAGATAATTCTTTAAATAGCGATATGAGGTATGAATATTTTCACACAAATCGCAATATAATTCAATTCTTCGTCGGGATTAAACGTTTTTTCCGTTCCAATCAATTAAAAAAAAATAGTGGACGGAGACGACTCGACCCGTCGAACTTACTCTCGCTCGGTCCTCGGTACGTTGGGACTTCGAAGAATTTTTGACAGAAAAGTTTTTTCGAGTTATTTCGTTAAAAAGCGTTATGAGGTATGAATATTTTCACACAAATCGCAATATAATTCAATTCTACGTCGGGATTAAACGTTTCTTCCGTTCTAATCACCTTAAAAAAAAATAGTGGACCGAGACGACTCGACCCGTCGAACTTACTCTCGCTCGGTCCTCGGTACGTTGGGACTTGGAAGAATTTTTGACAGAAAAGTTTTTTCGAGTTATTTCGTTAAAGAGCGTTATGAGGTATGACCATTTTCACATAAATCGCAATATAATTCGATTTTACGTATGGATTAGACATTTTTTTTGTTCCAAAAAGGTTTAAAAAAAGTAGTGAACCGACTCGACTTAATCCGTCGAACTTACTCTCGCTCGGTCCTCGGCAGGTTGGGACTTAGACCAATTTGGGCCGAAAGGTTTTTTTTGAGATAGTTCTTTGAATAGCGTTACGAGGTATGAATATTCTCACACAAATCGCAATATAATTCAATTCTACGTCGGGATTAAACGTTTTTTCCGTTCTAATCGATTTAAAAAAAAATAGTGGACGGAGACGACTCGACCCGTCGAACTTACACTCGCTCGGTCCTCGGTACGTTGGGACTTGGAAGAATTTTTGACAGAAAAGTTTTTTCGAGTTATTTCGTTAAAGAGCGTTATGAGATATGACCATTTTCACATAAATCGCAACATAATTCGATTTTACCTATGGATTAAACATTTTTTTTGTTCCAAAAAGGTTTAAAAAAAGTAGTGAACCGACTCGACTCGACCCGTCGAACTTACTCTCGCTCGGTCCTCGGCAGGTTGGGACTTCGAAGAATTTTTGACAGAAAAGTTTTTTCGAGTTATTTCGTTAAAAAGCGTTATGAGGTATGAATATTTTCACACAAATCGCAATATAATTCAATTCTACGTCGGGATTAAACGTTTCTTCCGTTCTAATCACCTTAAAAAAAAATAGTGGACCGAGACGACTCGACCCGTCGAACTTACTCTCGCTCGGTCCTCGGTACGTTGGGACTTCGAAGAATTTTTGACAGAAAAGTTTTTTCGAGTTATTTCGTTAAAGAGCGTTATGAGGTATGACCATTTTCACATAAATCGCAATATAATTCGATTTTACGTATGGATTAAACATTTTTTTTGTTCCAAAAAGGTTTAAAAAAAGTAGTGAACCGACTCGACTCGACCCGTCGAACTTAATCTCGCTCGGTCCTCGGTACGTAGGGACTTCGAAAAACTTCGGCCGAAAGGTTTTTTCGAGTTATTACGTTAAAAAGCGTTATGAGGTTTGAATATTTTTACATAAATCGCAATATAATTCGATTTTACGTATGGATTAAACATTTTTTTCGTTCCAAAAAGGTTTAAAAATAGTAGTGAACCGACTCGTCTCGATCCGTCGAACTTACTCTCGCTCGGTCCTCGGTACGTTGGGACTTAGACCAATTTGGGCCGAAAGGTTTTTTCGAGATAGTTCTTTGAATTGCGTTACGAGGTATGAATATTCTCATACAAATCGCAATATAATTCAATTCTACGTCGGGATTGAACGTTTTTTCCGTTCTAATCAATTTAAAAAAAAATAGTGGACGGAGACGACTCGACCCGTCGAACTTACCCTAGCTCGGTCCTCGGTACGTTGGGACTTCGAAAAACTTCGGCCGAAAGGTTGTTTCGAGTTATTTCGTTAGAAAGCGTTATGAGGTATGACCATTTTCACATAAATCGCAATATAATTCGATTTTACGTATGGATTAGACATTTTTTTTGTTCCAAAAAGGTTTAAAAAAAGTAGTGAACCGACTCGACTTAATCCGTCGAACTTACTCTCGCTCGGTCCTCGGCAGGTTGGGACTTAGACCAATTTGGGCCGAAAGGTTTTTTCGAGATAGTTCTTTGAATAGCGTTACGAGGTATGAATATTCTCACACAAATCGCAATATAATTCAATTCTACGTCGGGATTAAACGTTTTTTCCGTTCTAATCGATTTAAAAAAAAATAGTGGACGGAGACGACTCGACCCGTCGAACTTACACTCGCTCGGTCCTCGGTACGTTGGGACTTGGAAGAATTTTTGACAGAAAAGTTTTTTCGAGTTATTTCGTTAAAGAGCGTTATGAGGTATGACCATTTTCACATAAATCGCAATATAATTCGATTTTACGTATGGATTAAACATTTTTTTTGTTCCAAAAAGGTTTAAAAAAAGTAGTGAACCGACTCGACTCGACCCGTCGAACTTAATCTCGCTCGGTCCTCGGTACGTAGGGACTTCGAAAAACTTCGGCCGAAAGGTTTTTTCGAGTTATTACGTTAAAAAGCGTTATGAGGTTTGAATATTTTTACATAAATCGCAATATAATTCGATTTTACGTATGGATTAAACATTTTTTTCGTTCCAAAAAGGTTTAAAAATAGTAGTGAACCGACTCGACTCGATCCGTCGAACTTACTCTCGCTCGGTCCTCGGTACGTTGGGACTTAGACCAATTTGGGCCGAAAGGTTTTTTCGAGATAGTTCTTTGAATTGCGTTACGAGGTATGAATATTCTCATACAAATCGCAATATAATTCAATTCTACGTCGGGATTGAACGTTTTTTCCGTTCTAATCAATTTAAAAAAAAATAGTGGACGGAGACGACTCGACCCGTCGAACTTACCCTAGCTCGGTCCTCGGTACGTTGGGACTTCGAAAAACTTCGGCCGAAAGGTTGTTTCGAGTTATTTCGTTAGAAAGCGTTATGAGGTATGAATATTTTTAGATAAATCGCAATATAATTCGATTTTACGGATGGATTAAACATTTTTTTTGTTCCAAAAAGGTTTAAAAAAAGTAGTGAACCGACTCGACTCAATCCGTCGAACTTACTCTCGCTCGGTCCTCGGCAGGTTGGGACTTACAACAATTTGGGCCGAAAGGTTTTTTCGAGATAATTCTTTAAATAGCGATATGAGGTATGAATATTTTCACACAAATCGCAATATAATTCAATTCTTCGTCGGGATTAAACGTTTTTTCCGTTCCAATCAATTAAAAAAAAATAGTGGACGGAGACGACTCGACCCGTCGAACTTACTCTCGCTCGGTCCTCGGTACGTTGGGACTTCGAAGAATTTTTGACAGAAAAGTTTTTTCGAGTTATTTCGTTAAAAAGCGTTATGAGGTATGAATATTTTCACACAAATCGCAATATAATTCAATTCTACGTCGGGATTAAACGTTTCTTCCGTTCTAATCACCTTAAAAAAAAATAGTGGACCGAGACGACTCGACCCGTCGAACTTACTCTCGCTCGGTCCTCGGTACGTTGGGACTTGGAAGAATTTTTGACAGAAAAGTTTTTTCGAGTTATTTCGTTAAAGAGCGTTATGAGGTATGACCATTTTCACATAAATCGCAATATAATTCGATTTTACGTATGGATTAGACATTTTTTTTGTTCCAAAAAGGTTTAAAAAAAGTAGTGAACCGACTCGACTTAATCCGTCGAACTTACTCTCGCTCGGTCCTCGGCAGGTTGGGACTTAGACCAATTTGGGCCGAAAGGTTTTTTCGAGATAGTTCTTTGAATAGCGTTACGAGGTATGAATATTCTCACACAAATCGCAATATAATTCAATTCTACGTCGGGATTAAACGTTTTTTCCGTTCTAATCGATTTAAAAAAAAATAGTGGACGGAGACGACTCGACCCGTCGAACTTACACTCGCTCGGTCCTCGGTACGTTGGGACTTGGTAGAATTTTTGACAGAAAAGTTTTTTCGAGTTATTTCGTTAAAGAGCGTTATGAGATATGACCATTTTCACATAAATCGCAACATAATTCGATTTTACCTATGGATTAAACATTTTTTTTGTTCCAAAAAGGTTTAAAAAAAGTAGTGAACCGACTCGACTCGACCCGTCGAACTTACTCTCGCTCGGTCCTCGGCAGGTTGGGACTTAGTAGAATTTTTTACCGAAAAGTTTTTTCGAGTAATTTCGTTAAATAGCGTTATGCGGTATGAATATTTTTACATAAATCGCAATATAATTCGATTTTACGTATGGATTAGACATTTTTTTTGTTCCAAAAAGGTTTAAAAAAAGTAGCGAACCGACTCGACTCGACCCGTCGAACTTACTCTCGCTCGGTCCTCGGTACGTTGGGACTTCGAAGAATTTTTGACAGAAAAGTTTTTTCGAGTTATTTCGTTAAAAAGCGTTATGAGGTATGAATATTTTCACACAAATCGCAATATAATTCAATTCTACGTCGGGATTAAACGTTTCTTCCGTTCTAATCACCTTAAAAAAAAATAGTGGACCGAGACGACTCGACCCGTCGAACTTACTCTCGCTCGGTCCTCGGTACGTTGGGACTTGGAAGAATTTTTGACAGAAAAGTTTTTTCGAGTTATTTCGTTAAAGAGCGTTATGAGGTATGACCATTTTCACATAAATCGCAATATAATTCGATTTTACGTATGGATTAGACATTTTTTTTGTTCCAAAAAGGTTTAAAAAAAGTAGTGAACCGACTCGACTTAATCCGTCGAACTTACTCTCGCTCGGTCCTCGGCAGGTTGGGACTTAGACCAATTTGGGCCGAAAGGTTTTTTCGAGATAGTTCTTTGAATAGCGTTACGAGGTATGAATATTCTCACACAAATCGCAATATAATTCAATTCTACGTCGGGATTAAACGTTTTTTCCGTTCTAATCGATTTAAAAAAAAATAGTGGACGGAGACGACTCGACCCGTCGAACTTACACTCGCTCGGTCCTCGGTACGTTGGGACTTGGTAGAATTTTTGACAGAAAAGTTTTTTCGAGTTATTTCGTTAAAGAGCGTTATGAGGTATGACCATTTTCACATAAATCGCAATATAATTCGATTTTACGTATGGATTAGACATTTTTTTTGTTCCAAAAAGGTTTAAAAAAAGTAGTGAACCGACTCGACTTAATCCGTCGAACTTACTCTCGCTCGGTCCTCGGCAGGTTGGGACTTAGACCAATTTGGGCCGAAAGGTTTTTTCGAGATAGTTCTTTGAATAGCGTTACGAGGTATGAATATTCTCACACAAATCGCAATATAATTCAATTCTACGTCGGGATTAAACGTTTTTTCCGTTCTAATCGATTTAAAAAAAAATAGTGGACGGAGACGACTCGACCCGTCGAACTTACACTCGCTCGGTCCTCGGTACGTTGGGACTTGGTAGAATTTTTGACAGAAAAGTTTTTTCGAGTTATTTCGTTAAAGAGCGTTATGAGATATGACCATTTTCACATAAATCGCAACATAATTCGATTTTACCTATGGATTAAACATTTTTTTTGTTCCAAAAAGGTTTAAAAAAAGTAGTGAACCGACTCGACTCGACCCGTCGAACTTACTCTCGCTCGGTCCTCGGCAGGTTGGGACTTAGTAGAATTTTTTACCGAAAAGTTTTTTCGAGTAATTTCGTTAAATAGCGTTATGCGGTATGAATATTTTTACATAAATCGCAATATAATTCGATTTTACGTTTGGATTAAATATTTTTTTGTTCCAAAAAGGTTTAAAAAAAGTAGTGAACCGACTCGACTCGACCCGCCGAACTTACTCTCGCTCGGTCCTCGGCAGGTTGGGACTTCGAAAAACTTCGGCCGAAAGGTTTTTTCGAGTTATTACGTTAAAGAGCGTTATGAGATATGACCATTTTCACATAAATCGCAACATAATTCGATTTTACGTATGGATTAAACATTTTTTTCGTTCCAAAAAGGTTTAAAAAAAGTAGTGAACCGACTCGACTCGACCCGTCGAACTTACTCTCGCTCGGTCCTCGGCAGGTTGGGACTTAGTAGAATTTTTGACCGAAAAGTTTTTTCGAGTAACTTCGTTAAATAGCGTTATGCGGTATGAATATTTTTACATAAATTGCAATATAATTCGATTTTACGTTTGGATTAAATATTTTTTTTGTTCCAAAAAGGTTTAAAAAAAGTAGTGAACCGACTCGACCCGACCCGTCGAACTTAATCTCGCTCGGTCCTCGGTACGTAGGGACTTCGAAAAACTTCGGCCGAAAGGTTTTTTCGAGTTATTACGTTAAAAAGCGTTATGAGGTATGAATATTTTTACATAAATCGCAATATAATTCGATTTTACGTTTGGATTAAATATTTTTTTGTTCCAAAAGGTTTAAAAAAAGTAGTGAACCGACTCGACTCGACCCGTCGAACTTACTCTCGCTCGGTCCTCGGCAGGTTGGGACTTAGTAGAATTTTTGACCGAAAAGTTTTTTCCAGTAATTTCGTTAAATAGCGTTATGCGGTATGAATATTTTTACATAAATCGCAATATAATTCGATTTTACGTTTGGTTAAACATTTTTTTTGTTCCAAAAAGGTTTAAAAAAAGTAGTGAACCGACTCGACTCGACCCGTCTAACTTACTCTCGCTCGGTACTCGGCAGGTTGGGACTTAGTAGAATTTTTTACCGAAAAGTTTTTTCGAATAATTTCGTTAAATAGCGTTATGCGGTATGAATATTTTTACATAAATCGCAATATAATTCGATTTTACGTATGGATTAGACATTTTTTTTGTTCCGAAAAGGTTTAAAAAAAGTAGTGAACCGACTCGACTCGACCCGTCGAACTTACTCTCGCTCGGTCCTCGGTACGTTGGGACTTGGAAGAATTTTTGACAGAAAAGTTTTTTCGAGTTATTTCGTTAAAGAGCGTTATGAGATATGACCATTTTCACACAAATCGCAATATAATTCAATTCTACGTCGGGATTAAACGTTTTTTCCGTTCTAATCAATTTAAAAAAAAATAGTGGACGGAGACGACTCCACCCGTCGAACTTACCCTAGCTCGGTCCTCGGTGCGTTGGGACTTAGTAGAATTTTTGACCGAAAAGTTTTTTCGAGTAATTTCGTTAAATAGCGTTATGCGGTATGAATATTTTTACATAAATCGCAATAAAATTCGATTTTACGTATGGATTAAACATTTTTTTTGTTCCAAAAAGGTTTAAAAAAAGTAGTGAACCGACTCGACTCGACTCGTCGAACTTGATCTCGCTCGGTCCTCGGTACGTAGGGACTTCGAAAAACTTCGGCCGAAAGGTTTTTTCGAGTTATTACGTTAAAAAGCGTTATGAGGTATGAATATTTTCACACAAATCGCAATATAATTCAATTCTACGTTGGGATTAAACGTTTTTTCCGTTCTAATCAATTTAAAAAAAAATAGTGGACGAAGACGACTCGATCCGTCGAACTTACTCTCGCTCGGTCCTCGGTACGTTGGGCCTTAGTAGAATTTTTGACAGAAAAGTTTTTTCGAGTTATTTCGTTAAATAGCGTTATGCCGTATGAATATTTTTAGATAAATCGCAATATAATTCGATTTTACGTATGGATTAAATATTTTTTTTGTTCCAAAAAGGTTTAAAAAAAGTAGTGAACCGACTCGACTCGACCCGCCGAACTTACTCTCGCTCGGTCCTCGGCAGGTTGGGACTTCGAAAAACTTCGGCCGAAAGGTTTTTTCGAGTTATTACGTTAAAGAGCGTTATGAGATATGACCATTTTCACATAAATCGCAACATAATTCGATTTTACGTATGGATTAAACATTTTTTTTGTTCCAAAAAGGTTTAAAAAAAGTAGTGAACCGACTCGACTCGACCCGTCGAACTTACTCTCGCTCGGTCCTCGGCAGGTTGGGACTTCGATCAATTTGGGCCGAAAGGTTTTTTCGAGTTATTACGTTAAAAAGCGTTATGAGGTATGAATATTTTAACATAAATCGCAATATAATTCGATTTTACGTTTGGATTAAATATTTTTTTTGTTCCAAATAGGTTTAAAAAAAGTAGTGAACTGACTCGACTCGACCCGTCGAACTTAATCTCGCTCGGTCCTCGGTACGTAGGGACTTCGAAAAACTTCGGCCGAAAGGTTTTTTCGAGTTATTACGTTAAAAAGCGTTATGAGGTATGAATATTTTCACACAAATCGCAATATAATTCAATTCTACGTCGGGATTAAACTTCTCTTCCGTTCTATTCAATTAAAAAAAAATAGTGGACGGAGACGACTCGACCCGTCGAACTTACCCTAGCTCGGTCCTCGGTGCGTTGGGACTTATTAGAATTTTTGACCGAAAAGTTTTTTCGAGTAATTTCGTTAAATAGCGTTATGCGGTATGAATATTTTTACATAAATCGCAATAAAATTCGATTTTACGTATGGATTAAACATTTTTTTTGTTCCAAAAAGGTTTAAAAAAAGTAGTGAACCGACTCGACTCGACTCGTCGAACTTGATCTCGCTCGGTCCTCGGTACGTAGGGACTTCGAAAAACTTCGGCCGAAAGGTTTTTTCGAGTTATTACGTTAAAAAGCGTTATGAGGTATGAATATTTTCACACAAATCGCAATATAATTCAATTGTACGTTGGGATTAAACGTTTTTTCCGTTCTAATCAATTTAAAAAAAAATAGTGGACGAAGACGACTCGATCCGTCGAACTTACTCTCGCTCGGTCCTCGGTACGTTGGGCCTTAGTAGAATTTTTGACAGAAAAGTTTTTTCGAGTTATTTCGTTAAATAGCGTTATGCCGTATGAATATTTTTAGATAAATCGCAATATAATTCGATTTTACGTATGGATTAAATATTTTTTTTGTTCCAAAAAGGTTTAAAAAAAGTAGTGAACCGACTCGACTCGACCCGCCGAACTTACTCTCGCTCGGTCCTCGGCAGGTTGGGACTTCGAAAAACTTCGGCCGAAAGGTTTTTTCGAGTTATTACGTTAAAGAGCGTTATGAGATATGACCATTTTCACATAAATCGCAACATAATTCGATTTTACGTATGGATTAAACATTTTTTTTGTTCCAAAAAGGTTTAAAAAAAGTAGTGAACCGACTCGACTCGACCCGTCGAACTTACTCTCGCTCGGTCCTCGGCAGGTTGGGACTTGGATCAATTTGGGCCGAAAGGTTTTTTCGAGTTATTACGTTAAAAAGCGTTATGAGGTATGAATATTTTAACATAAATCGCAATATAATTCGATTTTACGTTTGGATTAAATATTTTTTTTGTTCCAAATAGGTTTAAAAAAAGTAGTGAACCGACTCGACTCGACCCGTCGAACTTAATCTCGCTCGGTCCTCAGTACGTAGGGACTTCGAAAAACTTCGGCCGAAAGGTTTTTTCGAGTTATTACGTTAAAAAGCGTTATGAGGTATGAATATTTTCACACAAATCGCAATATAATTCAATTCTACGTCGGGATTAAACTTCTCTTCCGTTCTAATCAATTAAAAAAAAATAGTGGACGGAGACGACTCGACCCGTCGAACTTACCCTAGCTCGGTACTCGGTGCGTTGGGACTTCGAAAAACTTCGGCCGAAATGTTTTTTCGAGTTATTACGTTAAAGAGCGTTATGAGATATGACCATTTTCACATAAATCGCAACATAATTCGATTTTTCGTTTGGATTAAATATTTTTTTTGTTCCAAAAAGGTTTAAAAAAAGTAGTGAACCGACTCGACTCGACCCGTCGAACTTACTCTCGCTCGGTCCTCGGTACGTTGGGACTGGGAAGAATTTTTGACAGAAAAGTTTTTTCGAGTTATTTCGTTAAAGAGCGTTATGAGATATGACCATTTTCACACAAATCGCAATATAATTCAATTCTACGTCGGGATTAAACGTTTTTTCCGTTCTAATCAATTTAAAAAAAAATAGTGGACGGAGACGACTCCACCCGTCGAACTTACCCTAGCTCGGTCCTCGGTGCGTTGGGACTTAGTAGAATTTTTGACCGAAAAGTTTTTTCGAGTAATTTCGTTAAATTGCGTTATGCGGTATGAATATTTTTACATAAATCGCAATATAATTCGATTTTACGTATGGATTAAACATTTTTTTTGTTCCAAAAAGGTTTAAAAAAAGTAGTGAACCGACTCGATTCGACCCGTCGAACTTTATCTCGCTCGGTCCTCGGCAGCTTGGGACTTAGTAGAATTTTTGACCGAAAAGATTTTTCGAGTAATTTCGTTAAATAGCGTTATGCGGTATGAATATTTTTACATAAATCGCAATAAAATTCGATTTTACGTATGGATTAAACATTTTTTTTGTTCCAAAAAGGTTTAAAAAAAGTAGTGAACCGACTCGACTCGACCCGTCGAACTTGATCTCGCTCGGTCCTCGGTACGTAGGGACTTCGAAAAACTTCGGCCGAAAGGTTTTTTCGAGTTATTACGTTAAAAAGCGTTATGAGGTATGAATATTTTCACACAAATCGCAATATAATTCAATTCTACGTTGGGATTAAACGTTTTTTCCGTTCTAATCAATTTAAAAAAAAATAGTGGACGAAGACGACTCGATCCGTCGAACTTACTCTCGCTCGGTCCTCGGTACGTTGGGCCTTAGTAGAATTTTTGACAGAAAAGTTTTTTCGAGTTATTTCGTTAAATAGCGTTATGCCGTATGAATATTTTTAGATAAATCGCAATATAATTCGATTTTACGTATGGATTAAATATTTTTTTTGTTCCAAAAAGGTTTAAAAAAAGTAGTGAACCGACTCGACTCGACCCGCCGAACTTACTCTCGCTCGGTCCTCGGCAGGTTGGGACTTCGAAAAACTTCGGCCGAAAGGTTTTTTCGAGTTATTACGTTAAAGAGCGTTATGAGATATGACCATTTTCACATAAATCGCAACATAATTCGATTTTACGTATGGATTAAACATTTTTTTTGTTCCAAAAAGGTTTAAAAAAAGTAGTGATCCGACTCGACTCGACCCGTCGAACTTACTCTCGCTCGGTCCTCGGCAGGTTGGGACTTGGATCAATTTGGGCCGAAAGGTTTTTTCGAGTTATTACGTTAAAAAGCGTTATGAGGTATGAATATTTTAACATAAATCGCAATATAATTCGATTTTACGTTTGGATTAAATATTTTTTTTGTTCCAAATAGGTTTAAAAAAAGTAGTGAACCGACTCGACTCGACCCGTCGAACTTAATCTCGCTCGGTCCTCAGTACGTAGGGACTTCGAAAAACTTCGGCCGAAAGGTTTTTTCGAGTTATTACGTTAAAAAGCGTTATGAGGTATGAATATTTTCACACAAATCGCAATATAATTCAATTCTACGTCGGGATTAAACTTCTCTTCCGTTCTAATCAATTAAAAAAAAATAGTGGACGGAGACGACTCGACCCGTCGAACTTACCCTAGCTCGGTACTCGGTGCGTTGGGACTTCGAAAAACTTCGGCCGAAATGTTTTTTCGAGTTATTACGTTAAAGAGCGTTATGAGATATGACCATTTTCACATAAATCGCAACATA
This sequence comes from Bombus muscorum, assembly GCA_963971185.1. Classification (NCBI taxonomy): domain Eukaryota; kingdom Metazoa; phylum Arthropoda; class Insecta; order Hymenoptera; family Apidae; genus Bombus; species Bombus muscorum. The sequence continues at coordinate 6,039,990 of OZ020132.1, forward strand.
ATTCGATTTTACGTTTGGATTAAATATTTTTTTTGTTCCAAAAAGGTTTAAAAAAAGTAGTGAACCGACTCGACTCGACCCGTCGAACTTACTCTCGCTCGGTCCTCGGTACGTTGGGACTTGGAAGAATTTTTGACAGAAAAGTTTTTTCGAGTTATTTCGTTAAAGAGCGTTATGAGATATGACCATTTTCACACAAATCGCAATATAATTCAATTCTACGTCGGGATTAAACGTTTTTTCCGTTCTAATCAATTTAAAAAAAAATAGTGGACGGAGACGACTCCACCCGTCGAACTTACCCTAGCTCGGTCCTCGGTGCGTTGGGACTTAGTAGAATTTTTGACCGAAAAGTTTTTTCGAGTAATTTCGTTAAATTGCGTTATGCGGTATGAATATTTTTACATAAATCGCAATATAATTCGATTTTACGTATGGATTAAACATTTTTTTTGTTCCAAAATGGTTTAAAAAAAGTAGTGAACCGACTCGATTCGACCCGTCGAACTTAATCTCGCTCGGTCCTCGGCAGCTTGGGACTTAGTAGAATTTTTGACCGAAAAGTTTTTTCGAGTAATTTCGTTAAATAGCGTTATGCGGTATGAATATTTTTACATAAATCGCAATAAAATTCGATTTTACGTATGGATTAAACATTTTTTTTGTTCCAAAAAGGTTTAAAAAAAGTAGTGAACCGACTCGACTCGACCCGTCGAACTTGATCTCGCTCGGTCCTCGGTACGTAGGGACTTCGAAAAACTTCGGCCGAAAGGTTTTTTCGAGTTAATCCGTTAAAAAGCGTTATGAGGTATGAATATTTTCACACAAATCGCAATATAATTCAATTCTACGTTGGGATTAAACGTTTTTTCCGTTCTAATCAATTTAAAAAAAAATAGTGGAAGAGGACGACTCGATCCGTCGAACTTACTCTCGCTCGGTCCTCGGTACGTTGGGCCTTAGTAGAATTTTTGACAGAAAAGTTTTTTCGAGTTATTTCGTTAAATAGCGTTATGCCGTATGAATATTTTTAGATAAATCGCAATATAATTCGATTTTACGTATGGATTAAATATTTTTTTTGTTCCAAAAAGGTTTAAAAAAAGTAGTGAACCGACTCAACTCGACCCGCCGAACTTACTCTCGCTCGGCCCTCGGCAGGTTGGGACTTCGAAAAACTTCGGCCGAAAGGTTTTTTCGAGTTATTACGTTAAAGAGCGTTATGAGATATGACCATTTTCACATAAATCGCAACATAATTCGATTTTACGTATGGATTAAACATTTTTTTTGTTCCAAAAAGGTTTAAAAAAAGTAGTGAACCAACTCGACTCGACCCGTCGAACTTACTCTCGCTCGGTCCTCGGCAGCTTGGGACTTGGATCAATTTGGGCCGAAAGGTTTTTTCGAGTTATTACGTTAAAAAGCGTTATGAGGTATGAATATTTTAACATAAATCGCAATATAATTCGATTTTACGTTTGGATTAAATATTTTTTTTGTTCCAAAAAGGTTTAAAAAAAGTAGTGAACCGACTCGACTCGACCCGTCGAACTTAATCTCGCTCGGTCCTCGGTACGTAGGGACTTCGAAAAACTTCGGCCGAAAGGTTTTTTCGAGTTATTACGTTAAAAAGCGTTATGAGGTATGAATATTTTCACACAAATCGCAATATAATTCAATTCTACGTCGGGATTAAACTTCTCTTCCGTTCTAATCAATTAAAAAAAAATAGTGGACGGAGACGACTCGACCCGTCGAACTTACCCTAGCTCGGTACTCGGTGCGTTGGGACTTCGAAAAACTTCGGCCGAAAGGTTTTTTCGAGTTATTACGTTAAAGAGCGTTATGAGATATGACCATTTTCACATAAATCGCAACATAATTCGATTTTACGTTTGGATTAAATATTTTTTTTGTTCCCAAAAGGTTTAAAAAAAGTAGTGAACCGACTCGACTCGACCCGTCGAACTTAATCTCGCTCGGTCCTCGGCAGGTTGGGACTTCGAAAAACTTCGGCCGAAAGGTTTTTTCGAGTTATTACGTTAAAAAGCGTTATGAGGTATGAATATTTTAACATAAATCGCAATATAATTCGATTTTACGTTTGGATTAAATATTTTTTTTGTTCCAAAAAGGTTTAAAAAAAGTAGTGAACCGACTCGACTCGACCCGCCGAACTTACTCTCGCTCGGTCCTCGGCAGGTTGGGACTTCGAAAAACTTCGGCCGAAAGGTTTTTTCGAGTTATTACGTTAAAGAGCGTTATGAGATATGACCATTTTCACATAAATCGCAACATAATTCGATTTTACGTATGGATTAAACATTTTTTTCGTTCCAAAAAGGTTTAAAAAAAGTAGTGAACCGACTCGACTCCACCCGTCGAACTTACACTCGCTCGGTCCTCGGCAGGTTGTGACTTAGAACAATTTGGGCCGAAAGGTTTTTTCGAGATAATTCTTTAAATAGCGTTATGAGGTATGAATATTTTCACACAAATCGCAATATAATTCAATTCTACGTTGGGATTAAACGTTTTTTCCGTTCTAATCAATTTAAAAAAAAATAGTGGACGAAGACGACTCGATCCGTCGAACTTACTCTCGCTCGGTCCTCGGTACGTTGGGACTTCGAAAAACTTCGGCCGAAAGGTTGTTTCGAGTTATTTCGTTAGAAAGCGTTATGAGGTATGAATATTTTTAGATAAATCGCAATATAATTCGATTTTACGTATGGATTAATCATTTTTTTTGTTCCAAAAAGGTTTAAAAAAAGTAGTGAACCGACTCGACTCGACCCGTCGAACTTACTCTCGCTCGGTCCTCGGCAGGTTGGGACTTAGTAGAATTTTTTACCGAAAAGTTTTTTCGAATAATTTCGTTAAATAGCGTTATGCGGTATGAATATTTTTACATAAATCGCAATATAATTCGATTTTACGTATGGATTAGACATTTTTTTTGTTCCAAAAAGGTTTAAAAAAAGTAGTGAACCGACTCGATTCGACCCGTCGAACTTACTCTCGCTCGGTCCTCGGCAGGTTGGGACTTAGTAGAATTATTGACCGAAAAGATTTTTCGAGTAATTTCGTTAAATAGCGTTATGCGGTATGAATATTTTTACATAAATCGCAATATAATTCGATTTTACGTATGGATTAATCATTTTTTTTGTTCCAAAAAGGTTTAAAAAAAGTAGTGAACCGACTCGACTCGACCCGTCGAACTTACACTCGCTCGTTCCTCGGCAGGTTGGGACTTAGAGCAATTTGGGCCGAAAGGTTTTTTCGAGATAATTCTTTAAATAGCGTTATGAGGTATGAATATTTTCACACAAATCGCAATATAATTAAATTCTACGTTGGGATTAAACGTTTTTTCCGTTCTAATCAATTTAAAAAAAAATAGTGGACGAAGACGACTCGATCCGTCGAACTTACTCTCGCTCGGTCCTCGGTACGTTGGGACTTCGAAAAACTTCGGCCGAAAGGTTGTTTCGAGTTATTTCGTTAGAAAGCGTTATGAGGTATGAATATTTTTAGATAAATCGCAATATAATTCGATTTTACGTATGGATTAATCATTTTTTTTGTTCCAAAAAGGTTTAAAAAAAGTAGTGAACCGACTCGACTCGACCCGTCGAACTTAATCTCGCTCGGTCCTCGGTACGTAGGGACTTCGAAAAACTTCGGCCGAAAGGTTTTTTCGAGTTATTACGTTAAAAAGCGTTATGAGGTATGAATATTTTCACACAAATCGCAATATTATTCAATTCTACGTCGGGATTAAACGTTTTTTCCGTTCTAATCAATTTAAAAAAAAATAGCTGACGGAGACGACTCGACCCGTCGAACTTACTCTCGCTCGGTCCTCGGTACGTTGGGACTTGGAAGAATTTTTGACAGAAAAGGTTTTTCGAGTTATTTCGTTAAAGAGCGTTATGAGATATGACCATTTCCACATAAATCGCAACATAATTCGATTTTACGTATGGATTAAACATTTTTTTTGTTCCAAAAAGGTTTAAAAAAAGTAGTGAACCGACTCGATTCGACCCGTCGAACTTACTCTCGCTCGGTCCTCGGCAGGTTGGGACTTAGTAGAATTATTGACCGAAAAGATTTTTCGAGTAATTTCGTTAAATAGCGTTATGCGGTATGAATATTTTTACATAAATCGCAATATAATTCGATTTTACGTATGGATTAATCATTTTTTTTGTTCCAAAAAGGTTTAAAAAAAGTAGTGAACCGACTCGACTCGACCCGTCGAACTTACACTCGCTCGTTCCTCGGCAGGTTGGGACTTAGAGCAATTTGGGCCGAAAGGTTTTTTCGAGATAATTCTTTAAATAGCGTTATGAGGTATGAATATTTTCACACAAATCGCAATATAATTAAATTCTACGTTGGGATTAAACGTTTTTTCCGTTCTAATCAATTTAAAAAAAAATAGTGGACGAAGACGACTCGATCCGTCGAACTTACTCTCGCTCGGTCCTCGGTACGTTGGGACTTGGATCAATTTGGGCCGAAAGGTTTTTTCGAGTTATTACGTTAAAAAGCGTTATGAGGTATGAATATTTTAACATAAATCGCAATATAATTCGATTTTACGTTTGGATTAAATATTTTTTTTGTTCCAAAAAGGTTTAAAAAAAGTAGTGAACCGACTCGACTCGACCCGTCGAACTTAATCTCGCTCGGTCCTCGGTACGTAGGGACTTCGAAAAACTTCGGCCGAAAGGTTTTTTCGAGTTATTACGTTAAAAAGCGTTATGAGGTATGAATATTTTCACACAAATCGCAATATAATTCAATTCTACGTCGGGATTAAACTTCTCTTCCGTTCTAATCAATTAAAAAAAAATAGTGGACGGAGACGACTCGACCCGTCGAACTTACCCTAGCTCGGTACTCGGTGCGTTGGGACTTCGAAAAACTTCGGCCGAAAGGTTTTTTCGAGTTATTACGTTAAAGAGCGTTATGAGATATGACCATTTTCACATAAATCGCAACATAATTCGATTTTACGTTTGGATTAAATATTTTTTTTGTTCCCAAAAGGTTTAAAAAAAGTAGTGAACCGACTCGACTCGACCCGTCGAACTTAATCTCGCTCGGTCCTCGGCAGGTTGGGACTTCGAAAAACTTCGGCCGAAAGGTTTTTTCGAGTTATTACGTTAAAAAGCGTTATGAGGTATGAATATTTTAACATAAATCGCAATATAATTCGATTTTACGTTTGGATTAAATATTTTTTTTGTTCCAAAAAGGTTTAAAAAAAGTAGTGAACCGACTCGACTCGACCCGCCGAACTTACTCTCGCTCGGTCCTCGGCAGGTTGGGGCTTCGAAAAACTTCGGCCGAAAGGTTTTTTCGAGTTATTACGTTAAAGAGCGTTATGAGATATGACCATTTTCACATAAATCGCAACATAATTCGATTTTACGTATGGATTAAACATTTTTTTCGTTCCAAAAAGGTTTAAAAAAAGTAGTGAACCGACTCGACTCCACCCGTCGAACTTACACTCGCTCGGTCCTCGGCAGGTTGTGACGTAGAACAATTTGGGCGGAAAGGTTTTTTCGAGATAATTCTTTAAATAGCGTTATGAGGTATGAATATTTTCACACAAATCGCAATATAATTCAATTCTACGTTGGGATTAAACGTTTTTTCCGTTCTAATCAATTTAAAAAAAAATAGTGGACGAAGACGACTCGATCCGTCGAACTTACTCTCGCTCGGTCCTCGGTACGTTGGGACTTCGAAAAACTTCGGCCGAAAGGTTGTTTCGAGTTATTTCGTTAGAAAGCGTTATGAGGTATGAATATTTTTAGATAAATCGCAATATAATTCGATTTTACGTATGGATTAATCATTTTTTTTGTTCCAAAAAGGTTTAAAAAAAGTAGTGAACCGACTCGACTCGACCCGTCGAACTTACTCTCGCTCGGTCCTCGGCAGGTTGGGACTTAGTAGAATTTTTTACCGAAAAGTTTTTTCGAATAATTTCGTTAAATAGCGTTATGCGGTATGAATATTTTTACATAAATCGCAATATAATTCGATTTTACGTATGGATTAGACATTTTTTTTGTTCCAAAAAGGTTTAAAAAAAGTAGTGAACCGACTCGACTCGACCCGTCGAACTTAATCTCGCTCGGTCCTCGGTACGTAGGGACTTCGAAAAACTTCGGCCGAAAGGTTTTTTCGAGTTATTACGTTAAAAAGCGTTATGAGGTATGAATATTTTCACACAAATCGCAATATTATTCAATTCTACGTCGGGATTAAACGTTTTTTCCGTTCTAATCAATTTAAAAAAAAATAGCTGACGGAGACGACTCGACCCGTCGAACTTACTCTCGCTCGGTCCTCGGTACGTTGGGACTTGGAAGAATTTTTGACAGAAAAGGTTTTTCGAGTTATTTCGTTAAAGAGCGTTATGAGATATGACCATTTCCACATAAATCGCAACATAATTCGATTTTACGTATGGATTAAACATTTTTTTCGTTCCAAAAAGGTTTAAAAAAAGTAGCGAACCGACTCGACTCGACCCGTCGAACTTACTCGCGCTCGATTCTCGGTACGTTGGGACTTAGTAGAATTTTTGACCGAAAAGTTTTTTCGAGTTATTTCGTTAAATAGCGTTATGCCGTATGAATATTTTTAGATAAATCGCAATATAATTCGATTTTACGTATGGATTAATCATTTTTTTTGTTCCAAAAAGGTTTAAAAAAAGTAGTGAACCGACTCGACTCGACCCGTCGAACTTACACTCGCTCGGTCCTCGGCAGGTTGGGACTTAGACCAATTTGGGCCGAAAAGTTTTTCGAGATAGTTCTTTGAATAGCGTTACGAGGTATGAATATTCTCATACAAATCGCAATATAATTCAATTCTACGTCGGGATTAAACGTTTTTTCCGTTCTAATCAATTTAAAAAAAAATAGTGGACGGAGACGACTCGACCCGTCGAACTTACTCTCGCTCGGTCCTCGGTACGTTGGGACTTCGAAAAACTTCGGCCGAAAGGTTTTTTCGAGTTATTACGTTAAAGAGCTTTATGAGATATGACCATTTTCACATAAATCGCAACATAATTCGATTTTACGTATGGATTAAATATTTTTTTTGTTCCAAAAAGGTTTAAAAAAAGTAGTGAACCGACTCGACTCCACCCGTCGAACTTACACTCGCTCGGTCCTCGGCAGGTTGTGACTTAGAACAATTTGGGCCGAAAGGTTTTTTCGAGATGATTCTTTAAATAGCGTTATGAGGTATGAATATTTTCACACAAATCACAATATAATTAAATTCTACGTTGGGATTAAACGTTTTTTCCGTTCTAATCAATTTAAAAAAAAATAGTGGACGAAGACGACTCGATCCGTCGAACTTACTCTCGCTCGGTCCTCGGTACGTTGGGACTTCGAAAAACTTCGGCCGAAAGGTTGTTTCGAGTTATTTCGTTAGAAAGCGTTATGAGGTATGAATATTTTTAGATAAATCGCAATATAATTCGATTTTACGTATGGATTAATCATTTTTTTTGTTCCAAAAAGGTTTAAAAAAAGTAGTGAACCGACTCGACTCGACCCGTCGAACTTACTATCGCTCGGTCCTCGGCAGGTTGGGACTTAGTAGAATTTTTTACCGAAAAGTTTTTTCGAATAATTTCGTTAAATAGCGTTATGCGGTATGAATATTTTTACATAAATCGCAATATAATTCGATTTTACGTATGGATTAGACATTTTTTTTGTTCCAAAAAGGTTTAAAAAAAGTAGTGAACCGACTCGACTCGACCCGTCGAACTTAATCTCGCTCGGTCCTCGGTACGTAGGGACTTCGAAAAACTTCGGCCGAAAGGTTTTTTCGAGTTATTACGTTAAAAAGCGTTATGAGGTATGAATATTTTCACACAAATCGCAATATTATTCAATTCTACGTCGGGATTAAACGTTTTTTCCGTTCTAATCAATTTAAAAAAAAATAGCTGACGGAGACGACTCGACCCGTCGAACTTACTCTCGCTCAGTCCTCGGTACGTTGGGACTTGGAAGAATTTTTGACAGAAAAGGTTTTTCGAGTTATTTCGTTAAAGAGCGTTATGAGATATGACCATTTCCACATAAATCGCAACATAATTCGATTTTACGTATGGATTAAACATTTTTTTTGTTCCAAAAAGGTTTAAAAAAAGTAGTGAACCGACTCGATTCGACCCGTCGAACTTACTCTCGCTCGGTCCTCGGCAGGTTGGGTCTTAGTAGAATTATTGACCGAAAAGATTTTTCGAGTAATTTCGTTAAATAGCGTTATGCGGTATGAATATTTTTACATAAATCGCAATATAATTCGATTTTACGTATGGATTAATCATTTTTTTTGTTCCAAAAAGGTTTAAAAAAAGTAGTGAACCGACTCGACTCGACCCGTCGAACTTACACTCGCTCGGTCCTCGGCAGGTTGGGACTTAGACCAATTTGGGCCGAAAAGTTTTTTCGAGATAGTTCTTTGAATAGCGTTACGAGGTATGAATATTCTCATACAAATCGCAATATAATTCAATTCTACGTCGGGATTAAACGTTTTTTCCGTTCTAATCAATTTAAAAAAAAATAGTGGACGGAGACGACTCGACCCGTCGAACTTACTCTCGCTCGGTCCTCGGTACGTTGGGACTTCGAAAAACTTCGGCCGAAAGGTTGTTTCGAGTTATTTCGTTGGAAAGCGTTATGAGGTATGAATATTTTTAGATAAATCGCAATATAATTCGATTTTACGGATGGATTAAACATTTTTTTTGTTCCAAAAAGGTTTAAAAAAAGTTTGAACCGACTCGACTCAATCCGTCGAACTTACTCTCGCTCGGTCCTCGGCAGGTTGGGACTTAGTAGAATTTTTGACCGAAAAGTTTTTTCGAGTAATTTCGTTAAATAGCGTTATGCGGTATGAATATTTTTACGTAAATCGCAATATAATTCGATTTTACGTTTGGTTAAACATTTTTTTTGTTCCAAAAAGGTTTAAAAAAAGTACTGAACCGACTCGACTCGACCCGTCTAACTTACTCTCGCTCGGTACTCGGCAGGTTGGGACTTAGTAGAATTTTTTACCGAAAAGTTTTTTCGAATAATTTCGTTAAATAGCGTTATGCGGTATGAATATTTTTACATAAATCGCAATATAATTCGATTTTACGTATGGATTAGACATTTTTTTTGTTCCGAAAAGGTTTAAAAAAAGTAGTGAACCGACTCGACTCGACCCGTCGAACTCACTCTCGCTCGGTCCTCGGTACGTTGGGACATGGAAGAATTTTTGACAGAAAAGTTTTTCGAGTTATTTCGTTAAAGAGCGTTATGAGATATGACCATTTTCACACAAATCGCAATATAATTCAATTCTACGTCGGGATTAAACGTTTTTTCCGTTCTAATCAATTTAAAAAAAAATAGTGGACGGAGACGACTCGACCCGTCGAACTTACCCTAGCTCGGTACTCGGTACGTTGGGACTTGGAACAATTTCGGCCGAAAGGTTTTTTCGAGTTATTTCGTTAAAAAGCGTTATGAGGTATGAATATTTTTACATAAATCGCAATATAATTCGATTTTACGTATGGATTAAACATTTTTTTCGTTCCAAAAAGGTTTAAAAAAAGTAGTGAACCGACTCGACTCGACCCGTCGTACTTACCCTCGCTCGGTCCTCGGCAGGTTGGGACTTCGAAAAACTTCGGCCGAAAGGTTTTTTCGAGTTATTACGTTAAAAAGCGTTATGAGGTATGAATATTTTCACACAAATCGCAATATAATTCAATTCTACGTCGGGATTAAACGTTTTTTCCGTTCTAATCAATTTTAAAAAAAATAGCTGACGGAGACGACTCGACCCGTCGGACTTACTCTCGCTCGGTCCTCGGTACGTTGGGACTTGGAAGAATTTTTGACAGAAAAGTTTTTTCGAGTTATTTCGTTAAAGAGCGTTATGAGATATGACCATTTTCACATAAATCGCAACATAATTCGATTTTACGTATGGATTAAACATTTTTTTTGTTCCAAAAAGGTTTAAAAAAAGTAGTGCACCGACTCGACTCGACCCGTCGAACTTACTCTCGCTCGGTCCTCGGCAGGTTGGGACTTAGACCAATTTGGGCCGAAAGGTATTTTCGAGATAGTTCTTTGAATATCGTTACGAGGTATGAATATTCTCACACAAATCGCAATATAATTCAATTCTACGTCGGGATTAAACGTTTTTTCCGTTCTAATCAATTTAAAAAAAAATAGTGGACGGAGACGACTCGATCCGTCGAACTTCCTCTCGCTGGGTCCTCGGTACGTTGGGGCTTGGAACAATTTCGGCCGTAATTTTTTTCGAGATATTTCGTTAAAGAGCGTTATGAGGTATGAATATTTTCACACAAATCGCAATATAATTCAATTCTACGTCGGGATTAAACGTTTTCTCCGTTCTAATCAATTTAAAAAAAAATAGCTGACGGAGACGACTCGACCCGTCGAACTTAATCTCGCTCGGTCCTCGGTACGTTGGCCCTTGGTAGAATTTTTGACCGAAAAGTTTTTTCGAGTAATTTCGTTAAATAGCGTTATGCGGTATGAATATTTTTACATAAATCGCAATATAATTCGATTTTACGTATGGATTAGACATTTTTTTTGTTCCAAAAAGGTTTAAAAAAAGTAGTGAACCGACTCGACTCGACCCGTCGAACTTGATCTCGCTCGGTCCTCGGTACGTAGGGACTCCGAAAAACTTCGGCCGAAAGGTTTTTTCGAGTTATTACGTTAAAAAGCGTTATGAGGTATGAATATTTTCACACAAATCGCAATATAATTCAATTCTACGTCGGGATTAAACGTTTTTTCCGTTCCAATCAATTTAAAAAAAAATAGTGGACGGAGACGACTCGACCCGTCGAACTTACCCTAGCTCGGTCCTCGGTACGTTGGGACTTGGAACAATTTCGGCCGAAAGGTTTTTTCGAGTTATTTCGTTAAAAAGCGTTATGAGGTATGAATATTTTTACATAAATCGCAATATAATTCGATTTTACGTATGGATTAAACATTTTTTTCGTTCCAAAAAGGTTTAAAGAAAGTAGTGAACCGACTCGACTCGACCCGTCGAACTTACTCTCGCTCAATCCTCGGTACGTTGGGACTTAGTAGAATTTTTGACCGAAAAGTTTTTTCGAGTAATTTCGTTAAATAGCGTTATGCGGTATTTATATTTTAACATAAATCGCAATATAATTCGATTTTACGTATGGATTAAACATTTTTTTTGTTCCAAAAAGGTTTAAAAAAAGTAGTGCACCGACTCGACTCGACCCGTCGAACTTACTCTCACTCGGTCCTCGGCAGGTTGGGACTTCGAAAAACTTCGGCCGAAAGGTTTTTTCGAGTTATTACGTTAAAGAGCTTTATGAGATATGACCATTTTCACATAAATCGCAACATAATTCGATTTTACGTATGGATTAAACGTTTTTCCGTTCTAATCAATTTAAAAAAAAATAGTGGACGAAGACGACTCGATCCGTCGAACTTACTCTCGCTCGGTCCTCGGTACGTTGGGCCTTAGTAGAATTTTTGACCGAAAAGTTTTTTCGAGTTATTTCGTTAAATAGCGTTATGCCGTATGAATATTTTTAGATAAATCGCAATATAATTCGATTTTACGTATGGATTAAATATTTTTTTTGTTCCAAAAAGGTTTAAAAAAAGTAGTGAACCGACTCGACTCGACCCGCCGAACTTACTCTCGCTCGGTCCTCGGCAGGTTGGGACTTCGAAAAACTTCGGCCGAAAGGTTTTTTCGAGTTATTACGTTAAAGAGCTTTATGAGATATGACCATTTTCACATAAATCGCAACATAATTCGATTTTACGTATGGATTAAATATTTTTTTTGTTCCAAAAAGGTTTAAAAAAAGTAGTGAACCGACTCGACTCCACCCGTCGAACTTACACTCGCTCGGTCCTCGGCAGGTTGTGACTTAGAACAATTTGGGCCGAAAGGTTTTTTCGAGATAATTCTTTAAATAGCGTTATGAGGTATGAATATTTTCACACAAATCACAATATAATTAAATTCTACGTTGGGATTAAACGTTTTTTCCGTTCTAATCAATTTAAAAAAAAATAGTGGACGAAGACGACTCGATCCGTCGAACTTACTCTCGCTCGGTCCTCGGTACGTTGGGACTTCGAAAAACTTCGGCCGAAAGGTTGTTTCGAGTTATTTCGTTAGAAAGCGTTATGAGGTATGAATATTTTTAGATAAATCGCAATATAATTCGATTTTACGTATGGATTAATCATTTTTTTTGTTCCAAAAAGGTTTAAAAAAAGTAGTGAACCGACTCGACTCGACCCGTCGAACTTACTCTCGCTCGGTCCTCGGCAGGTTGGGACTTAGTAGAATTTTTTACCGAAAAGTTTTTTCGAATAATTTCGTTAAATAGCGTTATGCGGTATGAATATTTTTACATAAATCGCAATATAATTCGATTTTACGTATGGATTAGACATTTTTTTTGTTCCAAAAAGGTTTAAAAAAAGTAGTGAACCGACTCGACTCGACCCGTCGAACTTAATCTCGCTCGGTCCTCGGTACGTAGGGACTTCGAAAAACTTCGGCCGAAAGGTTTTTTCGAGTTATTACGTTAAAAAGCGTTATGAGGTATGAATATTTTCACACAAATCGCAATATTATTCAATTCTACGTCGGGATTAAACGTTTTTTCCGTTCTAATCAATTTAAAAAAAAATAGCTGACGGAGACGACTCGACCCGTCGAACTTACTCTCGCTCGGTCCTCGGTACGTTGGGACTTGGAAGAATTTTTGACAGAAAAGGTTTTTCGAGTTATTTCGTTAAAGAGCGTTATGAGATATGACCATTTCCACATAAATCGCAACATAATTCGATTTTACGTATGGATTAAACATTTTTTTTGTTCCAAAAAGGTTTAAAAAAAGTAGTGAACCGACTCGATTCGACCCGTCGAACTTACTCTCGCTCGGTCCTCGGCAGGTTGGGTCTTAGTAGAATTATTGACCGAAAAGATTTTTCGAGTAATTTCGTTAAATAGCGTTATGCGGTATGAATATTTTTACATAAATCGCAATATAATTCGATTTTACGTATGGATTAATCATTTTTTTTGTTCCAAAAAGGTTTAAAAAAAGTAGTGAACCGACTCGACTCGACCCGTCGAACTTACACTCGCTCGGTCCTCGGCAGGTTGGGACTTAGACCAATTTGGGCCGAAAAGTTTTTTCGAGATAGTTCTTTGAATAGCGTTACGAGGTATGAATATTCTCATACAAATCGCAATATAATTCAATTCTACGTCGGGATTAAACGTTTTTTCCGTTCTAATCAATTTAAAAAAAAATAGTGGACGGAGACGACTCGACCCGTCGAACTTACTCTCGCTCGGTCCTCGGTACGTTGGGACTTCGAAAAACTTCGGCCGAAAGGTTGTTTCGAGTTATTTCGTTGGAAAGCGTTATGAGGTATGAATATTTTTAGATAAATCGCAATATAATTCGATTTTACGGATGGATTAAACATTTTTTTTGTTCCAAAAAGGTTTAAAAAAAGTTTGAACCGACTCGACTCAATCCGTCGAACTTACTCTCGCTCGGTCCTCGGCAGGTTGGGACTTAGTAGAATTTTTGACCGAAAAGTTTTTTCGAGTAATTTCGTTAAATAGCGTTATGCGGTATGAATATTTTTACGTAAATCGCAATATAATTCGATTTTACGTTTGGTTAAACATTTTTTTTGTTCCAAAAAGGTTTAAAAAAAGTACTGAACCGACTCGACTCGACCCGTCTAACTTACTCTCGCTCGGTACTCGGCAGGTTGGGACTTAGTAGAATTTTTTACCGAAAAGTTTTTTCGAATAATTTCGTTAAATAGCGTTATGCGGTATGAATATTTTTACATAAATCGCAATATAATTCGATTTTACGTATGGATTAGACATTTTTTTTGTTCCGAAAAGGTTTAAAAAAAGTAGTGAACCGACTCGACTCGACCCGTCGAACTCACTCTCGCTCGGTCCTCGGTACGTTGGGACTTGGAAGAATTTTTGACAGAAAAGTTTTTCGAGTTATTTCGTTAAAGAGCGTTATGAGATATGACCATTTTCACACAAATCGCAATATAATTCAATTCTACGTCGGGATTAAACGTTTTTTCCGTTCTAATCAATTTAAAAAAAAATAGCTGACGGAGACGACTCGACCCGTCGGACTTACTCTCGCTCGGTCCTCGGTACGTTGGGACTTGGAAGAATTTTTGACAGAAAAGTTTTTTCGAGTTATTTCGTTAAAGAGCGTTATGAGATATGACCATTTTCACATAAATCGCAACATAATTCGATTTTACGTATGGATTAAACATTTTTTTTGTTCCAAAAAGGTTTAAAAAAAGTAGTGCACCGACTCGACTCGACCCGTCGAACTTACTCTCGCTCGGTCCTCGGCAGGTTGGGACTTAGACCAATTTGGGCCGAAAGGTTTTTTCGAGATATTTCGTTAAAGAGCGTTATGAGGTATGAATATTTTCACACAAATCGCAATATAATTCAATTCTACGTCGGGATTAAACGTTTTCTCCGTTCTAATCAATTTAAAAAAAAATAGCTGACGGAGACGACTCGACCCGTCGAACTTAATCTCGCTCGGTCCTCGGTACGTTGGCCCTTGGTAGAATTTTTGACCGAAAAGTTTTTTCGAGTAATTTCGTTAAATAGCGTTATGCGGTATGAATATTTTTACATAAATCGCAATATAATTCGATTTTACGTATGGATTAAACATTTTTTTTCTTCCAAAAAGGTTTAAAAAAAGTAGTGAACCGACTCGACTCGACCCGTCGAACTTACTCTCGCTCGGTCCTCGGCAGGTTGGGACTTAGTAGAATTTTTTACCGAAAAGTTTTTTCGAATAATTTCGTTAAATAGCGTTATGCGGTATGAATATTTTTACATAAATCGCAATATAATTCGATTTTACGTATGGATTAGACATTTTTTTTGTTCCAAAAAGGTTTAAAAAAAGTAGTGAACCGACTCGACTCGACCCGTCGAACTTGATCTCGCTCGGTCCTCGGTACGTAGGGACTCCGAAAAACTTCGGCCGAAAGGTTTTTTCGAGTTATTACGTTAAAAAGCGTTATGAGGTATGAATATTTTCACACAAATCGCAATATAATTCAATTCTACGTCGGGATTAAACGTTTTTTCCGTTCCAATCAATTTAAAAAAAAATAGTGGACGGAGACGACTCGACCCGTCGAACTTACCCTAGCTCGGTCCTCGGTACGTTGGGACTTGGAACAATTTCGGCCGAAAGGTTTTTTCGAGTTATTTCGTTAAAAAGCGTTATGAGGTATGAATATTTTTACATAAATCGCAATATAATTCGATTTTACGTATGGATTAAACATTTTTTTCGTTCCAAAAAGGTTTAAAGAAAGTAGTGAACCGACTCGACTCGACCCGTCGAACTTACTCTCGCTCAATCCTCGGTACGTTGGGACTTAGTAGAATTTTTGACCGAAAAGTTTTTTCGAGTAATTTCGTTAAATAGCGTTATGCGGTATTTATATTTTAACATAAATCGCAATATAATTCGATTTTACGTATGGATTAAACATTTTTTTTGTTCCAAAAAGGTTTAAAAAAAGTAGTGCACCGACTCGACTCGACCCGTCGAACTTACTCTCACTCGGTCCTCGGCAGGTTGGGACTTAGAACAATTTGGGCCGAAAGGTTTTTTCGAGATAATTCTTTAAATAGCTTTATGAGGTATGAATATTTTCACACAAATCGCAATATAAATCGATTTTACGTATGGATTAAACATTTTTTTTGTTCCAAAAAGGTTTAAAAAGAGTAGTGAACCGACTCGACTCGACCCGTCGAACTTACTCTCACTCGGTCCTCGGCAGGTTGGGACTTAGAACAATTAGGGCCGAAAGGTTTTTTCCAGATAGTTCTTTGAATAGCGTTATGAGGAATGAATATTTTCACACAAATCGCAATATAATTCAATTCTACGTCGGGATTAAACGTTTTTTCCGTTCTAATCAATTTAAAAAAAAATAGTGGACGGAGTCGACTCGACCCGTCGAACTTACCCTAGCTCGGTCCTCGGTACGTTGGGACTTGGAACAATTTCGGCCGAAAGGTTTTTTCGAGTTATTTCGTTAAAGAGCGTTATGAGATATGACCATTTTCACATAAATCGCAACATAATTCGATTTTGCTCATGGATTAAACATTTTTTTCGTTCCAAAAAGGTTTAAAAAAAGTAGTGAACGGACTCGACTCGAGCCGTCGAACTTAATCTCGCTCGGTCCTCGGTACGTAGGGACTTCGAAAAACTTCGGCCGAAAGGTTTTTTCGAGTTATTTCGTTAAAAAGCGTTATGAGGTATGAATATTTTTACATAAATCGCAATATAATTCGATTTTACGTATGGATTAAACATTTTTTTCGTTCCAAAAAGGTTTAAAAAAAGTAGAGAACCGACTCGACTCGACGCGTCGAACTTACTCTCGCTCAATCCTCGGTACGTTGGGACTTAGTAGAATTTTTGACCGAAAAGTTTTTTCGAGTAATTTCGTTAAATAGCGTTATGCGGTATGAATATTTTAACATAAATCGCAATATTATTCGATTTTACGTTTGGATTAAATATTTTTTTTGTTCCAAAAAGGTTTAAAAAAAGTAGTGAACCGACTCGACTCGACCCGTCGAACTTAATCTCGCTCGGTCCTCGGTATGTAGGGACTTCGAAAAACTTCGGCCGAAAGGTTTTTTCGAGTTATTACGTTAAAAAGCGTTATGCGGTATGAATATTTTTACATAAATCGCAATATAATTCGATTTTACGTATGGATTAAACATTTTCTTTGTTCCAAAAAGGTTTAAAAAAAGTTGTGAACCGACTCGACTCGACCCGTCGAACTTAATCTCGCTCGGTCTTCGGTACGTAGGGACTTCGAAAAACTTCGGCCGAAAGGTTTTTTCGAGTTATTACGTTAAAAAGCGTTATGAGGTATGAATATTTTCACACAAATCGCAATATAATTCAATTCTACGTCGGGATTAAACGTTTTTTCCGTTCTAATCAAGTTAAAAAAAAATAGCTGACGGAGACGACTCGACCCGTCGAACTTACTCTCGCTCGGTCCTCGGTACGTTGGGACTTGGAAGAATTTTTGACAGAAAAGTTTTTTCGAGTTATTTCGTTAAAGAGCGTTATGAGATATGACCATTTTCACATAAATCGCAACATAATTCGATTTTACGTATGGATTAAACATTTTTTTTGTTCCAAAAAGGTTTAAAAAAAGTAGTGAACCGACTCGACTCGACCCGTCGAACTTACTCTCGCTCGGTCCTCGGCAGGTTGGGACTTAGTAGAATTTTTGACCGAAAAGTTTTTTCGAGTAATTTCGTTAAATAGCGTTATGCGGTATTCATATTTTTACATAAATCGCAATATAATTCGATTTTACGTATGGATTAAACATTTTTTTTGTTCCAAAAAGGTTTAAAAAAAGTAGTGAACCGACTCGACTCGACCCGTCGAACTTACTCTCACTCGGTCCTCGGCAGGTTGGGACTTAGAACAATTTGGGCCGAAAGGTTTTTTCGAGATAATTCTTTAAATAGCGTTATGAGGTATGAATATTTTCACACAAATCGCAATATAAATCGATTTTACGTATGGATTAAACATTTTTTTTGTTCCAAAAAGGTTTAAAAAAAGTAGTGAACCGACTCGACTCGACCCGTCGAACTTACTCTCACTCGGTCCTCGGCAGGTTGGGACTTAGAACAATTTGGGCCGAAAGGTTTTTTCGAGATAATTCTTTAAATAGCGTTATGAGGTATGAATATTTTCATACAAATCGCAATATAATTCAATTCTACGTCGGGATTAAACGTTTTTTCCGTTCTAATCAATTTAAAAAAAAATAGTGGACGGAGACGACTCGACCCGTCGAACTTACTCTCGCTCGGTCCTCGGTACGTTGGGACTTGGAACAATTTCGGCCGAAATTTTTTTCGAGATATTTCGTTAAAGAGCGTTATGCGGTATGAATATTTTTACATAAATTGCAATATAATTCGATTTTACGTTTGGATTAAACATTTTTTTTGTTCCAAAAAGGTTTAAAAAAAGTAGTGAACCAACTCGACTCGACCCGTCGGACTTACCCTCGCTCTGTCCTCGGCAGGTTGGGACTTAGAACAATTTGGGCCGAAAGGTTTTTTCGAGATAGTTCTTTGAATAGCGTTATGAGGAATGAATATTTTCACACAAATCGCAATATAATTCAATTCTACGTCGGGATTAAACGTTTTTTCCGTTCTAATCAATTTAAAAAAAAATAGTTGACGGAGACGACTCGACCCGTCGAACTTCCTCTCGCTCAATCCTCGGTACGTTGGGACTTAGTAGAATTTTTGACCGAAAAGTTTTTTCGAGTAATTTCGTTAAATAGCGTTATGCGGTATGAATATTTTAACATAAATCGCAATATTATTCGATTTTACGTTTGGATTAAATATTTTTTTTGTTCCAAAAAGGTTTAAAAAAAGCAGTGAACCGACTCGACTCGACCCGTCGAACTTAATCTCGCTCGGTCCTCGGTATGTAGGGACTTCGAAAAACTTCGGCCGAAAGGTTTTTTCGAGTTATTACGTTAAAAAGCGTTATGCGGTATGAATATTTTTACATAAATCGCAATATAATTCGATTTTACGTATGGATTAAACATTTTTTTTGTTCCAAAAAGGTTTAAAAAAAGTTGTGAACCGACTCGACTCGACCCGTCGAACTTAATCTCGCTCGGTCTTCGGTACGTAGGGACTTCGAAAAACTTCGGCCGAAAGGTTTTTTCGAGTTATTACGTTAAAAAGCGTTATGAGGTATGAATATTTTCACACAAATCGCAATATAATTCAATTCTACGTCGGGATTAAACGTTTTTTCCGTTCTAATCAAGTTAAAAAAAAATAGCTGACGGAGACGACTCGACCCGTCGAACTTACTCTCGCTCGGTCCTCGGTACGTTGGGACTTGGAAGAATTTTTGACAGAAAAGTTTTTTCGAGTTATTTCGTTAAAGAGCGTTATGAGATATGACCATTTTCACATAAATCGCAACATAATTCGATTTTACGTATGGATTAAACATTTTTTTTGTTCCAAAAAGGTTTAAAAAAAGTAGTGAACCGACTCGACTCGACCCGTCGAACTTACTCTCGCTCGGTCCTCGGCAGGTTGGGACTTAGTAGAATTTTTGACCGAAAAGTTTTTTCGAGTAATTTCGTTAAATAGCGTTATGCGGTATTCATATTTTTACATAAATCGCAATATAATTCGATTTTACGTATGGATTAAACATTTTTTTTGTTCCAAAAAGGTTTAAAAAAAGTAGTGAACCGACTCGACTCGACCCGTCGAACTTACTCTCACTCGGTCCTCGGCAGGTTGGGACTTAGAACAATTTGGGCCGAAAGGTTTTTTCGAGATAATTCTTTAAATAGCGTTATGAGGTATGAATATTTTCACACAAATCGCAATATAAATCGATTTTACGTATGGATTAAACATTTTTTTTGTTCCAAAAAGGTTTAAAAAAAGTAGTGAACCGACTCGACTCGACCCGTCGAACTTACTCTCGCTCGGTCCTCGGCAGGTTGGGACTTAGTAGAATTTTTGACCGAAAAGTTTTTTCGAGTAATTTCGTTAAATAGCGTTATGCGGTATTCATATTTTTACATAAATCGCAATATAATTCGATTTTACGTATGGATTAAACATTTTTTTTGTTCCAAAAAGGTTTAAAAAAAGTAGTGAACCGACTCGACTCGACCCGTCGAACTTACTCTCACTCGGTCCTCGGCAGGTTGGGACTTAGAACAATTTGGGCCGAAAGGTTTTTTCGAGATAATTCTTTAAATAGCGTTATGAGGTATGAATATTTTCACACAAATCGCAATATAATTCAATTCTACGTTGGGATTAAACGTTTTTTCCGTTCTAATCAATTTAAAAAAAAATAGTGGACGAAGACGACTCGATCCGTCGAACTTACTCTCGCTCGGTCCTCGGTACGTTGGGCCTTAGTAGAATTTTTGACAGAAAAGTTTTTTCGAGTTATTTCGTTAAATAGCGTTATGCCGTATGAATATTTTTAGATAAATCGCAATATAATTCGATTTTACGTATGGATTAAATATTTTTTTTGTTCCAAAAAGGTTTAAAAAAAGTAGTGAACCGACTCGACTCGACCCGCCGAACTTACTCTCGCTCGGTCCTCGGCAGGTTGGGACTTCGAAAAACTTCGGCCGAAAGGTTTTTTCGAGTTATTACGTTAAAGAGCGTTATGAGATATGACCATTTTCACATAAATCGCAACATAATTCGATTTTACGTATGGATTAAACATTTTTTTTGTTCCAAAAAGGTTTAAAAAAAGTAGTGAACCGACTCGACTCGACCCGTCGAACTTACTCTCGCTCGGTCCTCGGCAGGTTGGGACTTCGATCAATTTGGGCCGAAAGGTTTTTTCGAGTTATTACGTTAAAAAGCGTTATGAGGTATGAATATTTTAACATAAATCGCAATATAATTCGATTTTACGTTTGGATTAAATATTTTTTTTGTTCCAAATAGGTTTAAAAAAAGTAGTGAACTGACTCGACTCGACCCGTCGAACTTAATCTCGCTCGGTCCTCGGTACGTAGGGACTTCGAAAAACTTCGGCCGAAAGGTTTTTTCGAGTTATTACGTTAAAAAGCGTTATGAGGTATGAATATTTTCACACAAATCGCAATATAATTCAATTCTACGTCGGGATTAAACGTTTTTTCCGTTCTAATCAATTTAAAAAAAAATAGTTGACGGAGACGACTCGACCCGTCGAACTTCCTCTCGCTCAATCCTCGGTACGTTGGGACTTAGTAGAATTTTTGACCGAAAAGTTTTTTCGAGTAATTTCGTTAAATAGCGTTATGCGGTATGAATATTTTTACATAAATCGCAATATAATTCGATTTTACGTATGGATTAAACATCTTTTTTGTTCCAAAAAGGTTTAAAAAAAGCAGTGAACCGACTCGACTCGTCCCGTCGAACTTACTCTCACTCGGTCCTCGGCAGGTTGGGACTTAGAACAATTTGGGCCGAAAGGTTTTTTCGAGATAATTCTTTAAATAGCGTTATGAGGTATGAATATTTTCATACAAATCGCAATATAATTCAATTCTACGTCGGGATTAAACGTTTTTTCCGTTCTAATCAATTTAAAAAAAAATAGTGGACGAAGACGACTCGATCCGTCGAACTTCCTCTCGCTGGGTCCTCGGTACGTTGGGGCTTGGAACAATTTCGGCCGAAATTTTTTTCGAGATATTTCGTTAAAGAGCGTTATGAGGTATGAATATTTTCACACAAATCGCAATATAATTCAATTCTACGTCGGGATTAAACGTTTTCTCCGTTCTAATCAATTTAAAAAAAAATAGCTGACGGAGACGACTCGACCCGTCGAACTTAATCTCGCTCAATCCTCGGTACGTTGGGACTTCGAAAAACTTCGGCCGAAAGGTTTTTTCGAGTTACTACGTTAAAAAGCGTTATGAGGTATGAATATTTTCACACAAATCGCAATATAATTCGATTTTATGTATGGATGAAACATATTTTTTGTTCCAAAAAGGTTTAAAAAAAGTAGTGAACCGACTCGACTCGACCCGTCGAACTTACTCTCACTCGGTCCTCGGCAGGTTGGGACTTAGAACAATTTGGGCCGAAACGTTTTTTCGAGATAATTCTTTAAATAGCGTTATGAGGTATGAATATTTTCACACAAATCGCAATATAAATCGATTTTACGTATGGATTAAACATTTTTTTTGTTCCAAAAAGGTTTAAAAAAAGTAGTGAACCGACTCGACTCGAGCCGTCGAACTTAATCTCGCTCGGTCCTCGGTACGTAGGGACTTCGAAAAACTTCGGCCGAAAGGTTTTTTCGAGTTACTACGTTAAAAAGCGTTATGAGGTATGAATATTTTCACACAAATCGCAATATAATTCAATTCTACGTCGGGATTAAACGTTTTTTCCGTTCTAATCAATTTGAAAAAAAATAGTGGACGGAGACGACTCGACCCGTCGAACTTACTCTCGCTCGGTCCTCGGTACGTTGGGACTTGGAACAATTTCGGCCGAAATTTTTTTCGAGATATTTCGTTAAAGAGCGTTATGCGGTATGAATATTTTTACATAAATTGCAATATAATTCGATTTTACGTTTGGATTAAACATTTTTTTTGTTCCAAAAAGGTTTAAAAAAAGTAGTGAACCAACTCGACTCGACCCGTCGGACTTACCCTCGCTCTGTCCTCGGCAGGTTGGGACTTAGAACAATTTGGGCCGAAAGGTTTTTTCGAGATAGTTCTTTGAATAGCGTTATGAGGAATGAATATTTTCACACAAATCGCAATATAATTCAATTCTACGTCGGGATTAAACGTTTTTTCCGTTCTAATCAATTTAAAAAAAAATAGTTGACGGAGACGACTCGACCCGTCGAACTTCCTCTCGCTCAATCCTCGGTACGTTGGGACTTAGTAGAATTTTTGACCGAAAAGTTTTTTCGAGTAATTTCGTTAAATAGCGTTATGCGGTATGAATATTTTTACATAAATCGCAATATAATTCGATTTTACGTATGGATTAAACATCTTTTTTGTTCCAAAAAGGTTTAAAAAAAGCAGTGAACCGACTCGACTCGACCCGTCGAACTTACTCTCACTCGGTCCTCGGCAGGTTGGGACTTAGAACAATTTGGGCCGAAAGGTTTTTTCGAGATAATTCTTTAAATAGCGTTATGAGGTATGAATATTTTCATACAAATCGCAATATAATTCAATTCTACGTCGGGATTAAACGTTTTTTCCGTTCTAATCAATTTAAAAAAAAATAGTGGACGAAGACGACTCGATCCGTCGAACTTCCTCTCGCTGGGTCCTCGGTACGTTGGGGCTTGGAACAATTTCGGCCGAAATTTTTTTCGAGATATTTCGTTAAAGAGCGTTATGAGGTATGAATATTTTCACACAAATCGCAATATAATTCAATTCTACGTCGGGATTAAACGTTTTCTCCGTTCTAATCAATTTAAAAAAAAATAGCTGACGGAGACGACTCGACCCGTCGAACTTAATCTCGCTCAATCCTCGGTACGTTGGGACTTCGAAAAACTTCGGCCGAAAGGTTTTTTCGAGTTACTACGTTAAAAAGCGTTATGAGGTATGAATATTTTCACACAAATCGCAATATAATTCGATTTTATGTATGGATGAAACATATTTTTTGTTCCAAAAAGGTTTAAAAAAAGTAGTGAACCGACTCGACTCGACCCGTCGAACTTACTCTCACTCGGTCCTCGGCAGGTTGGGACTTAGAACAATTTGTGCCGAAACGTTTTTTCGAGATAATTCTTTAAATAGCGTTATGAGGTATGAATATTTTCACACAAATCGCAATATAAATCGATTTTACGTATGGATTAAACATTTTTTTTGTTCCAAAAAGGTTTAAAAAAAGTAGTGAACCGACTCGACTCGAGCCGTCGAACTTAATCTCGCTCGGTCCTCGGTACGTAGGGACTTCGAAAAACTTCGGCCGAAAGGTTTTTTCGAGTTACTACGTTAAAAAGCGTTATGAGGTATGAATATTTTCACACAAATCGCAATATAATTCAATTCTACGTCGGGATTAAACGTTTTTTCCGTTCTAATCAATTTAAAAAAAAATAGTGGACGGAGACGACTCGACCCGTCGAACTTACTCTCGCTCGGTCCTCGGTACGTTGGGACTTGGAACAATTTCGGCCGAAATTTTTTTCGAGATATTTCGTTAAAGAGCGTTATGCGGTATGAATATTTTTACATAAATCGCAATATAATTCGATTTTACGTATGGAATAAACATTTTTTTTGTTCCAAAAAGGTTTAAAAAAAGTAGTGAACCGACTCGACTCGACCCGTCGAACTTAATCTCGCTCGGTCCTCGGTACGTTGGGACTTACAACAATTTGGGCCGAAAGGTTTTTTCGAGATAGTTCTTTGAATAGCGTTATGAGGAATGAATATTTTCACACAAATCGCAATATAATTCAATTCTACGTCGGGATTAAACGTTTTTTCCGTTCTAATCAATTTAAAAAAAAATAGTTGACGGAGACGACTCGACCCGTCGAACTTCCTCTCGCTCAATCCTCGGTACGTTGGGACTTAGTAGAATTTTTGACCGAAAAGTTTTTTCGAGTAATTTCGTTAAATAGCGTTATGCGGTATGAATATTTTTACATAAATCGCAATATAATTCGATTTTACGTATGGATTAAACATCTTTTTTGTTCCAAAAAGGTTTAAAAAAAGCAGTGAACCGACTCGACTCGACCCGTCGAACTTACTCTCACTCGGTCCTCGGCAGGTTGGGACTTAGAACAATTTGGGCCGAAAGGTTTTTTCGAGATAATTCTTTAAATAGCGTTATGAGGTATGAATATTTTCATACAAATCGCAATATAATTCAATTCTACGTCGGGATTAAACGTTTTTTCCGTTCTAATCAATTTAAAAAAAAATAGTGGACGAAGACGACTCGATCCGTCGAACTTCCTCTCGCTGGGTCCTCGGTACGTTGGGGCTTGGAACAATTTCGGCCGAAATTTTTTTCGAGATATTTCGTTAAAGAGCGTTATGAGGTATGAATATTTTCACACAAATCGCAACATAATTCGATTTTACGTATGGATTAAACATTTTTTTTGTTCCAAAAAGGTTTAAAAAAAGTAGTGAACCGACTCGACTCGACCCGTCGAACTTAATCTCGCTCGGTCCTCGGTACGTAGGGACTTCGAAAAACTTCGGCCGAAAGGTTTTTTCGAGTTATTACGTTAAAAAGCGTTATGAGGTATGAATATTTTCACACAAATCGCAATATAATTCGATTTTATGTATGGATTAAACATATTTTTTGTTCCAAAAAGGTTTAAAAAAAGTAGTGAACCGACTCGACTCGACCCGTCGAACTTACTCTCACTCGGTCCTCGGCAGGTTGGGACTTAGAACAATTTGGGCCGAAACGTTTTTTCGAGATAATTCTTTAAATAGCGTTATGAGGTATGAATATTTTCACACAAATCGCAATATAAATCGATTTTACGTATGGATTAAACATTTTTTTTGTTCCAAAAAGGTTTAAAAAAAGTAGTGAACCGACTCGACTCGAGCCGTCGAACTTAATCTCGCTCGGTCCTCGGTACGTAGGGACTTCGAAAAACTTCGGCCGAAAGGTTTTTTCGAGTTACTACGTTAAAAAGCGTTATGAGGTATGAATATTTTCACACAAATCGCAATATAATTCAATTCTACGTCGGGATTAAACGTTTTTTCCGTTCTAATCAATTTAAAAAAAAAATAGTGGACGAAGACGACTCGATCCGTCGAACTTCCTCTCGCTGGGTCCTCGGTACGTTGGGGCTTGGAACAATTTCGGCCGAAATTTTTTTCGAGATATTTCGTTAAAGAGCGTTATGAGGTATGAATATTTTCACACAAATCGCAATATAATTCAATTCTACGTCGGGATTAAACGTTTTCTCCGTTCTAATCAATTTAAAAAAAAATAGCTGACGGAGACGACTCGACCCGTCGAACTTAATCTCGCTCAATCCTCGGTACGTTGGGACTTCGAAAAACTTCGGCCGAAAGGTTTTTTCGAGTTACTACGTTAAAAAGCGTTATGAGGTATGAATATTTTCACACAAATCGCAATATAATTCGATTTTATGTATGGATTAAACATATTTTTTGTTCCAAAAAGGTTTAAAAAAAGTAGTGAACCGACTCGACTCGACCCGTCGAACTTACTCTCACTCGGTCCTCGGCAGGTTGGGACTTAGAACAATTTGGGCCGAAACGTTTTTTCGAGATAATTCTTTAAATAGCGTTATGAGGTATGAATATTTTCACACAAATCGCAATATAAATCGATTTTACGTATGGATTAAACATTTTTTTTGTTCCAAAAAGGTTTAAAAAAAGTGGTGAACCGACTCGACTCGAGCCGTCGAACTTAATCTCGCTCGGTCCTCGGTACGTAGGGACTTCGAAAAACTTCGGCCGAAAGGTTTTTTCGAGTTACTACGTTAAAAAGCGTTATGAGGTATGAATATTTTCACACAAATCGCAATATAATTCAATTCTACGTCGGGATTAAACGTTTTTTCCGTTCTAATCAATTTAAAAAAAAATAGTGGACGGAGACGACTCGACCCGTCGAACTTACTCTCGCTCGGTCCTCGGTACGTTGGGACTTGGAACAATTTCGGCCGAAATTTTTTTCGAGATATTTCGTTAAAGAGCGTTATGCGGTATGAATATTTTTACATAAATTGCAATATAATTCGATTTTACGTTTGGATTAAACATTTTTTTTGTTCCAAAAAGGTTTAAAAAAAGTAGTGAACCAACTCGACTCGACCCGTCGGACTTACCCTCGCTCTGTCCTCGGCAGGTTGGGACTTAGAACAATTTGGGCCGAAAGGTTTTTTCGAGATAGTTCTTTGAATAGCGTTATGAGGAATGAATATTTTCACACAAATCGCAATATAATTCAATTCTACGTCGGGATTAAACGTTTTTTCCGTTCTAATCAATTTAAAAAAAAATAGTTGACGGAGACGACTCGACCCGTCGAACTTCCTCTCGCTCAATCCTCGGTACGTTGGGACTTAGAACAATTTGGGCCGAAACGTTTTTTCGAGATAATTCTTTAAATAGCGTTATGAGGTATGAATATTTTCACACAAATCGCAATATAAATCGATTTTACGTATGGATTAAACATTTTTTTTGTTCCAAAAAGGTTTAAAAAAAGTAGTGAACCGACTCGACTCGAGCCGTCGAACTTAATCTCGCTCGGTCCTCGGTACGTAGGGACTTCGAAAAACTTCGGCCGAAAGGTTTTTTCGAGTTACTACGTTAAAAAGCGTTATGAGGTATGAATATTTTCACACAAATCGCAATATAATTCAATTCTACGTCGGGATTAAACGTTTTTTCCGTTCTAATCAATTTAAAAAAAAATAGTGGACGGAGACGACTCGACCCGTCGAACTTACTCTCGCTCGGTCCTCGGTACGTTGGGACTTGGAACAATTTCGGCCGAAATTTTTTTCGAGATATTTCGTTAAAGAGCGTTATGCGGTATGAATATTTTTACATAAATCGCAATATAATTCGATTTTACGTATGGAATAAACATTTTTTTTGTTCCAAAAAGGTTTAAAAAAAGTAGTGAACCGACTCGACTCGACCCGTCGAACTTAATCTCGCTCGGTCCTCGGTACGTTGGGACTTACAACAATTTGGGCCGAAAGGTTTTTTCGAGATAGTTCTTTGAATAGCGTTATGAGGAATGAATATTTTCACACAAATCGCAATATAATTCAATTCTACGTCGGGATTAAACGTTTTTTCCGTTCTAATCAATTTAAAAAAAAATAGTTGACGGAGACGACTCGACCCGTCGAACTTCCTCTCGCTCAATCCTCGGTACGTTGGGACTTAGTAGAATTTTTGACCGAAAAGTTTTTTCGAGTAATTTCGTTAAATAGCGTTATGCGGTATGAATATTTTTACATAAATCGCAATATAATTCGATTTTACGTATGGATTAAACATCTTTTTTGTTCCAAAAAGGTTTAAAAAAAGCAGTGAACCGACTCGACTCGACCCGTCGAACTTACTCTCACTCGGTCCTCGGCAGGTTGGGACTTAGAACAATTTGGGCCGAAAGGTTTTTTCGAGATAATTCTTTAAATAGCGTTATGAGGTATGAATATTTTCATACAAATCGCAATATAATTCAATTCTACGTCGGGATTAAACGTTTTTTCCGTTCTAATCAATTTAAAAAAAAATAGTGGACGAAGACGACTCGATCCGTCGAACTTCCTCTCGCTGGGTCCTCGGTACGTTGGGGCTTGGAACAATTTCGGCCGAAATTTTTTTCGAGATATTTCGTTAAAGAGCTTTATGAGGTATGAATATTTTCACACAAATCGCAACATAATTCGATTTTACGTATGGATTAAACATTTTTTTTGTTCCAAAAAGGTTTAAAAAAAGTAGTGAACCGACTCGACTCGACCCGTCGAACTTAATCTCGCTCGGTCCTCGGTACGTAGGGACTTCGAAAAACTTCGGCCGAAAGGTTTTTTCGAGTTATTACGTTAAAAAGCGTTATGAGGTATGAATATTTTCACACAAATCGCAATATAATTCGATTTTATGTATGGATTAAACATATTTTTTGTTCCAAAAAGGTTTAAAAAAAGTAGTGAACCGACTCGACTCGACCCGTCGAACTTACTCTCACTCGGTCCTCGGCAGGTTGGGACTTAGAACAATTTGGGCCGAAACGTTTTTTCGAGATAATTCTTTAAATAGCGTTATGAGGTATGAATATTTTCACACAAATCGCAATATAAATCGATTTTACGTATGGATTAAACATTTTTTTTGTTCCAAAAAGGTTTAAAAAAAGTAGTGAACCGACTCGACTCGAGCCGTCGAACTTAATCTCGCTCGGTCCTCGGTACGTAGGGACTTCGAAAAACTTCGGCCGAAAGGTTTTTTCGAGTTACTACGTTAAAAAGCGTTATGAGGTATGAATATTTTCACACAAATCGCAATATAATTCAATTCTACGTCGGGATTAAACGTTTTTTCCGTTCTAATCAATTTAAAAAAAAATAGTGGACGAAGACGACTCGATCCGTCGAACTTCCTCTCGCTGGGTCCTCGGTACGTTGGGGCTTGGAACAATTTCGGCCGAAATTTTTTTCGAGATATTTCGTTAAAGAGCGTTATGAGGTATGAATATTTTCACACAAATCGCAATATAATTCAATTCTACGTCGGGATTAAACGTTTTCTCCGTTCTAATCAATTTAAAAAAAAATAGCTGACGGAGACGACTCGACCCGTCGAACTTAATCTCGCTCAATCCTCGGTACGTTGGGACTTCGAAAAACTTCGGCCGAAAGGTTTTTTCGAGTTACTACGTTAAAAAGCGTTATGAGGTATGAATATCTTCACACAAATCGCAATATAATTCAATTCTACGTCGGGATTAAACGTTTTTTCCGTTCTAATCAATTTAAAAAAAAATAGTGGACGGAGACGACTCGACCCGTCGAACTTACTCTCGCTCGGTCCTCGGTACGTTGGGACTTGGAACAATTTCGGCCGAAATTTTTTTCGAGATATTTCGTTAAAGAGCGTTATGCGGTATGAATATTTTTACATAAATTGCAATATAATTCGATTTTACGTTTGGATTATACATTTTTTTTGTTCCAAAAAGGTTTAAAAAAAGTAGTGAACCAACTCGACTCGACCCGTCGGACTTACCCTCGCTCTGTCCTCGGCAGGTTGGGACTTAGAACAATTTGGGCCGAAAGGTTTTTTCGAGATAGTTCTTTGAATAGCGTTATGAGGAATGAATATTTTCACACAAATCGCAATATAATTCAATTCTACGTCGGGATTAAACGTTTTTTCCGTTCTAATCAATTTAAAAAAAAATAGTTGACGGAGACGACTCGACCCGTCGAACTTCCTCTCGCTCAATCCTCGGTACGTTGGGACTTAGTAGAATTTTTGACCGAAAAGTTTTTTCGAGTAATTTCGTTAAATAGCGTTATGCGGTATGAATATTTTTACATAAATCGCAATATAATTCGATTTTACGTATGGATTAAACATCTTTTTTGTTCCAAAAAGGTTTAAAAAAAGCAGTGAACCGACTCGACTCGTCCCGTTGAACTTACTCTCACTCGGTCCTCGGCAGGTTGGGACTTAGAACAATTTGGGCCGAAAGGTTTTTTCGAGATAATTCTTTAAATAGCGTTATGAGGTATGAATATTTTCATACAAATCGCAATATAATTCAATTCTACGTCGGGATTAAACGTTTTTTCCGTTCTAATCAATTTAAAAAAAAATAGTGGACGAAGACGACTCGATCCGTCGAACTTCCTCTCGCTGGGTCCTCGGTACGTTGGGGCTTGGAACAATTTCGGCCGAAATTTTTTTCGAGATATTTCGTTAAAGAGCGTTATGAGGTATGAATATTTTCACACAAATCGCAATATAATTCAATTCTACGTCGGGATTAAACGTTTTCTCCGTTCTAATCAATTTAAAAAAAAATAGCTGACGGAGACGACTCGACCCGTCGAACTTAATCTCGCTCAATCCTCGGTACGTTGGGACTTCGAAAAACTTCGGCCGAAAGGTTTTTTCGAGTTACTACGTTAAAAAGCGTTATGAGGTATGAATATTTTCACACAAATCGCAATATAATTCGATTTTATGTATGGATGAAACATATTTTTTGTTCCAAAAAGGTTTAAAAAAAGTAGTGA
The DNA here is from genome assembly GCA_963971185.1 of Bombus muscorum. Taxonomy (NCBI): domain Eukaryota; kingdom Metazoa; phylum Arthropoda; class Insecta; order Hymenoptera; family Apidae; genus Bombus; species Bombus muscorum. The sequence continues at coordinate 6,070,588 of OZ020132.1, forward strand.
ACCGACTCGACTCGACCCGTCGAACTTACTCTCACTCGGTCCTCGGCAGGTTGGGACTTAGAACAATTTGGGCCGAAACGTTTTTTCGAGATAATTCTTTAAATAGCGTTATGAGGTATGAATATTTTCACACAAATCGCAATATAAATCGATTTTACGTATGGATTAAACATTTTTTTTGTTCCAAAAAGGTTTAAAAAAAGTAGTGAACCGACTCGACTCGAGCCGTCGAACTTAATCTCGCTCGGTCCTCGGTACGTTGGGACTTCGAAAAACTTCGGCCGAAAGGTTTTTTCGAGTTACTACGTTAAAAAGCGTTATGAGGTATGAATATTTTCACACAAATCGCAATATAATTCAATTCTACGTCGGGATTAAACGTTTTTTCCGTTCTAATCAATTTAAAAAAAAATAGTGGACGGAGACGACTCGACCCGTCGAACTTAGTCTCGCTCGGTCCTCGGTACGTTGGGACTTGGAACAATTTCGGCCGAAATTTTTTTCGAGATATTTCGTTAAAGAGCGTTATGCGGTATGAATATTTTTACATAAATTGCAATATAATTCGATTTTACGTTTGGATTAAACATTTTTTTGTTCCAAAAAGGTTTAAAAAAAGTAGTGAACCAACTCGACTCGACCCGTCGGCCTTACCCTCGCTCTGTCCTCGGCAGGTTGGGACTTAGAACAATTTGGGCCGAAAGGTTTTTTCGAGATAGTTCTTTGAATAGCGTTATGAGGAATGAATATTTTCACACAAATCGCAATATAATTCAATTCTACGTCGGGATTAAACGTTTTTTCCGTTCTAATCAATTTAAAAAAAAATAGTTGACGGAGACGACTCGACCCGTCGAACTTCCTCTCGCTCAATCCTCGGTACGTTGGGACTTAGTAGAATTTTTGACCGAAAAGTTTTTTCGAGTAATTTCGTTAAATAGCGTTATGCGGTATGAATATTTTTACATAAATCGCAATATAATTCGATTTTACGTATGGATTAAACATCTTTTTTGTTCCAAAAAGGTTTAAAAAAAGCAGTGAACCGACTCGACTCGTCCCGTCGAACTTACTCTCACTCGGTCCTCGGCAGGTTGGGACTTAGAACAATTTGGGCCGAAAGGTTTTTTCGAGATAATTCTTTAAATAGCGTTATGAGGTATGAATATTTTCATACAAATCGCAATATAATTCAATTCTACGTCGGGATTAAACGTTTTTTCCGTTCTAATCAATTTAAAAAAAAATAGTGGACGAAGACGACTCGATCCGTCGAACTTCCTCTCGCTGGGTCCTCGGTACGTTGGGGCTTGGAACAATTTCGGCCGAAATTTTTTTCGAGATATTTCGTTAAAGAGCGTTATGAGGTATGAATATTTTCACACAAATCGCAATATAATTCAATTCTACGTCGGGATTAAACGTTTTCTCCGTTCTAATCAATTTAAAAAAAAATAGCTGACGGAGACGACTCGACCCGTCGAACTTAATCTCGCTCAATCCTCGGTACGTTGGGACTTCGAAAAACTTCGGCCGAAAGGTTTTTTCGAGTTACTACGTTAAAAAGCGTTATGAGGTATGAATATTTTCACACAAATCGCAATGTAATTCGATTTTATGTATGGATTAAACATATTTTTTGTTCCAAAAAGGTTTAAAAAAAGTAGTGAACCGACTCGACTCGACCCGTCGAACTTACTCTCACTCGGTCCTCGGCAGGTTGGGACTTAGAACAATTTGGGCCGAAACGTTTTTTCGAGATAATTCTTTAAATAGCGTTATGAGGTATGAATATTTTCACACAAATCGCAATATAAATCGATTTTACGTATGGATTAAACATTTTTTTTGTTCCAAAAAGGTTTAAAAAAAGTAGTGAACCGACTCGACTCGAGCCGTCGAACTTAATCTCGCTCGGTCCTCGGTACGTAGGGACTTCGAAAAACTTCGGCCGAAAGGTTTTTTCGAGTTACTACGTTAAAAAGCGTTATGAGGTATGAATATTTTCACACAAATCGCAATATAATTCAATTCTACGTCGGGATTAAACGTTTTTTCCGTTCTAATCAATTTAAAAAAAAATAGTGGACGAAGACGACTCGATCCGTCGAACTTCCTCTCGCTGGGTCCTCGGTACGTTGGGGCTTGGAACAATTTCGGCCGAAATTTTTTTCGAGATATTTCGTTAAAGAGCGTTATGAGGTATGAATATTTTCACACAAATCGCAATATAATTCAATTCTACGTCGGGATTAAACGTTTTCTCCGTTCTAATCAATTTAAAAAAAAATAGCTGACGGAGACGACTCGACCCGTCGAACTTAATCTCGCTCAATCCTCGGTACGTTGGGACTTCGAAAAACTTCGGCCGAAAGGTTTTTTCGAGTTACTACGTTAAAAAGCGTTATGAGGTATGAATATTTTCACACAAATCGCAATATAATTCGATTTTATGTATGGATTAAACATATTTTTTGTTCCAAAAAGGTTTAAAAAAAGTAGTGAACCGACTCGACTCGACCCGTCGAACTTACTCTCACTCGGTCCTCGGCAGGTTGGGACTTAGAACAATTTGGGCCGAAACGTTTTTTCGAGATAATTCTTTAAATAGCGTTATGAGGTATGAATATTTTCACACAAATCGCAATATAAATCGATTTTACGTATGGATTAAACATTTTTTTTGTTCCAAAAAGGTTTAAAAAAAGTAGTGAACCGACTCGACTCGAGCCGTCGAACTTAATCTCGCTCGGTCCTCGGTACGTAGGGACTTCGAAAAACTTCGGCCGAAAGGTTTTTTCGAGTTACTACGTTAAAAAGCGTTATGAGGTATGAATATTTTCACACAAATCGCAATATAATTCAATTCTACGTCGGGATTAAACGTTTTTTCCGTTCTAATCAATTTAAAAAAAAATAGTGGACGGAGACGACTCGACCCGTCGAACTTACTCTCGCTCGGTCCTCGGTACGTTGGGACTTGGAACAATTTCGGCCGAAATTTTTTTCGAGATATTTCGTTAAAGAGCGTTATGCGGTATGAATATTTTTACATAAATTGCAATATAATTCGATTTTACGTTTGGATTAAACATTTTTTTTGTTCCAAAAAGGTTTAAAAAAAGTAGTGAACCAACTCGACTCGACCCGTCGGACTTACCCTCGCTCTGTCCTCGGCAGGTTGGGACTTAGAACAATTTGGGCCGAAAGGTTTTTTCGAGATAGTTCTTTGAATAGCGTTATGAGGAATGAATATTTTCACACAAATCGCAATATAATTCAATTCTACGTCGGGATTAAACGTTTTTTCCGTTCTAATCAATTTAAAAAAAAATAGTTGACGGAGACGACTCGACCCGTCGAACTTCCTCTCGCTCAATCCTCGGTACGTTGGGACTTAGTAGAATTTTTGACCGAAAAGTTTTTTCGAGTAATTTCGTTAAATAGCGTTATGCGGTATGAATATTTTTACATAAATCGCAATATAATTCGATTTTACGTATGGATTAAACATTTTTTTTGTTCCAAAAAGGTTTAAAAAAAGTAGTGAACCGACTCGACTCGACCCGTCGAACTTACTCTCGCTCGTTCCTCGGTACGTTGGGACTTAGAACAATTTGGGCCGAAAGGTTTTTTCGAGATAATTCTTTAAATAGCGTTATGAGGTATGAATATTTTCACACAAATCGCAATATAAATCGATTTTACGTATGGATTAAACGTTTTCTCCGTTCTAATCAATTTAAAAAAAAATAGCTGACGGAGACGACTCGACCCGTCGAACTTAATCTCGCTCGGTCCTCGGTACGTAGGGACTTCGAAAAACTTCGGCCGAAAGGTTTTTTCGAGTTACTACGTTAAAAAGCGTTATGAGGTATGAATATTTTCACACAAATCGCAATATAATTCAATTCTACGTCGGGATTGAACGTTTTTTCCGTTCTAATCAATTTAAAAAAAAATAGCTGACGGAGACGACTCGACCCGTCGAACTTACTCTCGCTCGGTCCTCGGTACGTTGGGACTTGGAAGAATTTTTGACAGAAAAGTTTTTTCGAGTTATTTCGTTAAAGAGCGTTATGAGATATGACCATTTTCACATAAATCGCAACATAATTCGATTTTACGTATGGATTAAACATTTTTTTTGTTCCAAAAAGGTTTAAAAAAAGTAGTGAACCGACTCGACTCGACCCGTCGAACTTACCCTCGCTCTGTCCTCGGCAGGTTGGGACTTAGAACAATTTGGGCCGAAAGGTTTTTTCGAGATAGTTCTTTGAATAGCGTTATGAGGAATGAATATTTTCACACAAATCGCAATATAATTCAATTCTACGTCGGGATTAAACGTTTTTTCCGTTCTAATCAATTTAAAAAAAAATAGTTGACGGAGACGACTCGACCCGTCGAACTTCCTCTCGCTCAATCCTCGGTACGTTGGGACTTAGTAGAATTTTTGACCGAAAAGTTTTTTCGAGTAATTTCGTTAAATAGCGTTATGCGGTATGAATATTTTTACATAAATCGCAATATAATTCGATTTTACGTATGGATTAAACATCTTTTTTGTTCCAAAAAGGTTTAAAAAAAGCAGTGAACCGACTCGACTCGACCCGTCGAACTTACTCTCACTCGGTCCTCGGCAGGTTGGGACTTAGAACAATTTGGGCCGAAAGGTTTTTTCGAGATAATTCTTTAAATAGCGTTATGAGGTATGAATATTTTCATACAAATCGCAATATAATTCAATTCTACGTCGGGATTAAACGTTTTTTCCGTTCTAATCAATTTAAAAAAAAATAGTGGACGAAGACGACTCGATCCGTCGAACTTCCTCTCGCTGGGTCCTCGGTACGTTGGGGCTTGGAACAATTTCGGCCGAAATTTTTTTCGAGATATTTCGTTAAAGAGCGTTATGAGGTATGAATATTTTCACACAAATCGCAATATAATTCAATTCTACGTCGGGATTAAACGTTTTCTCCGTTCTAATCAATTTAAAAAAAAATAGCTGACGGAGACGACTCGACCCGTCGAACTTAATCTCGCTCAATCCTCGGTACGTTGGGACTTCGAAAAACTTCGGCCGAAAGGTTTTTTCGAGTTACTACGTTAAAAAGCGTTATGAGGTATGAATATTTTCACACAAATCGCAATATAATTCGATTTTATGTATGGATTAAACATATTTTTTGTTCCAAAAAGGTTTAAAAAAAGTAGTGAACCGACTCGACTCGACCCGTCGAACTTACTCTCACTCGGTCCTCGGCAGGTTGGGACTTAGAACAATTTGGGCCGAAACGTTTTTTCGAGATAATTCTTTAAATAGCGTTATGAGGTATGAATATTTTCACACAAATCGCAATATAAATCGATTTTACGTATGGATTAAACATTTTTTTTGTTCCAAAAAGGTTTAAAAAAAGTAGTGAACCGACTCGACTCGAGCCGTCGAACTTAATCTCGCTCGGTCCTCGGTACGTAGGGACTTCGAAAAACTTCGGCCGAAAGGTTTTTTCGAGTTACTACGTTAAAAAGCGTTATGAGGTATGAATATTTTCACACAAATCGCAATATAATTCAATTCTACGTCGGGATTAAACGTTTTTTCCGTTCTAATCAATTTAAAAAAAAATAGTGGACGAAGACGACTCGATCCGTCGAACTTCCTCTCGCTGGGTCCTCGGTACGTTGGGGCTTGGAACAATTTCGGCCGAAATTTTTTTCGAGATATTTCGTTAAAGAGCGTTATGAGGTATGAATATTTTCACACAAATCGCAATATAATTCAATTCTACGTCGGGATTAAACGTTTTCTCCGTTCTAATCAATTTAAAAAAAAATAGCTGACGGAGACGACTCGACCCGTCGAACTTAATCTCGCTCAATCCTCGGTACGTTGGGACTTCGAAAAACTTCGGCCGAAAGGTTTTTTCGAGTTACTACGTTAAAAAGCGTTATGAGGTATGAATATTTTCACACAAATCGCAATATAATTCGATTTTATGTATGGATTAAACATATTTTTTGTTCCAAAAAGGTTTAAAAAAAGTAGTGAACCGACTCGACTCGACCCGTCGAACTTACTCTCACTCGGTCCTCTTCAGGTTGGGACTTAGAACAATTTGGGCCGAAACGTTTTTTCGAGATAATTCTTTAAATAGCGTTATGAGGTATGAATATTTTCACACAAATCGCAATATAAATCGATTTTACGTATGGATTAAACATTTTTTTTGTTCCAAAAAGGTTTAAAAAAAGTAGTGAACCGACTCGACTCGAGCCGTCGAACTTAATCTCGCTCGGTCCTCGGTACGTAGGGACTTCGAAAAACTTCGGCCGAAAGGTTTTTTCGAGTTACTACGTTGAAAAGCGTTATGAGGTATGAATATTTTCACACAAATCGCAATATAATTCAATTCTACGTCGGGATTAAACGTTTTTTCCGTTCTAATCAATTTAAAAAAAAATAGTGGACGGAGACGACTCGACCCGTCGAACTTACTCTCGCTCGGTCCTCGGTACGTTGGGACTTGGAACAATTTCGGCCGAAATTTTTTTCGAGATATTTCGTTAAAGAGCGTTATGCGGTATGAATATTTTTACATAAATTGCAATATAATTCGATTTTACGTTTGGATTAAACATTTTTTTTGTTCCAAAAAGGTTTAAAAAAAGTAGTGAACCAACTCGACTCGACCCGTCGGACTTACCCTCGCTCTGTCCTCGGCAGGTTGGGACTTAGAACAATTTGGGCCGAAAGGTTTTTTCGAGATAGTTCTTTGAATAGCGTTATGAGGAATGAATATTTTCACACAAATCGCAATATAATTCAATTCTACGTCGGGATTAAACGTTTTTTCCGTTCTAATCAATTTAAAAAAAAATAGTTGACGGAGACGACTCGACCCGTCGAACTTCCTCTCGCTCAATCCTCGGTACGTTGGGACTTAGTAGAATTTTTGACCGAAAAGTTTTTTCGAGTAATTTCGTTAAATAGCGTTATGCGGTATGAATATTTTTACATAAATCGCAATATAATTCGATTTTACGTATGGATTAAACATTTTTTTTGTTCCAAAAAGGTTTAAAAAAAGTAGTGAACCGACTCGACTCGACCCGTCGAACTTACTCTCGCTCGTTCCTCGGTACGTTGGGACTTAGAACAATTTGGGCCGAAAGGTTTTTTCGAGTTACTACGTTAAAAAGCGTTATGAGGTATGAATATTTTCACACAAATCGCAATATAATTCAATTCTACGTCGGGATTGAACGTTTTTTCCGTTCTAATCAATTTAAAAAAAAATAGCTGACGGAGACGACTCGACCCGTCGAACTTACTCTCGCTCGGTCCTCGGTACGTTGGGACTTGGAAGAATTTTTGACAGAAAAGTTTTTTCGAGTTATTTCGTTAAAGAGCGTTATGAGATATGACCATTTTCACATAAATCGCAACATAATTCGATTTTACGTATGGATTAAACATTTTTTTTGTTCCAAAAAGGTTTAAAAAAAGTAGTGAACCGACTCGACTCGACCCGTCGAACTTACTCTCGCTCGTTCCTCGGTACGTTGGGACTTAGAACAATTTGGGCCGAAAGGTTTTTTCGAGATAATTCTTTAAATAGCGTTATGAGGTATGAATATTTTCACACAAATCGCAATATAAATCGATTTTACGTATGGATTAAACATTTTTTTTGTTCCAAAAAGGTTTAAAAAAAGTAGTGAACCGACTCGACTCGACCCGTCGAACTTACTCTCGCTCGTTCCTCGGTACGTAGGGACTTCGAAAAACTTCGGCCGAAAGGTTTTTTCGAGTTATTACGTTAAAAAGCGTTATGAGGTATGAATATTTTCACACAAATCGCAATATAATTCAATTCTACGTCGGGATTAAACGTTTTTTCCGTTCTAATCAACTTAAAAAAAAATAGTGGACGGAGACGACTCGACCCGTCGAACTTACCCTAGCTCGGTCCTCGGTACGTAGGGACTTCGAAAAACTTCGGCCGAAAGGTTTTTTCGAGTTATTTCGTTAAAAAGCTTTATGAGATATGACCATTTTCACATAAATCGCAACATAATTCGATTTTACGTATGGATTAAACATTTTTTTTGTTCCAAAAAGGTTTAAAAAAAGTAGTGAACCGACTCGACTCGACCCGTCGAACTTAATCTCGCTCGGTCCTCGGTACGTAGGGACTTCCAAAAACTTCGGCCGAAAGGTTTTTTCGAGTTATTACGTTAAAAAGCGTTATGCGGTATGAATATTTTTACATAAATCGCAATATAATTCGATTTTACGTATGGATTAAACATTTTTTTTGTTCCAAAAAGGTTTAAAAAAAGTAGTGAACCGACTCGACTCGACCCGTCGAACTTAATCTCGCTCGGTCTTCGGTACGTAGGGACTTCGAAAAACTTCGGCCGAAAGGTTTTTTCGAGTTATTACGTTAAAAAGCGTTATGAGGTATGAATATTTTCACACAAATCGCAATATAATTCAATTCTACGTCGGGATTAAACGTTTTTTCCGTTCTAATCAATTTAAAAAAAAATAGCTGACGGAGACGACTCGACCCATCGAACTTACTCTCGCTCGGTCCTCGGTACGTTGGGACTTGGAAGAATTTTTGACAGAAAAGTTTTTTCGAGTTATTTCGTTAAAGAGCGTTATGAGATATGACCATTTTCACATAAATCGCAACATAATTCGATTTTACGTATGGATTAAACATTTTTTTTGTTCCAAAAAGGTTTAAAAAAAGTAGTGAACCGACTCGACTCGACCCGTCGAACTTAATCTCGCTCGGTCCTCGGTACGTAGGGACTTCGAAAAACTTCGGCCGAAAGGTTTTTTCGAGTTATTACGTTAAAAAGCGTTATGAGGTATGAATATTTTCACACAAATCGCAATATAATTCAATTCTACGTCGGGATTAAACTTCTCTTCAGTTCTAATCAATTAAAAACAAATAGTGGACGGAGACGAGTCGACCCGTCGAACTTACTCTCGCTCGGTCCTCGGCAGGTTCGGACTTAGAACAATTTGGGCCGAAAGATTTTTTTGAGATAATTCTTTAAATAGCGTTATGAGGTATGAATATTTTCACACAAATCGCAATATAAATCGATTTTACGTATGGATTAAACATTTTTTTTGTTCCAAAAAGGTTTAAAAAAAGTAGTGAACCGACTCGACTCGAGCCGTCGAACTTAATCTCGCTCGGTCCTCGGTACGTAGGGACTTCGAAAAACTTCGGCCGAAAGGTTTTTTCGAGTTATTACGTTAAAAAGCGTTATGAGGTATGAATATTTTCACACAAATCGCAATATAATTCAATTCTACGTCGGGATTAAACGTTTTTTCCGTTCTAATCAACTTAAAAAAAAATAGTGGACGGAGACGACTCGACCCGTCGAACTTAATCTCGCTCGGTCCTCGGTACGTAGGGACTTCGAAAAACTTCGGCCGAAAGGTTTTTTCGAGTTATTTCGTTAAAAAGCTTTATGAGGTATGAATATTTTTACATAAATCGCAATATAATTCGATTTTACGTATGGATTAAACATTTTTTTCGTTCCAAAAAGGTTTAAAAAAAGTAGTGAACCGACTCGACTCGACTCGTCGAACTTACTCTCGCACAATCCTCGGTACGTTGGGACTTAGTAGAATTTTTGACCGAAAAGTTTTTTCCAGTAATTTCGTTAAATAGCGTTATGCGGTATGAATATTTTAACATAAATCGGAATATTATTCGATTTTACGTTTGGATTAAATATTTTTTTTGTTCCAAAAAGGTTTAAAAAAAGTAGTGAACCGACCCGACTCGACCCGTCGATCTTAATCTCGCTCGGTCCTCGGTACATAGGGACTTCGAAAAACTTCGGCCGAAAGGTTTTTTCGAGTGATTACGTTAAAAAGCGTTATGCGGTATGAATATTTTTACATAAATCGCAATATAATTCGATTTTACGTATGGATTAAACATTTTTTTTGTTCCAAAAAGGTTTAAAAAAAGTAGTGAACCGACTCGACTCGACCCGTCGAACTTAATCTCGCTCGGTCTTCGGTACGTAGGGACTTCGAAAAACTTCGGCCGAAAGGTTTTTTCGAGTTATTACGTTAAAAAGCGTTATGAGGTATGAATATTTTCACACAAATCGCAATATAATTCAATTCTACGTCGGGATTAAACGTTTTTTCCGTTCTAATCAATTTAAAAAAAAATAGCTGACGGAGACGACTCGACCCGTCGAACTTACTCTCGCTCGGTCCTCGGTACGTTGGGACTTGGAAGAATTTTTGACAGAAAAGTTTTTTCGAGTTATTTCGTTAAAGAGCGTTATGAGATATGACCATTTTCACATAAATCGCAACATAATTCGATTTTACGTATGGATTAAACATTTTTTTTGTTCCAAAAAGGTTTAAAAAAAGTAGTGAACCGACTCGACTCGACCCGTCGAACTTAATCTCGCTCGGTCCTCGGCAGGTTGGGACTTCGAAAAACTTCGGCCGAAAGGTTTTTTCGAGTTATTGCGTTAAAAAGCGTTATGAGGTATGAATATTTTCACACAAATCGCAATATAATTCAATTCTACGTCGGGATTAAACTTCTCTTCAGTTCTAATCAATTAAAAACAAATAGTGGACGGAGACGAGTCGACCCGTCGAACTTACTCTCGCTCGGTCCTCGGCAGGTTCGGACTTAGAACAATTTGGGCCGAAAGGTGTTTTCGAGATAATTCTTTCAACAACGTTATGAGGTATGAATATTTTCACACAAATCGCAATATAATTCAATTCTACGTCGGGATTAAATGTTTTTTCCGTTCTAATCAATTAAAAAAAAATAGTGGACGGAGACGACTCGACCCGTCGAACTTAATCTCGCTCGGTCCTCGGTACGTAGGGACTTCGAAAAACTTCGGCCGAAAGGTTTTTTCGAGTTATTACGTTAAAAAGCGTTATGAGGTATGAATATTTTCACACAAATCGCAATATAATTCAATTCTACGTCGGGATTAAACGTTTTTTCCGTTCTAATCAATTTAAAAAAAAATAGCTGACGGAGACGACTCGACCCGTCGAACTTACTCTCGCTCGGTCCTCGGAACGTTGGGACTTCGAAAAACTTCGGCCGAAAGGTTTTTCGAGTTATTACGTTAAAAAGCGTTATGCGGTATGAATATTTTTACATAAATCGCAATATAATTCGATTTTACGTATGGATTAAACATTTTTTTTGTTCCAAAAAGGTTTAAAAAAAGTAGTGAACCGACTCGACTCGACCCGTCGAACTTAATCTCGCTCGGTCCTCGGTACGTAGGGACTTCGAAAAACTTCGGCCGAAAGGTTTTTTCGAGTTATTACGTTAAAAAGCGTTATGAGGTATGAATATTTTCACACAAATCGCAATATAATTCAATTCTACGTCGGGATTAAACGTTTTTTTTGTTCTAAAAAGGTTTAAAAAAAGTAGTGAACCGATTCGACTCGACCCGTCGAACTTACACTCGCTCGGTCCTCGGCAGGTTGTGACTTAGAACAATTTGGGCCGAATGGTTTTTTCGAGATAATTCTTTAAATAGCGTTATGAGGTATGAATATTTTCACACAAATCGCAATATAATTCAATTCTACGTTGGGATTAAACGTTTTTTCCGTTCTAATCAATTTAAAAAAAAATAGTGGACGGAGATGACTCGACCCGTCGAACTTACTCTCGCTCGGTCCTCGGTACGTTGGGACTTCGAAGAATTTTTGACAGAAAAGTTTTTTCGAGTTATTTCGTTAAAAAGCGTTATGAGGTATGAATATTATCACACAAATCGCAATATAATTGAATTCTACGTCGTGATTAATCGTCTCTTCCGTTCTAATCAATTAAAAAAAAATAGTGGACGGAGACGAGTCGACCCGTCGAACTTACTCTCGCTCGGTCCTCGGCTGGTTCGGACTTAGACCAATTTGGGCCGAAAGGTGTTTTCGAGATAATTCTTTCAATAACGTTATGAGGTATGAATATTTTCACACAAATCGCAATATAATTCAATTCTACGTCGGGATTAAATGTTTTTTCCGTTCTAATCAATTAAAAAAAAATAGTGGACGGAGACGACTCGACCCGTCGAACTTAATCTCGCTCGGTCCTCGGTACGTAGGGACTTCGAAAAACTTCGGCCGAAAGGTTTTTTCGAGTTATTACGTTAAAAAGCGTTATGAGGTATGAATATTTTCACACAAATCGCAACATAATTCAATTCTACGTCGGGATTAAACGTTTTTTCCGTTCTAATCAATTTAAAAAAAAATAGCTGATGGAGACGACTCGACCCGTCGAACTTACTCTCGCTCGGTCCTCGGTACGTTGGGACTTCGAAAAACTTCGGCCGAAAGGTTTTTCGAGTTATTACGTTAAAAAGCGTTATGCGGTATGAATATTTTTACATAAATCGCAATATAATTCGATTTTACGTATGGATTAAACATTTTTTTTGTTCCAAAAAGGTTTAAAAAAAGTAGTGAACCGACTCGACTCGACCCGTCGAACTTAATCTCGCTCGGTCCTCGGTACGTAGGGACTTCGAAAAACTTCGGCCGAAAGGTTTTTTCGAGTTATTACGTTAAAAAGCGTTATGAGGTATGAATATTTTCACACAAATCGCAATATAATTCAATTCTACGTCGGGATTAAACGTTTTTTTTGTTCTAAAAAGGTTTAAAAAAAGTAGTGAACCGATTCGACTCGACCCGTCGGACTTACACTCGCTCGGTCCTCGGCAGGTTGTGACTTAGAACAATTTGGGCCGAAAGGTTTTTTCGAGATAATTCTTTAAATAGCGTTATGAGGTATGAATATTTTCACACAAATCGCAATATAATTCAATTCTACGTTGGGATTAAACGTTTTATCCGTTCTAATCAATTTAAAAAAAAATAGTGGACGGAGACGACTCGACCCGTCGAACTTACCCTAGCTCGGTCCTCGGTGCGTTGGGACTTGGAACAATTTCGGCCGAAAGGTTTTTTCGAGTTATTTCGTTAAAAAGCGTTATGAGGTATGAATATTATTACATAAATCGCAATATAATTCGATTTTACCTATGGATTAAACATTTTTTTCGTTCCCAAAAGGTTTAAAAAAAGCAGTGAACCGACTCGACTCGACCCGTCGAACTTACTCTCGCTCGGTCCTCGGCAGGTTGGGACTTAGTAGAATTTTTGACCGAAAAGTTTTTTCGAGTAATTTCGTTAAATAGCGTTATGCGGAATGAATATTTTTACATAAATCGCAACATAATTCGATTTTACGTATGGATTAAACATTTTTTTTGTTCCAAAAAGGTTTAAAAAAAGTAGTGAACCGACTCGACTCGACCCGTCGAACTTAGTCTCGCGCGGTCCTCGGTACGTAGGGACTTCGAAAAACTTCGGCCGAAAGGTTTTTTCGAGTTATTACGTTAAAAAGCGTTATGAGGTATGAATATTTTTACATAAATCGCAATATAATTCGATTTTACGTTTGGATTAAACATTTCTTTTGTTCCAAAATGGTTTAAAAAAAGTAGTGATCCGACTCGACTCGACCCGTCGAACTTACTCTCGCTCGGTCCTCGGCAGGTTGGGACTTAGTAGAATTTTTGACCGAAAAGTTTTTTCGAGTAATTTCGTTAAATAGCGTTATGCGGAATGAATATTTTTACATAAATCGCAACATAATTCGATTTTACGTATGGATTAAACATTTTTTTTGTTCCAAAAAGGTTTAAAAAAAGTAGTGAACCGACTCGACTCGACCCGTCGAACTTAGTCTCGCGCGGTCCTCGGTACGTAGGGACTTCGAAAAACTTCGGCCGAAAGGTTTTTTCGAGTTATTACGTTAAAAAGCGTTATGAGGTATGAATATTTTCACACAAATCGCAATATTATTCAATTCTACGTCGGGATTAAACGTTTTTTCCGTTCAAATCAATTTAAAAAAAAATAGCTGACGGAGACGACTCGACCCGTCGAACGTACTCTCGCTCGGTCCTCGGTACGTTGGGACTTCAAAAAACTTCGGCCGAAAGGTTTTTTCGAGCTATTACGTTAAAAAGCGTTATGAGGTATGAATATTTTTACATAAATCGCAATATAATTCGATTTTACGTTTGGATTAAACATTTTTTTTGTTCCAAAAAGGTTTAAAAAAAGTAGTGATCCGACTCGACTCGACCCGTCGAACTTACCCTAGCTCGGTCCTCGGTGCGTTGGGACTTGGAAAAATTTCGGCCGAAAGGTTTTTTCGAATTATTTCGTTAAAAAGCGTTATGAGGTATGAATATTTTTACATAAATCGCAATATAATTCGATTTTACGTATGGATTAGACATTTTTTTTGTTCCAAAAAGGTTTAAAAAAAGTAGTGAACCGACTCGACTCGACACGTCGAACTTAATCTCGCTCGGTCCTCGGTACGTAGGGACTTCGAAAAACTTCGGCCGAAAGGTTTTTTCGAGTTATTACGTTAAAAAGCGTTATGAGGTATGAATATTTTAACATAAATCGCAATATAATTCGATTTTACGTTTGGATTAAATATTTTTTTCGTTACAAAAAGGTTTAAAAAAAGTAGTGAACCGACTCGACTCGACCCGTCGAACTTACTCTCGCTCGGTCCTCGGCAGGTTGGGACTTAGTAGAATTTTTGTCCGAAAAGTTTTTTCGAGATAATTCTTTAAATAGCGTTATGAGGTATGAATATTTTCACACAAATCGCAATATAGATCGATTTTACGCATGGATTAAACATTTTTTTTGTTCCAAAAAGGTTTAAAAAAAGTAGTGAACCGACTCGACTCGTCCCGTCGAACTTACTCTCACTCGGTCCTCAGTACGTAGGGACTTCGAAAAACTCCGGCCGAAAGGTTTTTTCGAGTTATTACGTTAAAAAGCGTTATGAGGTATGAATATTTTCACACAAATCGCAATATAATTCAATTCTACGTCGGGATTAAACGTTTTTTCCGTTCTAATCAATTTAAAAAAAAATAGCTGACGGAGACGACTCGACCCGTCGAACTTACTCTCGCTCGGTCCTCGGTACGTTGGGACTTGGAAGAATTTTTGACAGAAAAGTTTTTTCGAGTTATTTCGCTAAAGAGCGTTATGCGGTATGAATATTTTTACATAAATTGCAATATAATTCGATTTTACGTTTGGATTAAACATTTTTTTTGTTCCAAAAAGGTTTAAAAAAAGTAGTGAACCAACTCGACGCGACCCGTCGGACTTACACTCGCTCGGTCCTCGGCAGGTTGGGACTTAGAACAATTTGGGCCGAAAGGTTTTTTCAAGATAGTTCTTTGAATAGCGTTATGAGGAATGAATATTTTCACACAAATCGCAATATAATTCAATTCTACGTCGGGATTAATCGTTTTTTCCGTTCTAATCAATTTAAAAAAAAATAGTGGACGGAGACGACTCGACCCGTCGAACTTACCCTAGCTCGGTCCTCGGTACGTTGGGACTTGGAACAATTTCGGCCGAAAAGTTTTTTCGAGATATTTCGTTAAAGAGCGTTATGAGATATGACCATTTTCACATAAATCGCAACATAATTCGATTTTACGTATGGATTAAACATTTTTTTTGTTCCAAAAGGGTTTAAAAAAAGTAGTGAACCGACTCGACTCGACCCGTCGAACTTACTCTCGCTCGGTCCTCGGCAGGTTGGGACTCAGTAGAATTTTTGACCGAAAAGTTTTTTCGAGTAATTTCGTTAAAGAGCGTTATGCGGTATGAATATTTTTACATAAATCGCAATATAATTCGATTTTACGTATGGATTAGACATTTTTTGGTTCCAAAAAGGTTTAAAAAAAGTAGTGAACCGACTCGACTCGACCCGTCGAACTTAATCTCGCTCGGTCCTCGGTACGTAGGGACTTCGAAAAACTTCGGCCGAAAGGTTTTTTCGAGTTATTACGTTAAAAAGCGTTATGAGGTATGAATATTTTTACATAAATCGCAATATAATTCGATTTTACGTTTGGATTAAACATTTCTTTTGTTCCAAAATGGTTTAAAAAAAGTAGTGATCCGACTCGACTCGACCCGTCGAACTTACTCTCGCTCGGTCCTCGGCAGGTTGGGACTTAGTAGAATTTTTTACCGAAAAGTTTTTTCGAATAATTTCGTTAAATAGCGTTATGCGGTATGAATATTTTTACATAAATCGCAATATAATTCGATTTTACGTATGGATTAGACATTTTTTTGGTTCCAAAAAGGTTTAAAAAAAGTAGTGAACCGACTCGACTCGACCCGTCGAACTTAATCTCGCTCGGTCCTCGGTACGTAGGGACTTCGAAAAACTTCGGCCGAAAGGTTTTTTCGAGTTATTACGTTAAAAAGCGTTATGAGGTATGAATATTTTCACACAAATCGCAATATTATTCAATTCTACGTCGGGATTAAACGTTTTTTCCGTTCAAATCAATTTAAAAAAAAATAGCTGACGGAGACGACTCGACCCGTCGAACGTACTCTCGCTCGGTCCTCGGTACGTTGGGACTTCAAAAAACTTCGGCCGAAAGGTTTTTTCGAGCTATTACGTTAAAAAGCGTTATGAGGTATGAATATTTTTACATAAATCGCAATATAATTCGATTTTACGTTTGGATTAAACATTTTTTTTGTTCCAAAAAGGTTTAAAAAAAGTAGTGATCCGACTCGACTCGACCCGTCGAACTTACCCTAGCTCGGTCCTCGGTGCGTTGGGACTTGGAAAAATTTCGGCCGAAAGGTTTTTTCGAATTATTTCGTTAAAAAGCGTTATGAGGTATGAATATTTTTACATAAATCGCAATATAATTCGATTTTACGTATGGATTAGACATTTTTTTTGTTCCAAAAAGGTTTAAAAAAAGTAGTGAACCGACTCGACTCGACACGTCGAACTTAATCTCGCTCGGTCCTCGGTACGTAGGGACTTCGAAAAACTTCGGCCGAAAGGTTTTTTCGAGTTATTACGTTAAAAAGCGTTATGAGGTATGAATATTTTAACATAAATCGCAATATAATTCGATTTTACGTTTGGATTAAATATTTTTTTCGTTACAAAAAGGTTTAAAAAAAGTAGTGAACCGACTCGACTCGACCCGTCGAACTTACTCTCGCTCGGTCCTCGGCAGGTTGGGACTTAGTAGAATTTTTGTCCGAAAAGTTTTTTCGAGATAATTCTTTAAATAGCGTTATGAGGTATGAATATTTTCACACAAATCGCAATATAGATCGATTTTACGCATGGATTAAACATTTTTTTTGTTCCAAAAAGGTTTAAAAAAAGTAGTGAACCGACTCGACTCGTCCCGTCGAACTTACTCTCACTCGGTCCTCAGTACGTAGGGACTTCGAAAAACTCCGGCCGAAAGGTTTTTTCGAGTTATTACGTTAAAAAGCGTTATGAGGTATGAATATTTTCACACAAATCGCAATATAATTCAATTCTACGTCGGGATTAAACGTTTTTTCCGTTCTAATCAATTTAAAAAAAAATAGCTGACGGAGACGACTCGACCCGTCGAACTTACTCTCGCTCGGTCCTCGGTACGTTGGGACTTGGAAGAATTTTTGACAGAAAAGTTTTTTCGAGTTATTTCGCTAAAGAGCGTTATGCGGTATGAATATTTTTACATAAATTGCAATATAATTCGATTTTACGTTTGGATTAAACATTTTTTTTGTTCCAAAAAGGTTTAAAAAAAGTAGTGAACCAACTCGACGCGACCCGTCGGACTTACACTCGCTCGGTCCTCGGCAGGTTGGGACTTAGAACAATTTGGGCCGAAAGGTTTTTTCAAGATAGTTCTTTGAATAGCGTTATGAGGAATGAATATTTTCACACAAATCGCAATATAATTCAATTCTACGTCGGGATTAATCGTTTTTTCCGTTCTAATCAATTTAAAAAAAAATAGTGGACGGAGACGACTCGACCCGTCGAACTTACCCTAGCTCGGTCCTCGGTACGTTGGGACTTGGAACAATTTCGGCCGAAAGGTTTTATCGAGATAATACTTTAAATAGCGTTATGAGGTATGAATATTTTCACACAAATCGCAATATAATTCAAATTTACGTCGGGATTAAACGTTTTTTCCGTTCTCATCAATTTAAAAAAAAATGGTGGACGAAGACGACTCGATCCGTCGAACTTACTCTCGCTCGGCCCTTGGTACGTTGGGACTTCGAAAAACTTCGGCCGAAAGGTTGTTTCGAGTTATTTCGTTAGAAAGCGTTATGAGGTATGAATATTTTCACGCAAATCGCAATATAATTCAATTCTACGTCGGGATTAAACGTTTTTTTTCGTTCTAATCAATTAAAAAAAAATAGTGGACGGAGACGACTCGACCCGTCGAACTTACCCTCGCACGGTCTACGGTACGTTGGGACTTAGTAGAATTTTTGACCGAAAAGTTTTTTCGAGTTATTTCGTTAAATAGCGTTATGCCGTATGAATACTTTTAGATAAATCACAATATAATTCTATTCCACGTCGGGATTAAACGTTTTTTCCGTTCT
Organism: Bombus muscorum; assembly: GCA_963971185.1. Lineage (NCBI taxonomy): Eukaryota > Metazoa > Arthropoda > Insecta > Hymenoptera > Apidae > Bombus > Bombus muscorum. The sequence goes on from OZ020132.1 coordinate 6,089,168, forward strand.
AATTAATTTAAAAAAAAAATAGTGGACGAAGACGACTCGATCCGTCGAACTTACTCTCGCTCGGTCCTCGGCAGGTTGGGACTTGGAACAATTTCGGCCGAAATTTTTTTCGAGATATTTCGTTAAACAGCGTTATGAGGTATGAATATTTTCACACAAATCGCAATATAATTCAATTCTACGTCGGGATTAAACGTTTTCTCCGTTCTAATCAATTTAAAAGAAAATAGCTGACGGAGACGACTCGACCCGTCGAACTTAATCTCGCTCGGTCCTCGGTACGTAGGGACTTCGAAAAACTTCGGCCGAAAGGTTTTTTCGAGTTATTACGTTAAAAAGCGTTATGAGGTATGAATATTTTCACACAAATCGCAATATAATTCAATTCTACGTCGGGATTAAACGTTTTTTCCGTTCTAATCAATTTAAAAAAAAATAGCTGACGGAGACGACTCGACCCGTCGAACTTACTCTCGCTCGGTCCTCGGGAGGTTGGGACTTAGTAGAATTTTTTACCGAAAAGTTTTTTCGAATAATTTCGTTAAATAGCGTTATGCGGTATGAATATTTTTACATAAATCGCAATATAATTCGATTTTACGTATGGATTAGACATTTTTTTGGTTCCAAAAAGGTTTAAAAAAAGTAGTGAACCGACTCGACTCGACCCGTCGAACTTAATCTCGCTCGGTCCTCGGTACGTAGGGACTTCGAAAAACTTCGGCCGAAAGGTTTTTTCGAGTTATTACGTTAAAAAGCGTTATGAGGTATGAATATTTTCACACAAATCGCAATATTATTCAATTCTACGTCGGGATTAAACGTTTTTTCCGTTCTAATCAATTTAAAAAAAAATAGCTGACGGAGACGACTCGACCCGTCGAACGTACTCTCGCTCGGTCCTCGGTACGTTGGGACTTCAAAAAACTTCGGCCGAAAGGTTTTTTCGAGTTATTACGTTAAAAAGCGTTATGAGGTATGAATATTTTTACATAAATCGCAATATAATTCGATTTTACGTTTGGATTAAACATTTTTTTTGTTCCAAAAAGGTTTAAAAAAAGTAGTGATCCGACTCGACTCGACCCGTCGAACTTACCCTAGCTCGGTCCTCGGTGCGTTGGGACTTGGAAAAATTTCGGCCGAAAGGTTTTTTCGAGTTATTTCGTTAAAAAGCGTTATGAGGTATGAATATTTTTACATAAATCGCAATATAATTCGATTTTACGTATGGATTAGACATTTTTTTTGTTCCAAAAAGGTTTAAAAAAAGTAGTGAACCGACTCGACTCGACACGTCGAACTTAATCTCGCTCGGTCCTCGGTACGTAGGGACTTCGAAAAACTTCGGCCGAAAGGTTTTTTCGAGTTATTACGTTAAAAAGCGTTATGAGGTATGAATATTTTCACACAAATCGCAATATAATTCGATTTTACGTATGGATTAAACATTTTTTTTGTTCCAAAAAGGTTTAAAAAAAGTAGTGAACCGACTCGACTCGACCCGTCGAACTTACTCTCGCTCGGTCCTCGGCAGGTTGGGACTTAGTAGAATTTTTGTCCGAAAAGTTTTTTCGAGTAATTTCGTTAAATAGCGTTATGCGGTATGAATATTTTAACATAAATCGGAATATTATTCGATTTTACGTTTGGATTAAATATTTTTTTTGTTCCAAAAAGGTTTAAAAAAAGTAGTGAACCGACCCGACTCGACCCGTCGATCTTAATCTCGCTCGGTCCTCGGTACATAGGGACTTCGAAAAACTTCGGCCGAAAGGTTTTTTCGAGTGATTACGTTAAAAAGCGTTATGCGGTATGAATATTTTTACATAAATCGCAATATAATTCGATTTTACGTATGGATTAAACATTTTTTTTGTTCCAAAAAGGTTTAAAAAAAGTAGTGAACCGACTCGACTCGACCCGTCGAACTTAATCTCGCTCGGTCTTCGGTACGTAGGGACTTCGAAAAACTTCGGCCGAAAGGTTTTTTCGAGTTATTACGTTAAAAAGCGTTATGAGGTATGAATATTTTCACACAAATCGCAATATAATTCAATTCTACGTCGGGATTAAACGTTTTTTCCGTTCTAATCAATTTAAAAAAAAATAGCTGACGGAGACGACTCGACCCGTCGAACTTACTCTCGCTCGGTCCTCGGTACGTTGGGACTTGGAAGAATTTTTGACAGAAAAGTTTTTTCGAGTTATTTCGTTAAAGAGCGTTATGAGATATGACCATTTTCACATAAATCGCAACATAATTCGATTTTACGTATGGATTAAACATTTTTTTTGTTCCAAAAAGGTTTAAAAAAAGTAGTGAACCGACTCGACTCGACCCGTCGAACTTAATCTCGCTCGGTCCTCGGCAGGTTGGGACTTCGAAAAACTTCGGCCGAAAGGTTTTTTCGAGTTATTACGTTAAAAAGCGTTATGAGGTATGAATATTTTCACACAAATCGCAATATAATTCAATTCTACGTCGGGATTAAACTTCTCTTCAGTTCTAATCAATTAAAAACAAATAGTGGACGGAGACGAGTCGACCCGTCGAACTTACTCTCGCTCGGTCCTCGGCAGGTTCGGACTTAGAACAATTTGGGCCGAAAGGTGTTTTCGAGATAATTCTTTCAACAACGTTATGAGGTATGAATATTTTCACACAAATCGCAATATAATTCAATTCTACGTCGGGATTAAATGTTTTTTCCGTTCTAATCAATTAAAAAAAAATAGTGGACGGAGACGACTCGACCCGTCGAACTTAATCTCGCTCGGTCCTCGGTACGTAGGGACTTCGAAAAACTTCGGCCGAAAGGTTTTTTCGAGTTATTACGTTAAAAAGCGTTATGAGGTATGAATATTTTCACACAAATCGCAATATAATTCAATTCTACGTCGGGATTAAACGTTTTTTCCGTTCTAATCAATTTAAAAAAAAATAGCTGACGGAGACGACTCGACCCGTCGAACTTACTCTCGCTCGGTCCTCGGAACGTTGGGACTTCGAAAAACTTCGGCCGAAAGGTTTTTCGAGTTATTACGTTAAAAAGCGTTATGCGGTATGAATATTTTTACATAAATCGCAATATAATTCGATTTTACGTATGGATTAAACATTTTTTTTGTTCCAAAAAGGTTTAAAAAAAGTAGTGAACCGACTCGACTCGACCCGTCGAACTTAATCTCGCTCGGTCCTCGGTACGTAGGGACTTCGAAAAACTTCGGCCGAAAGGTTTTTTCGAGTTATTACGTTAAAAAGCGTTATGAGGTATGAATATTTTCACACAAATCGCAATATAATTCAATTCTACGTCGGGATTAAACGTTTTTTTTGTTCTAAAAAGGTTTAAAAAAAGTAGTGAACCGATTCGACTCGACCCGTCGAACTTACACTCGCTCGGTCCTCGGCAGGTTGTGACTTAGAACAATTTGGGCCGAATGGTTTTTTCGAGATAATTCTTTAAATAGCGTTATGAGGTATGAATATTTTCACACAAATCGCAATATAATTCAATTCTACGTTGGGATTAAACGTTTTTTCCGTTCTAATCAATTTAAAAAAAAATAGTGGACGGAGATGACTCGACCCGTCGAACTTACTCTCGCTCGGTCCTCGGTACGTTGGGACTTCGAAGAATTTTTGACAGAAAAGTTTTTTCGAGTTATTTCGTTAAAAAGCGTTATGAGGTATGAATATTATCACACAAATCGCAATATAATTGAATTCTACGTCGTGATTAATCGTCTCTTCCGTTCTAATCAATTAAAAAAAAATAGTGGACGGAGACGAGTCGACCCGTCGAACTTACTCTCGCTCGGTCCTCGGCTGGTTCGGACTTAGACCAATTTGGGCCGAAAGGTGTTTTCGAGATAATTCTTTCAATAACGTTATGAGGTATGAATATTTTCACACAAATCGCAATATAATTCAATTCTACGTCGGGATTAAATGTTTTTTCCGTTCTAATCAATTAAAAAAAAATAGTGGACGGAGACGACTCGACCCGTCGAACTTAATCTCGCTCGGTCCTCGGTACGTAGGGACTTCGAAAAACTTCGGCCGAAAGGTTTTTTCGAGTTATTACGTTAAAAAGCGTTATGAGGTATGAATATTTTCACACAAATCGCAACATAATTCAATTCTACGTCGGGATTAAACGTTTTTTCCGTTCTAATCAATTTAAAAAAAAATAGCTGATGGAGACGACTCGACCCGTCGAACTTACTCTCGCTCGGTCCTCGGTACGTTGGGACTTCGAAAAACTTCGGCCGAAAGGTTTTTCGAGTTATTACGTTAAAAAGCGTTATGCGGTATGAATATTTTTACATAAATCGCAATATAATTCGATTTTACGTATGGATTAAACATTTTTTTTGTTCCAAAAAGGTTTAAAAAAAGTAGTGAACCGACTCGACTCGACCCGTCGAACTTAATCTCGCTCGGTCCTCGGTACGTAGGGACTTCGAAAAACTTCGGCCGAAAGGTTTTTTCGAGTTATTACGTTAAAAAGCGTTATGAGGTATGAATATTTTCACACAAATCGCAATATAATTCAATTCTACGTCGGGATTAAACGTTTTTTTTGTTCTAAAAAGGTTTAAAAAAAGTAGTGAACCGATTCGACTCGACCCGTCGGACTTACACTCGCTCGGTCCTCGGCAGGTTGTGACTTAGAACAATTTGGGCCGAAAGGTTTTTTCGAGATAATTCTTTAAATAGCGTTATGAGGTATGAATATTTTCACACAAATCGCAATATAATTCAATTCTACGTTGGGATTAAACGTTTTATCCGTTCTAATCAATTTAAAAAAAAATAGTGGACGGAGACGACTCGACCCGTCGAACTTACCCTAGCTCGGTCCTCGGTGCGTTGGGACTTGGAACAATTTCGGCCGAAAGGTTTTTTCGAGTTATTTCGTTAAAAAGCGTTATGAGGTATGAATATTATTACATAAATCGCAATATAATTCGATTTTACCTATGGATTAAACATTTTTTTCGTTCCCAAAAGGTTTAAAAAAAGCAGTGAACCGACTCGACTCGACCCGTCGAACTTACTCTCGCTCGGTCCTCGGCAGGTTGGGACTTAGTAGAATTTTTGACCGAAAAGTTTTTTCGAGTAATTTCGTTAAATAGCGTTATGCGGAATGAATATTTTTACATAAATCGCAACATAATTCGATTTTATGTATGGATTAAACATTTTTTTTGTTCCAAAAAGGTTTAAAAAAAGTAGTGAACCGACTCGACTCGACCCGTCGAACTTAGTCTCGCGCGGTCCTCGGTACGTAGGGACTTCGAAAAACTTCGGCCGAAAGGTTTTTTCGAGTTATTACGTTAAAAAGCGTTATGAGGTATGAATATTTTTACATAAATCGCAATATAATTCGATTTTACGTTTGGATTAAACATTTCTTTTGTTCCAAAAAGGTTTAAAAAAAGTAGTGATCCGACTCGACTCGACCCGTCGAACTTACTCTCGCTCGGTCCTCGGCAGGTTGGGACTTAGTAGAATTTTTTACCGAAAAGTTTTTTCGAATAATTTCGTTAAATAGCGTTATGCGGTATGAATATTTTTACATAAATCGCAATATAATTCGATTTTACGTATGGATTAGACATTTTTTTGGTTCCAAAAAGGTTTAAAAAAAGTAGTGAACCGACTCGACTCGACCCGTCGAACTTAATCTCGCTCGGTCCTCGGTACGTAGGGACTTCGAAAAACTTCGGCCGAAAGGTTTTTTCGAGTTATTACGTTAAAAAGCGTTATGAGGTATGAATATTTTCACACAAATCGCAATATTATTCAATTCTACGTCGGGATTAAACGTTTTTTCCGTTCAAATCAATTTAAAAAAAAATAGCTGACGGAGACGACTCGACCCGTCGAACGTACTCTCGCTCGGTCCTCGGTACGTTGGGACTTCAAAAAACTTCGGCCGAAAGGTTTTTTCGAGCTATTACGTTAAAAAGCGTTATGAGGTATGAATATTTTTACATAAATCGCAATATAATTCGATTTTACGTTTGGATTAAACATTTTTTTTGTTCCAAAAAGGTTTAAAAAAAGTAGTGATCCGACTCGACTCGACCCGTCGAACTTACCCTAGCTCGGTCCTCGGTGCGTTGGGACTTGGAAAAATTTCGGCCGAAAGGTTTTTTCGAATTATTTCGTTAAAAAGCGTTATGAGGTATGAATATTTTTACATAAATCGCAATATAATTCGATTTTACGTATGGATTAGACATTTTTTTTGTTCCAAAAAGGTTTAAAAAAAGTAGTGAACCGACTCGACTCGACACGTCGAACTTAATCTCGCTCGGTCCTCGGTACGTAGGGACTTCGAAAAACTTCGGCCGAAAGGTTTTTTCGAGTTATTACGTTAAAAAGCGTTATGAGGTATGAATATTTTAACATAAATCGCAATATAATTCGATTTTACGTTTGGATTAAATATTTTTTTCGTTACAAAAAGGTTTAAAAAAAGTAGTGAACCGACTCGACTCGACCCGTCGAACTTACTCTCGCTCGGTCCTCGGCAGGTTGGGACTTAGTAGAATTTTTGTCCGAAAAGTTTTTTCGAGATAATTCTTTAAATAGCGTTATGAGGTATGAATATTTTCACACAAATCGCAATATAGATCGATTTTACGCATGGATTAAACATTTTTTTTGTTCCAAAAAGGTTTAAAAAAAGTAGTGAACCGACTCGACTCGTCCCGTCGAACTTACTCTCACTCGGTCCTCAGTACGTAGGGACTTCGAAAAACTCCGGCCGAAAGGTTTTTTCGAGTTATTACGTTAAAAAGCGTTATGAGGTATGAATATTTTCACACAAATCGCAATATAATTCAATTCTACGTCGGGATTAAACGTTTTTTCCGTTCTAATCAATTTAAAAAAAAATAGCTGACGGAGACGACTCGACCCGTCGAACTTACTCTCGCTCGGTCCTCGGTACGTTGGGACTTGGAAGAATTTTTGACAGAAAAGTTTTTTCGAGTTATTTCGCTAAAGAGCGTTATGCGGTATGAATATTTTTACATAAATTGCAATATAATTCGATTTTACGTTTGGATTAAACATTTTTTTTGTTCCAAAAAGGTTTAAAAAAAGTAGTGAACCAACTCGACGCGACCCGTCGGACTTACACTCGCTCGGTCCTCGGCAGGTTGGGACTTAGAACAATTTGGGCCGAAAGGTTTTTTCAAGATAGTTCTTTGAATAGCGTTATGAGGAATGAATATTTTCACACAAATCGCAATATAATTCAATTCTACGTCGGGATTAATCGTTTTTTCCGTTCTAATCAATTTAAAAAAAAATAGTGGACGGAGACGACTCGACCCGTCGAACTTACCCTAGCTCGGTCCTCGGTACGTTGGGACTTGGAACAATTTCGGCCGAAAAGTTTTTTCGAGATATTTCGTTAAAGAGCGTTATGAGATATGACCATTTTCACATAAATCGCAACATAATTCGATTTTACGTATGGATTAAACATTTTTTTTGTTCCAAAAGGGTTTAAAAAAAGTAGTGAACCGACTCGACTCGACCCGTCGAACTTACTCTCGCTCGGTCCTCGGCAGGTTGGGACTCAGTAGAATTTTTGACCGAAAAGTTTTTTCGAGTAATTTCGTTAAAGAGCGTTATGCGGTATGAATATTTTTACATAAATCGCAATATAATTCGATTTTACCTATGGATTAAACATTTTTTTCGTTCCAAAAAGGTTTAAAAAAAGTAGTGAACCGACTCGACTCGATCCGTCGAACTTACTCTCGCTCGGTCCTCGGTACGTTGGGACTTAGACCAATTTGGGCCGAAAGGTTTTTTCGAGATAGTTCTTTGAATAGCGTTATGAGGAATGAATATTTTCACACAAATCGCAATATAATTCAATTCTACGTCGGGATTAAACGTTTTTTCCGTTCTAATCAATTTAAAAAAAAATAGTGGACGGAGACGACTCGACCCGTCGAACTTACCCTAGCTCGGTCCTCGGTACGTTGGGACTTGGAACAATTTCGGCCGAAAGGTTTTATCGAGATAATACTTTAAATAGCGTTATGAGGTATGAATATTTTCACACAAATCGCAATATAATTCAAATTTACGTCGGGATTAAACGTTTTTTCCGTTCTCATCAATTTAAAAAAAAATGGTGGACGAAGACGACTCGATCCGTCGAACTTACTCTCGCTCGGCCCTTGGTACGTTGGGACTTCGAAAAACTTCGGCCGAAAGGTTGTTTCGAGTTATTTCGTTAGAAAGCGTTATGAGGTATGAATATTTTCACGCAAATCGCAATATAATTCAATTCTACGTCGGGATTAAACGTTTTTTTTCGTTCTAATCAATTAAAAAAAAATAGTGGACGGAGACGACTCGACCCGTCGAACTTACCCTCGCACGGTCTACGGTACGTTGGGACTTAGTAGAATTTTTGACCGAAAAGTTTTTTCGAGTTATTTCGTTAAATAGCGTTATGCCGTATGAATATTTTTAGATAAATCACAATATAATTCTATTCCACGTCGGGATTAAACGTTTTTTCCGTTCTAATTAATTTAAAAAAAAAATAGTGGACGAAGACGACTCGATCCGTCGAACTTACTCTCGCTCGGTCCTCGGCAGGTTGGGACTTGGAACAATTTCGGCCGAAATTTTTTTCGAGATATTTCGTTAAACAGCGTTATGAGGTATGAATATTTTCACACAAATCGCAATATAATTCAATTCTACGTCGGGATTAAACGTTTTCTCCGTTCTAATCAATTTAAAAGAAAATAGCTGACGGAGACGACTCGACCCGTCGAACTTAATCTCGCTCGGTCCTCGGTACGTAGGGACTTCGAAAAACTTCGGCCGAAAGGTTTTTTCGAGTTATTACGTTAAAAAGCGTTATGAGGTATGAATATTTTCACACAAATCGCAATATAATTCAATTCTACGTCGGGATTAAACGTTTTTTCCGTTCTAATCAATTTAAAAAAAAATAGCTGACGGAGACGACTCGACCCGTCGAACTTACTCTCGCTCGGTCCTCGGGAGGTTGGGACTTAGTAGAATTTTTTACCGAAAAGTTTTTTCGAATAATTTCGTTAAATAGCGTTATGCGGTATGAATATTTTTACATAAATCGCAATATAATTCGATTTTACGTATGGATTAGACATTTTTTTGGTTCCAAAAAGGTTTAAAAAAAGTAGTGAACCGACTCGACTCGACCCGTCGAACTTAATCTCGCTCGGTCCTCGGTACGTAGGGACTTCGAAAAACTTCGGCCGAAAGGTTTTTTCGAGTTATTACGTTAAAAAGCGTTATGAGGTATGAATATTTTCACACAAATCGCAATATTATTCAATTCTACGTCGGGATTAAACGTTTTTTCCGTTCTAATCAATTTAAAAAAAAATAGCTGACGGAGACGACTCGACCCGTCGAACGTACTCTCGCTCGGTCCTCGGTACGTTGGGACTTCAAAAAACTTCGGCCGAAAGGTTTTTTCGAGTTATTACGTTAAAAAGCGTTATGAGGTATGAATATTTTTACATAAATCGCAATATAATTCGATTTTACGTTTGGATTAAACATTTTTTTTGTTCCAAAAAGGTTTAAAAAAAGTAGTGATCCGACTCGACTCGACCCGTCGAACTTACCCTAGCTCGGTCCTCGGTGCGTTGGGACTTGGAAAAATTTCGGCCGAAAGGTTTTTTCGAGTTATTTCGTTAAAAAGCGTTATGAGGTATGAATATTTTTACATAAATCGCAATATAATTCGATTTTACGTATGGATTAGACATTTTTTTTGTTCCAAAAAGGTTTAAAAAAAGTAGTGAACCGACTCGACTCGACACGTCGAACTTAATCTCGCTCGGTCCTCGGTACGTAGGGACTTCGAAAAACTTCGGCCGAAAGGTTTTTTCGAGTTATTACGTTAAAAAGCGTTATGAGGTATGAATATTTTAACATAAATCGCAATATAATTCGATTTTACGTTTGGATTAAATATTTTTTTCGTTACAAAAAGGTTTAAAAAAAGTAGTGAACCGACACGACTCGACCCGTCGAACTTAATCTCGCTCGGTCCTCGGTACGTAGGGACTTCGAAAAACTTCGGCCGAAAGGTTTTTTCGAGTTATTACGTTAAAAAGCGTTATGAGGTATGAATATTTTAACATAAATCGCAATATAATTCGATTTTACGTTTGGATTAAATATTTTTTTCGTTCCAAAAAGGTTTAAAAAAAGTAGTGAACCGACTCGACTCGACCCGTCGAACTTACTCTCGCTCGGTCCTCGGCAGGTTGGGACTTAGTAGAATTTTTGTCCGAAAAGTTTTTTCGAGTAATTTCGTTAAATAGCGTTATGCGGTATGAATATTTTAACATAAATCGCAATATAATTCGATTTTACGTTTGGATTAAATATTTTTTTCGTTACAAAAAGGTTTAAAAAAAGTAGTGAACCGACTCGACTCGACCCGTCGAACTTAATCTCGCTCGGTCCTCGGTACGTAGGGACTTCGAAAAACTTCGGCCGAAAGGTTTTTTCGAGTTATTACGTTAAAAAGCGTTATGAGGTATGAATATTTTAACATAAATCGCAATATAATTCGATTTTACGTTTGGATTAAATATTTTTTTCGTTCCAAAAAGGTTTAAAAAAAGTAGTGAACCGACTCGACTCGACCCGTCGAACTTACTCTCGCTCGGCCCTCGGCAGGTTGGGACTTAGTAGAATTTTTGTCCGAAAAGTTTTTTCGAGATAATTCTTTAAATAGCGTTATGAGGTATGAATATTTTCACACAAATCGCAATATAGATCGATTTTACGCATGGATTAAACATTTTTTTTGTTCCAAAAAGGTTTAAAAAAAGTAGTGAACCGACTCGACTCGTCCCGTCGAACTTACTCTCACTCGGTCCTCGGTACGTAGGGACTTCGAAAAACTCCGGCCGAAAGGTTTTTTCGAGTTATTACGTTAAAAAGCGTTATGAGGTATGAATATTTTCACACAAATCGCAATATAATTCAATTCTACGTCGGGATTAAACGTTTTTTCCGTTCTAATCAATTTAAAAAAAAATAGTGGACGGAGACGACTCGACCCGTCGAACTTACTCTCGCTCGGTCCTCGGTACGTTGGGACTTGGAAGAATTTTTGACAGAAAAGTTTTTTCGAGTTATTTCGCTAAAGAGCGTTATGCGGTATGAATATTTTTACATAAATTGCAACATAATTCGATTTTACGTATGGATTAAACATTTTTTTTGTTCCAAAAGGGTTTAAAAAAAGTAGTGAACCGACTCGACTCGACCCGTCGAACTTACTCTCGCTCGGTCCTCGGCAGGTTGGGACTCGGTAGAATTTTTGACCGAAAAGTTTTTTCGAGTAATTTCGTTAAAGAGCGTTATGCGGTATGAATATTTTTACATAAATCGCAATATAATTCGATTTTACGTATGGATTAAACATTTTTTTCGTTCCAAAAAGGTTTAAAAAAAGTAGTGAACCGACTCGACTCGATCCGTCGAACTTACTCTCGCTCGGTCCTCGGTACGTTGGGACTTAGACCAATTTGGGCCGAAAGGTTTTTTCGAGATAGTTCTTTGAATAGCGTTATGAGGAATGAATATTTTCACACAAATCGCAATATAATTCAATTCTACATCGGGATTAAACGTTTTTTCCGTTCTAATCAATTTAAAAAAAAATAGTGGACGGAGACGACTCGACCCGTCGAACTTACTCTCGCTCGGTCCTCGGTACGTTGGGACTTCGAAGAATTTTTGACAGAAAAGTTTTTTCGAGTTATTTCGTTAAAAAGCGTTATGAGGTATGAATATTATCACACAAATCGCAATATAATTGAATTCTACGTCGTGATTAATCGTCTCTTCCGTTCTAATCAATTAAAAAAAAATAGTGGACGGAGACGAGTCGACCCGTCGAACTTACTCTCGCTCGGTCCTCGGCTGGTTCGGACTTAGACCAATTTGGGCCGAAAGGTGTTTTCGAGATAATTCTTTCAATAACGTTATGAGGTATGAATATTTTCACACAAATCGCAATATAATTCAATTCTACGTCGGGATTAAATGTTTTTTCCGTTCTAATCAATTAAAAAAAAATAGTGGACGGAGACGACTCGACCCGTCGAACTTAATCTCGCTCGGTCCTCGGTACGTAGGGACTTCGAAAAACTTCGGCCGAAAGGTTTTTTCGAGTTATTACGTTAAAAAGCGTTATGAGGTATGAATATTTTCACACAAATCGCAACATAATTCAATTCTACGTCGGGATTAAACGTTTTTTCCGTTCTAATCAATTTAAAAAAAAATAGCTGATGGAGACGACTCGACCCGTCGAACTTACTCTCGCTCGGTCCTCGGTACGTTGGGACTTCGAAAAACTTCGGCCGAAAGGTTTTTCGAGTTATTACGTTAAAAAGCGTTATGCGGTATGAATATTTTTACATAAATCGCAATATAATTCGATTTTACGTATGGATTAAACATTTTTTTTGTTCCAAAAAGGTTTAAAAAAAGTAGTGAACCGACTCGACTCGACCCGTCGAACTTACTCTCGCTCGGTCCTCGGCAGGTTGGGACTTAGTAGAATTTTTGTCCGAAAAGTTTTTTCGAGATAATTCTTTAAATAGCGTTATGAGGTATGAATATTTTCACACAAATCGCAATATAGATCGATTTTACGCATGGATTAAACATTTTTTTTGTTCCAAAAAGGTTTAAAAAAAGTAGTGAACCGACTCGACTCGTCCCGTCGAACTTACTCTCACTCGGTCCTCGGTACGTAGGGACTTCGAAAAACTCCGGCCGAAAGGTTTTTTCGAGTTATTACGTTAAAAAGCGTTATGAGGTATGAATATTTTCACACAAATCGCAATATAATTCAATTCTACGTCGGGATTAAACGTTTTTTCCGTTCTAATCAATTTAAAAAAAAATAGCTGACGGAGACGACTCGACCCGTCGAACTTACTCTCGCTCGGTCCTCGGTACGTTGGGACTTGGAAGAATTTTTGACAGAAAAGTTTTTTCGAGTTATTTCGCTAAAGAGCGTTATGCGGTATGAATATTTTTACATAAATTGCAATATAATTCGATTTTACGTTTGGATTAAACATTTTTTTTGTTCCAAAAAGGTTTAAAAAAAGTAGTGAACCAACTCGACGCGACCCGTCGGACTTACACTCGCTCGGTCCTCGGCAGGTTGGGACTTAGAACAATTTGGGCCGAAAGGTTTTTTCAAGATAGTTCTTTGAATAGCGTTATGAGGAATGAATATTTTCACACAAATCGCAATATAATTCAATTCTACGTCGGGATTAATCGTTTTTTCCGTTCTAATCAATTTAAAAAAAAATAGTGGACGGAGACGACTCGACCCGTCGAACTTACCCTAGCTCGGTCCTCGGTACGTTGGGACTTGGAACAATTTCGGCCGAAAAGTTTTTTCGAGATATTTCGTTAAAGAGCGTTATGAGATATGACCATTTTCACATAAATCGCAACATAATTCGATTTTACGTATGGATTAAACATTTTTTTTGTTCCAAAAGGGTTTAAAAAAAGTAGTGAACCGACTCGACTCGACTCGTCGAACTTACTCTCGCTCGGTCCTCGGCAGGTTGGGACTCAGTAGAATTTTTGACCGAAAAGTTTTTTCGAGTAATTTCGTTAAAGAGCGTTATGCGGTATGAATATTTTTACATAAATCGCAATATAATTCGATTTTACCTATGGATTAAACATTTTTTTCGTTCCAAAAAGGTTTAAAAAAAGTAGTGAACCTACTCGACTCGATCCGTCGAACTTACTCTCGCTCGGTCCTCGGTACGTTGGGACTTAGACCAATTTGGGCCGAAAGGTTTTTTCGAGATAGTTCTTTGAATAGCGTTATGAGGAATGAATATTTTCACACAAATCGCAATATAATTCAATTCTACGTCGGGATTAAACGTTTTTTCCGTTCTAATCAATTTAAAAAAAAATAGTGGACGGAGACGACTCGACCCGTCGAACTTACCCTAGCTCGGTCCTCGGTACGTTGGGACTTGGAACAATTTCGGCCGAAAGGTTTTATCGAGATAATACTTTAAATAGCGTTATGAGGTATGAATATTTTCACACAAATCGCAATATAATTCAAATTTACGTCGGGATTAAACGTTTTTTCCGTTCTCATCAATTTAAAAAAAAATGGTGGACGAAGACGACTCGATCCGTCGAACTTACTCTCGCTCTGCCCTCGGTACGTTGGGACTTCGAAAAACTTCGGCCGAAAGGTTGTTTCGAGTTATTTCGTTAGAAAGCGTTATGAGGTGTGAATATTTTCACGCAAATCGCAATATAATTCAATTCTACGTCGGGATTAAACGTTTTTTTTCGTTCTAATCAATTAAAAAAAAATAGTGGACGGAGACGACTCGACCCGTCGAACTTACCCTCGCACGGTCTACGGTACGTTGGGACTTAGTAGAATTTTTGACCGAAAAGTTTTTTCGAGTTATTTCGTTAAATAGCGTTATGCCGTATGAATATTTTTAGATAAATCACAATATAATTCTATTCCACGTCGGGATTAAACGTTTTTTCCGTTCTAATTAATTTAAAAAAAAAATAGTGGACGAAGACGACTCGATCCGTCGAACTTACTCTCGCTCGGTCCTCGGCAGGTTGGGACTTGGAACAATTTCGGCCGAAATTTTTTTCGAGATATTTCGTTAAACAGCGTTATGAGGTATGAATATTTTCACACAAATCGCAATATAATTCAATTCTACGTCGGGATTAAACGTTTTCTCCGTTCTAATCAATTTAAAAGAAAATAGCTGACGGAGACGACTCGACCCGTCGAACTTAATCTCGCTCGGTCCTCGGTACGTAGGGACTTCGAAAAACTTCGGCCGAAAGGTTTTTTCGAGTTATTACGTTAAAAAGCGTTATGAGGTATGAATATTTTCACACAAATCGCAATATAATTCAATTCTACGTCGGGATTAAACGTTTTTTCCGTTCTAATCAATTTAAAAAAAAATAGCTGACGGAGACGACTCGACCCGTCGAACTTACTCTCGCTCGGTCCTCGGGAGGTTGGGACTTAGTAGAATTTTTTACCGAAAAGTTTTTTCGAATAATTTCGTTAAATAGCGTTATGCGGTATGAATATTTTTACATAAATCGCAATATAATTCGATTTTACGTATGGATTAGACATTTTTTTGGTTCCAAAAAGGTTTAAAAAAAGTAGTGAACCGACTCGACTCGACCCGTCGAACTTAATCTCGCTCGGTCCTCGGTACGTAGGGACTTCGAAAAACTTCGGCCGAAAGGTTTTTTCGAGTTATTACGTTAAAAAGCGTTATGAGGTATGAATATTTTCACACAAATCGCAATATTATTCAATTCTACGTCGGGATTAAACGTTTTTTCCGTTCTAATCAATTTAAAAAAAAATAGCTGACGGAGACGACTCGACCCGTCGAACGTACTCTCGCTCGGTCCTCGGTACGTTGGGACTTCAAAAAACTTCGGCCGAAAGGTTTTTTCGAGTTATTACGTTAAAAAGCGTTATGAGGTATGAATATTTTTACATAAATCGCAATATAATTCGATTTTACGTTTGGATTAAACATTTTTTTTGTTCCAAAAAGGTTTAAAAAAAGTAGTGATCCGACTCGACTCGACCCGTCGAACTTACCCTAGCTCGGTCCTCGGTGCGTTGGGACTTGGAAAAATTTCGGCCGAAAGGTTTTTTCGAGTTATTTCGTTAAAAAGCGTTATGAGGTATGAATATTTTTACATAAATCGCAATATAATTCGATTTTACGTATGGATTAGACATTTTTTTTGTTCCAAAAAGGTTTAAAAAAAGTAGTGAACCGACTCGACTCGACACGTCGAACTTAATCTCGCTCGGTCCTCGGTACGTAGGGACTTCGAAAAACTTCGGCCGAAAGGTTTTTTCGAGTTATTACGTTAAAAAGCGTTATGAGGTATGAATATTTTAACATAAATCGCAATATAATTCGATTTTACGTTTGGATTAAATATTTTTTTCGTTACAAAAAGGTTTAAAAAAAGTAGTGAACCGACACGACTCGACCCGTCGAACTTAATCTCGCTCGGTCCTCGGTACGTAGGGACTTCGAAAAACTTCGGCCGAAAGGTTTTTTCGAGTTATTACGTTAAAAAGCGTTATGAGGTATGAATATTTTAACATAAATCGCAATATAATTCGATTTGACGTTTGGATTAAATATTTTTTTCGTTCCAAAAAGGTTTAAAAAAAGTAGTGAACCGACTCGACTCGACCCGTCGAACTTACTCTCGCTCGGTCCTCGGCAGGTTGGGACTTAGTAGAATTTTTGTCCGAAAAGTTTTTTCGAGTAATTTCGTTAAATAGCGTTATGCGGTATGAATATTTTAACATAAATCGCAATATAATTCGATTTTACGTTTGGATTAAATATTTTTTTCGTTACAAAAAGGTTTAAAAAAAGTAGTGAACCGACTCGACTCGACCCGTCGAACTTAATCTCGCTCGGTCCTCGGTACGTAGGGACTTCGAAAAACTTCGGCCGAAAGGTTTTTTCGAGTTATTACGTTAAAAAGCGTTATGAGGTATGAATATTTTAACATAAATCGCAATATAATTCGATTTTACGTTTGGATTAAATATTTTTTTCGTTCCAAAAAGGTTTAAAAAAAGTAGTGAACCGACTCGACTCGACCCGTCGAACTTACTCTCGCTCGGCCCTCGGCAGGTTGGGACTTAGTAGAATTTTTGTCCGAAAAGTTTTTTCGAGATAATTCTTTAAATAGCGTTATGAGGTATGAATATTTTCACACAAATCGCAATATAGATCGATTTTACGCATGGATTAAACATTTTTTTTGTTCCAAAAAGGTTTAAAAAAAGTAGTGAACCGACTCGACTCGTCCCGTCGAACTTACTCTCACTCGGTCCTCGGTACGTAGGGACTTCGAAAAACTCCGGCCGAAAGGTTTTTTCGAGTTATTACGTTAAAAAGCGTTATGAGGTATGAATATTTTCACACAAATCGCAATATAATTCAATTCTACGTCGGGATTAAACGTTTTTTCCGTTCTAATCAATTTAAAAAAAAATAGTGGACGGAGACGACTCGACCCGTCGAACTTACTCTCGCTCGGTCCTCGGTACGTTGGGACTTGGAAGAATTTTTGACAGAAAAGTTTTTTCGAGTTATTTCGCTAAAGAGCATTATGCGGTATGAATATTTTTACATAAATTGCAACATAATTCGATTTTACGTATGGATTAAACATTTTTTTTGTTCCAAAAGGGTTTAAAAAAAGTAGTGAACCGACTCGACTCGACCCGTCGAACTTACTCTCGCTCGGTCCTCGGCAGGTTGGGACTCGGTAGAATTTTTGACCGAAAAGTTTTTTCGAGTAATTTCGTTAAAGAGCGTTATGCGGTATGAATATTTTTACATAAATTGCAATATAATTCGATTTTACGTTTGGATTAAACATATTTTGTTCCAAAAAGGTTTAAAAAAAGTAGTGAACCAACTCGACTCGACCCGTTCGTACTTACCCACGCTCGGTCCTCGGCAGGTTGGGACTTAGAACAATTTGGGCCGAAAGGTTTTTTCGAGATAGTTCTTTGAATAGCGTTATGAGGAATGAATATTTTCACACAAATCGCAATATAATTCAATTCTACGTCGGGATTAAACGTTTTTTCCGTTCTAATCAATTCAAAAAAAAATAGTGGACGGAGACGACTCGACCCGTCGAACTTACCCTAGCTCGGTCCTCGGTACGTTGGGACTTGGAACAATTTCGGCCGAAAGGTTTTATCGAGATAATACTTTAAATAGCGTTATGAGGTATGAATATTTTCACACAAATCGCAATATAATTCAAATTTACGTCGGGATTAAACGTTTTTTCCGTTCTCATCAATTTAAAAAAAAATGGTGGACGAAGACGACTCGATCCGTCGAACTTACTCTCGCTCGGCCCTCGGTACGTTGGGACTTCGAAAAACTTCGGCCGAAAGGTTGTTTCGAGTTATTTCGTTAGAAAGCGTTATGAGGTATGAATATTTTCACGCAAATCGCAATATAATTCAATTCTACGTCGGGATTAAACGTTTTTTTTCGTTCTAATCAATTAAAAAAAAATAGTGGACGGAGACGACTCGACCCGTCGAACTTACCCTCGCACGGTCTACGGTACGTTGGGACTTAGTAGAATTTTTGACCGAAAAGTTTTTTCGAGTTATTTCGTTAAATAGCGTTATGCCGTATGAATATTTTTAGATAAATCACAATATAATTCTATTCCACGTCGGGATTAAACGTTTTTTCCGTTCTAATTAATTTAAAAAAAAAATAGTGGACGAAGACGACTCGATCCGTCGAACTTACTCTCGCTCGGTCCTCGGCAGGTTGGGACTTGGAACAATTTCGGCCGAAATTTTTTTCGAGATATTTCGTTAAACAGCGTTATGAGGTATGAATATTTTCACACAAATCGCAATATAATTCAATTCTACGTCGGGATTAAACGTTTTCTCCGTTCTAATCAATTTAAAAAAAAATAGCTGACGGAGACGACTCGACCCGTCGAACTTAATCTCGCTCGGTCCTCGGTACGTAGGGACTTCGAAAAACTTCGGCCGAAAGGTTTTTTCGAGTTATTTCGTTAAAGAGCGTTATGAGATATGACCATTTTCACATAAATCGCAACATAATTCGATTTTACGTATGGATTAAACATTTTTTTTGTTCCAAAAAGGTTTAAAAAAAGTAGTGAACCGACTCGACTCGACCCGTCGAACTTACTCTCGCTCGGTCCTCGGTACGTTGGGACTTAGTAGAATTTTTGACCGAAAAGTTTTTTCGAGTAATTTCGTTAAATAGCGTTATGCGGTATGAATATTTTTACATAAATCGCAATATAATTCGATTTTACGTTTGGATTAAATATTTTTTTTGTTCCAAAAAGGTTTAAAAAAAGCAATGAACCGACTCGACTCGACCCGTCGAACTTACGCTCGCTCGGTGCTCGGCAGGTTCGGACTTAGAACAATTTGGGCCGAAAGGTTTTTTCGAGATAATTCTTTAAATAGCGTTATGAGGTATGAATACTTTCACACAAATCGCAATATAATTCAATTCTACGTCGGGATTAAACGTCTTTTCCATTCTAGTCAATTTAAAAAAAATAGTGGACGAAGACGACTCGATCCGTCGAACTTACTCTCGCTGGGTCCTCGGTACGTTGGGACTTGGAACAATTTCGGCCGAAATTTTTTTCGAGATATTTCGTTGAAGAGCGTTATGCGGTATGAATATTTTTACATAAATTGCAATATAATTCGATTTTACGTATGGATTAAACATTTTTTTTGTTCCAAAAAGGTTTGAAAAAAGTAGTAAACCGACTCGACTCGACCCGTCGAACTTAATCTCGCTCGGTCCTCGGTACGTTGGGACTTAGTAGAATTTTTGACCGAAAAGTTTTTTCGAGTAATTTCGTTAAATAGCGTTATGCGGTATGAATATTTTTACATAAATCGCAATATAATTCGATTTTACGTATGGGTTAAACATTTTTTGTGTTCCAAAAAGGTTTAAAGAAAGTAGTGAACCGACTCGACTCGACCCATCGAACTTAATCTCGCTCGGTCCTCGGTACGTAGGGACTTCGAAAAACTTCGGCCGAAAGGTTTTTTCGAGTTATTACGTTAAAAAGCGTTATGAGGTATGAATATTTTCACACAAATCGCAATATAATTCAATTCTACGTCGGGATTAAACGTTTTTTCCGTTCTAATCAATTTAAAAAAAAATAGCTGACGGAGACGACTCGACCCGTCAAACTTAGGCTCGCTCGGTCCTCGGTACGTTGGGACTTCGAAGAATTTTTGACAGAAAAGTTTTTTCGAGTAATTTCGTTAAATAGCGTTATGCGGTATGAATATTTTTACATAAATCGCAATATAATTCGATTTTACGTATGGATAAAACATTTTTTTTGTCCCAAAAAGGTTTAAAAAAAGTAGTGAACCGACTCGACTCGACCCGTCGAACTTAATCTCGCTCGGTCCTCGGTACGTAGGGACTTCGAAAAACTTCGGCCGAAAGGTTTTTTCGAGTTATTACGTTAAAAAGCGTTATGAGGTATGAATATTTTCACACAAATCGCAATATAATTCAATTCTACGTCGGGATTAAACGTTTTTTCCGTTCTAATCAATTTAAAAAAAAATAGCTGACGGAGACGACTCGACCCGTCAAACTTAGGCTCGCTCGGTCCTCGGTACGTAGGGACTTCGAAAAACTTCGGCCGAAAGGTTTTTTCGAGTTATTACGTTAAAAAGCGTTATGCGGTATGAATATTTTTACATAAATCGCAATATAATTCGATTTTACGTATGGATTAAACATTTTTTTTGTTCCAAAAAGGTTTAAAAAAAGTAGTGAACCGACTCGACTCGACCCGTCGAACTTACTCTCACTCGGTCCTCGGCAGGTTGGGACTTAGAACAATTTGGGCCGAAAGGTTTTTTCGAGATAATTCTTTAAATAGCGTTATGAGGTATGAATATTTTCATACAAATCGCAATATAATTCAATTCTACGTCGGGATTAAACGTTTTTTCCGTTCTAATCAATTTAAAAAAAAATAGTGGACGAGGACGATTCGATCCGTCGAACTTCCTCTCGCTGGGTCCTCGGTACGTTGGGGCTTGGAACAATTTCGGCCGAAATTTTTTTCGAGATATTTCGTTAAAGAGCGTTATGAGGTATGAATATTTTCACACAAATCGCAATATAATTCAATTCTACGTCGGGATTAAACGTTTTCTCCGATCTAATCAATTTAAAAAAAAATAGCTGACGGAGACGACTCGACCCGTCGAACTTAATCTCGCTCGGTCCTCGGTACGTAGGGACTTCGAAAAACTTCGGCCGAAAGGTTTTTTCGAGTTATTACGTTAAAAAGCGTTATGAGGTATGAATATTTTCACACACATCGCAATATAATTCAATTCTACGTCGGGATTAAACGTTTTCTCCGATCTAATCAATTTAAAAAAAAATAGCTGACGGAGACGACTCGACCCGTCGAACTTAATCTCGCTCGGTCCTCGGTACGTAGGGACTTCGAAAAACTTCGGCCGAAAGGTTTTTTCGAGTTATTACGTTAAAAAGCGTTATGCGGTATGAATATTTTTACATAAATCGCAATATAATTCGATTTTACCTATGGATTAAACATTTTTTTCGTTCCCAAAAGGTTTAAAAAAAGCAGTGAACCGACTCGACTCGACCCGTCGAACTTACTCTCGCTCGGTCCTCGGCAGGTTGGGACTTAGTAGAATTTTTGACCGAAAAGTTTTTTCGACTTATTACGTTAAAGAGCGTTATGAGGTATGACCATTTTCACATAAATCGCAATATAATTCGATTTTACGTATGGATTAAACATTTTTTTTGTTCCAAAAAGGTTTAAAAAAAGTAGTGAACCGACTCGACTCGACCCGTCGAACGTACTCTCACTCGGTCCTCGGCAGTTTGGGACTTAGAACAATTTGGGTCGAAAGGTTTTTTCGAGATAATTCTTTAAATAGCGTTATGAGGTATGAATATTTTCACACAAATCGCAATATAAATCGATTTTACGTATGGATTAAACATTTTTTTTGTTCCAAAAAGGTTTAAAAAAAGTAGTGAACCTACTCGACTCGACCCGTCGAACTTAATCTCGCTCGGTCCTCGGTACGTAGGGACTTCGAAAAACTTCGGCCGAAAGGTTTTTTCGAGTTATTACGTTAAAAAGCGTTATGAGGTATGAATATTTTCACACAAATCGCAATATAATTCAATTCTACGTCGGGATTAAACTTCTCTTCCGTTCTAATCAATTAAAAAAAAATAGTGGACGGAGACGAGTCGACCCGTCGAACTTACTCTCGCTCGGTCCTCGGCAGGTTCGGACATAGAACAATTTGGGCCGAAAGATTTTTTCGAGATAATTCTTTAAACAGCGTTATGAGGTATGAATATTTTCACACAAATCGCAATATAATTCAATTCTACGTCGGGATTAAACGTTTTTTCCGTTCTAATCAATTTAAAAAAAAATAGTGGACGGAGATGACTCGACCCGTCGAACTTACTCTCGCTCGGTCCTCGGCAGGTTCGGACTTAGAACAATTTGGGCCGAAAGGTGTTTTCGAGATAATTCTTTCAATAACGTTATGAGGTATGAATAATTTCACACAAATCGCAATGTAATTCAATTCTACGTCGGGATTAATCTTCTTTTCCGTTCTAATCAATTAAAAAAAAATAGTGGACGGAGACGACTCGACCCGTCGAACTTACTCTCGCTCGGTCCTCAGCAGGTTGGGACTTAGTAGAATTTTTGACCGAAAAGTTTTTTCGAGTAATTTCGTTAAATAGCGTTATGCGGTATGAATATTTTTACATAAATCGCAATATAATTCGATTTTACGTATGGATTAAACATTTTTTTCGTTCCAAAAAGGTTTAAAAAAAGTAGTGAACCGACTCGACTCGACCCGTCGAACTTACTCGCGCTCGATCCTCGGTACGTTGGGACTTAGTAGAATTTTTGACCGAAAAGTTTTTTCGAGTTATTTCGTTAAATAGCGTTATGCCGTATGAATATTTTTAGATAAATCGCAATATAATTCGATTTTACGTATGGATGAATCATTTTTTTTGTTCCAAAAAGGTTTAAAAAAAGTAGTGAACCGACTCTACTCGACCCGTCGAACTTACTCTCGCTCAGTCCTCGGCAGGTTGGGACTTAGAACAATTTGGGCCGAAAGGTTTTTTCGAGATAATACTTTAAATAGCGTTATGAGGTATGAATATTTTCACACAAATCGCAATATAATTCAATTCTACGTCGGGATTAAACGTTTTTTCCGTTCTAATCAATTTAAAAAAAAATAGTGGACGAAGACGACTCGATCCGTCGAACTTCCTCTCGCTGGGTCCTCGGTACGTTGGGGCTTGGAACAATTTCGGCCGAAATTTTTTTCGAGATATTTCGTTAAGGAGCGTTATGAGGTATGAATATTTTTACATAAATCGCAATATAATTCGATTTTACGTATGGATTAAACATTTTTTTCGTTCCAAAAAGGTTTAAAAAAAGTAGTGAACCGACTCGACTCGACCCGTCGAACTTACTCTCGCTCAATCGTCGGTACGTTGGGACTTAGTAGAATTTTTGACCGAAAAATTTTTTCGAGTAATTTCGTTAAATAGCGTTATGAGGTATGAATATTTTTACATAAATCGCAATATAATTCGATTTTACGTATGGATTAAACATTTTTTTTGTTCCAAAAAGGTTTAAAAAAAGTAGTGAACCGACTCGACTCGACCCGTCGAACGTACTCTCACTCGGTCCTCGGCAGTTTGGGACTTAGAACAATTTGGGTCGAAAGGTTTTTTCGAGATAATTCTTTAAATAGCGTTATGAGGTATGGATATTTTCACACAAATCGCAATATAAATCGATTTTACGTATGGATTAAACATTTTTTTTGTTCCAAAAAGGTTTAAAAAAAGTAGTGAACCTACTCGACTCGACCCGTCGAACTTAATCTCGCTCGGTCCTCGGTACGTAGGGACTTCGAAAAACTTCGGCCGAAAGGTTTTTTCGAGTTATTACGTTAAAAAGCGTTATGAGGTATGAATATTTTCACACAAATCGCAATATAATTCAATTCTACGTCGGGATTAAACTTCTCTTCCGTTCTAATCAATTAAAAAAAAATAGTGGACGGAGACGAGTCGACCCGTCGAACTTACTCTCGCTCGGTCCTCGGCAGGTTCGGACATAGAACAATTTGGGCCGAAAGATTTTTTCGAGATAATTCTTTAAATAGCGTTATGAGGTATGAATATTTTCACACAAATCGCAATATAATTCAATTCTACGTCGGGATTAAACGTTTTTTCCGTTCTAATCAATTTAAAAAAAAATAGTGGACGGAGATGACTCGACCCGTCGAACTTACTCTCGCTCGGTCCTCGGCAGGTTCGGACTTAGAACAATTTGGGCCGAAAGGTGTTTTCGAGATAATTCTTTCAATAACGTTATGAGGTATGAATAATTTCACACAAATCGCAATATAATTCAATTCTACGTCGGGATTAATCTTCTCTTCCGTTCTAATCAATTAAAAAAAAATAGTGGACGGAGACGACTCGACCAGTCGAACTTACTCTCGCTCGGTCCTCAGCAGGTTGGGACTTAGTAGAATTTTTGACCGAAAAGTTTTTTCGAGTAATTTCGTTAAATAGCGTTATGCGGTATGAATATTTTTACATAAATCGCAATATAATTCGATTTTACGTATGGATTAAACATTTTTTTTGTTCCAAAAAGGTTTAAAAAAAGTAATGAAACGACTCGACTCGACCCGTCGAACTTAATCTCGCTCGGTCCTCGGTACGTTGGGACTTAGACCAATTTTGGCCGAAAGGTTTTTTCGAGATAGTTCTTTGAATAGCGTTACGAGGTATGAATATTCTCACACAAATCGCAATATAATTCAATTCTACGTCGGGATTAAACGTTTTTTCCGTTCTAATCAATTTAAAAAAAAATAGTGGACGGAGACGACTCGACCCGTCGAACTTACTCTCGCTCGGTCCTCGGTACGTTGGTACTTGGAACTATTTCGGCCGAAATTTTTTTCGAGATATTTCGTTAAAGAGCGTTATGAGGTATGACCATTTTTACATAAATCGCAATATAATTCGATTTTACGTATGGATTAAACATTTTTTTTGTTCCAAAAAGGTTTAAAAAATGTAGTGAACCAACTCGACTCGACCCGTCGAACTTACTCTCGCTCGGTCCTCGGCAGGTTGGGACTTAGAACAATTTGGGCCGAAAGGTTTTTTCGAGATAATTCTTTAAATAGCGTTATGAGGTATGAATATTTTCACACAAATCGCAATATAATTCAATTCTTCGTCGGGATTAAACGTTTTATCCGTTCTAATCAATTTAAAAAAAAATAGTGGACGGAGACGACTCGACCCGTCGAACTTACCCTAGCTCGGTCCTCGGTGCGTTGGGACTTGGAACAATTTCGGCCGAAAGGTTTTTTCGAGTTATTTCGTTAAAAAGCGTTATGAGGTATGAATATTATTACATAAATCGCAATATAATTCGATTTTACCTATGGATTAAACATTTTTTTCGTTCCCAAAAGGTTTAAAAAAAGCAGTGAACCGACTCGACTCGACCCGTCGAACTTACTCTCGCTCGGTCCTCGGCAGGTTGGGACTTAGTAGAATTTTTGACCGAAAAGTTTTTTCGAGTTATTACGTTAAAGAGCGTTATGAGGTATGACCATTTTCACATAAATCGCAATATAATTCGATTTTACGTATGGATTAAACATTTTTTTTGTTCCAAAAAGGTTTAAAAAAAGTAGTGAACCGACTCGACTCGACACGTCGAACTTACTCTCGCTCGATCCTCGGTACGTTGGGACTTAGTAGAATTTTTGACCGAAAAGTTTTTTCGAGTAATTTCGTTAAATAGCGTTATGCGGTATGAATATTTTTACATAAATCGCAATATAATTCGATTTTACGTATGGATTAAACATTTTTTTTGTTCTAATCAATTAAAAAAAAATAGTGGACGGAGACGACTCGACCCGTCGAACTTACTCTCGCTCGGTCCTCAGCAGGTTCGGACTTAGAACAATTTGGGCCGAAAGGTTTTTTCGAGATAATTCTTTAATTAGCGTTATGAGGTATGAATATTTTCACACAAATCGCAATATAATTCAATTCTACGTCGGGATTAAACGTTTTTTCCGTTCTAATCAATTTAAAAAAAAATAGTGGACGAAGACGACTCGATCCGTCGAACTTCCTCTCGCTGGGTCCTCGGTACGTTGGGGCTTGGAACAATTTCGGCCGAAATTTTTTTCGAGATATTTCGTTAAAGAGCGTTATGAGGTATGAATATTTTTACATAAATCGCAATATAATTCGATTTTACGTATGGATTAAACATTTTTTTTGTTCCAAAAAGGTTTAAAAAAAGTAGTGAACCGACTCGATTCGACCCGTCGAACGTACTCTCACTCGGTCCTCGGCAGTTTGGGACTTAGAACAATTTGGGCCGAAAGGTTTTTTCGAGATAATTCTTTAAATAGCGTTATGAGGTATGAATATTTTCACACAAATCGCAATATAAATCGATTTTACGTATGGATTAAACATTTTTTTTGTTCCAAAAAGGTTTAAAAAAAGTAGTGAACCGACTCGACTCGACCCGTCGAACTTAATCTCGCTCGGTCCTCGGTACGTAGGGACTTCGAAAAACTTCGGCCGAAAGGTTTTTTCGAGTTATTACGTTAAAAAGCGTTATGAGGTATGAATATTTTCACACAAATCGCAATATAATTCAATTCTACGTCGGGATTAAACTTCTCTTCCGTTCTAATCAATTAAAAAAAAATAGTGGACGGAGACGAGTCGACCCGTCGAACTTACTCTCGCTCGGTCCTCGGCAGGTTCGGACATAGAACAATTTGGGCCGAAAGATTTTTTCGAGATAATTCTTTAAATAGCGTTATGAGGTATGAATATTTTCACACAAATCGCAATATAATTCAATTCTACGTCGGGATTAAACGTTTTTTCCGTTCTAATCAATTTAAAAAAAAATAGTGGACGGAGATGACTCGACCCGTCGAACTTACTCTCGCTCGGTCCTCGGCAGGTTCG
Source organism: Bombus muscorum (assembly GCA_963971185.1). Taxonomy (NCBI): domain Eukaryota; kingdom Metazoa; phylum Arthropoda; class Insecta; order Hymenoptera; family Apidae; genus Bombus; species Bombus muscorum. The sequence continues at coordinate 6,116,012 of OZ020132.1, forward strand.
GACGTAGAACAATTTGGGCCGAAAGGTGTTTTCGAGATAATTCTTTCAATAACGTTATGAGGTATGAATAATTTCACACAAATCGCAATATAATTCAATTCTACGTCGGGATTAATCTTCTCTTCCGTTCTAATCAATTAAAAAAAAATAGTGGACGGAGACGACTCGACCCGTCGAACTTACTCTCGCTCGGTCCTCAGCAGGTTGGGACTTAGTAGAATTTTTGACCGAAAAGTTTTTTCGAGTAATTTCGTTAAAGAGCGTTATGAGGTATGACCATTTTTACATAAATCGCAATATAATTCGATTTTACGTATGGATTAAACATTTTTTTTGTTCCAAAAAGGTTTAAAAAATGTAGTGAACCAACTCGACTCGACCCGTCGAACTTACTCTCGCTCGGTCCTCGGCAGGTTGGGACTTAGAACAATTTGGGCCGAAAGGTTTTTTCGAGATAATTCTTTAAATAGCGTTATGAGGTATGAATATTTTCACACAAATCGCAATATAATTCAATTCTTCGTCGGGATTAAACGTTTTATCCGTTCTAATCAATTTAAAAAAAAATAGTGGACGGAGACGACTCGACCCGTCGAACTTACCCTAGCTCGGTCCTCGGTGCGTTGGGACTTGGAACAATTTCGGCCGAAAGGTTTTTTCGAGTTATTTCGTTAAAAAGCGTTATGAGGTATGAATATTATTACATAAATCGCAATATAATTCGATTTTACCTATGGATTAAACATTTTTTTCGTTCCCAAAAGGTTTAAAAAAAGCAGTGAACCGACTCGACTCGACCCGTCGAACTTACTCTCGCTCGGTCCTCGGCAGGTTGGGACTTAGTAGAATTTTTGACCGAAAAGTTTTTTCGAGTTATTACGTTAAAGAGCGTTATGAGGTATGACCATTTTCACATAAATCGCAATATAATTCGATTTTACGTATGGATTAAACATTTTTTTTGTTCCAAAAAGGTTTAAAAAAAGTAGTGAACCGACTCGACTCGACACGTCGAACTTACTCTCGCTCGATCCTCGGTACGTTGGGACTTAGTAGAATTTTTGACCGAAAAGTTTTTTCGAGTAATTTCGTTAAATAGCGTTATGCGGTATGAATGTTTTTACATAAATCGCAATATAATTCGATTTTACGTATGGATTAAACATTTTTTTTGTTCTAATCAATTAAAAAAAAATAGTGGACGGAGACGACTCGACCCGTCGAACTTACTCTCGCTCGGTCCTCAACAGGTTCGGACTTAGAACAATTTGGGCCGAAAGGTTTTTTCGAGATAATTCTTTAAATAGCGTTATGAGGTATGAATATTTTCACACAAATCGCAATATAATTCAATTCTACGTCGGGATTAAACGTTTTTTCCGTTCTAATCAATTTAAAAAAAAATAGTGGACGAAGACGACTCGACCCGTCGAACTTACTCTCGCTCGGTCCTCAGCAGGTTGGGACTTAGTAGAATTTTTGACCGAAAAGTTTTTTCGAGTAATTTCGTTAAAGAGCGTTATGCGGTATGAATATTTTTACATAAATCGCAATATAATTCGATTTTACGTATGGATTAAACATTTTTTTTGTTCCAAAAAGGTTTAAAAAAAGTAATGAAACGACTCGACTCGACCCGTCGAACTTAATCTCGCTCGGTCCTCGGTACGTTGGGACTTAGACCAATTTGGGCCGAAAGGTTTTTTCGAGATAGTTCTTTGAATAGCGTTACGAGGTATGAATATTCTCACACAAATCGCAATATAATTCAATTCTACGTCGAGATTAAACGTTTTTTCCGTTCTAATCAATTTAAAAAAAAATAGTGGACGGAGACGACTCGACCCGTCGAACTTACTCTCGCTCCGTCCTCAGCAGGTTGGGACTTAGTAGAATTTTTGACCGAAAAGTTTTTTCGAGTAATTTCGTTAAAGAGCGTTATGAGGTATGACCATTTTTACATAAATCGCAATATAATTCGATTTTACGTATGGATTAAACATTTTTTTTGTTCCAAAAAGGTTTAAAAAATGTAGTGAACCAACTCGACTCGACCCGTCGAACTTACTCTCGCTCGGTCCTCGGCAGGTTGGGACTTAGAACAATTTGGGCCGAAAGATTTTTTCGAGATAATTCTTTAAATAGCTTTATGAGGTATGAATATTTTCACATAAATCGCAATATAATTCAATTCTACGTCGGGATTAATCGTCTCTTCCGTTCTAATCAATTAAAAAAAATTAGTGGACGGAGACGACTCGACCCGTCGAACTTACTCTCGCTCGGTCCTCGGCAGGTTCGGACTTAGAACAATTTGGGCCGAAAGGTGTTTTCGAGATAATTCTTTCAATAACGTTATGAGGTATGAATAATTTCACACAAATCGCAATATAATTCAATTTTACGTCGGGATTAATCTTCTCTTCCGTTCTAATCAATTAAAAAAAAATAGTGGACGGAGACGACTCGACCCGTCGAACTTACTCTCGCTCGGTCCTCAGCAGGTTGGGACTTAGTAGAATTTTTGACCGAAAAGTTTTTTCGAGTAATTTCGTTAAATAGCGTTATGCGGTATGAATATTTTTACATAAATCGCAATATAATTCGATTTTACGTATGGATTAAACATTTTTTTTGTTCCAAAAAGGTTTAAAAAAAGTAATGAAACGACTCGACTCGACCCGTCGAACTTAATCTCGCTCGGTCCTCGGTACGTTGGGACTTAGACCAATTTGGGCCGAAAGGTTTTTTCGAGATAGTTCTTTGAATAGCGTTACGAGGTATGAATATTCTCACACAAATCGCAATATAATTCAATTCTACGTCGGGATTAAACGTTTTTTCCGTTCTAATCAATTTAAAAAAAAATAGTGGACGGAGACGACTCGACCCGTCGAACTTACTCTCGCTCGGTCCTCGGCAGGTTGGGACTTTGTAGAATTTTTGACCGAAAAATTTTTTCGAGTAATTTCGTTAAATAGCGTTATGAGGTATGAATATTTTTACATAAATCGCAATATAATTCGATTTTACGTATGGATTAAACATTTTTTTTGTTCCAAAAAGGTTTAAAAAAAGTAGTGAACCGACTCGACTCGACCCGTCGAACGTACTCTCACTCGGTCCTCGGCAGTTTGGGACTTAGAACAATTTGGGCCGAAAGGTTTTTTCGAGATAATTCTTTAAATAGCGTTATGAGGTATGAATATTTTCACACAAATCGCAATATAAATCGATTTTACGTATGGATTAAACATTTTTTTTGTTCCAAAAAGGTTTAAAAAAAGTAGTGAACCGACTCGACTCGACCCGTCGAACTTAATCTCGCTCGGTCCTCGGTACGTAGGGACTTCGAAAAACTTCGGCCGAAAGGTTTTTTCGAGTTATTACGTTAAAAAGCGTTATGAGGTATGAATATTTTCACACAAATCGCAATATAATTCAATTCTACGTCGGGATTAAACTTCTCTTCCGTTCTAATCAATTAAAAAAAAATAGTGGACGGAGACGAGTCGACCCGTCGAACTTACTCTCGCTCGGTCCTCGGCAGGTTCGGACATAGAACAATTTGGGCCGAAAGATTTTTTCGAGATAATTCTTTAAATAGCGTTATGAGGTATGAATATTTTCACACAAATCGCAATATAATTCAATTCTACGTCGGGATTAAACGTTTTTTCCGTTCTAATCAATTTAAAAAAAAATAGTGGACGGAGATGACTCGACCCGTCGAACTTACTCTCGCTCGGTCCTCGGCAGGTTCGGACTTAGAACAATTTGGGCCGAAAGGTGTTTTCGAGATAATTCTTTCAATAACGTTATGAGGTATGAATAATTTCACACAAATCGCAATATAATTCAATTCTACGTCGGGATTAATCTTCTCTTCCGTTCTAATCAATTAAAAAAAAATAGTGGACGGAGACGACTCGACCCGTCGAACTTACTCTCGCTCGGTCCTCAGCAGGTTGGGACTTAGTAGAGTTTTTGACCGAAAAGTTTTTTCGAGTAATTTCGTTAAATAGCGTTATGCGGTATGAATATTTTTACATAAATCGCAATATAATTCGATTTTACGTATGGATTAAACATTTTTTTTGTTCCAAAAAGGTTTAAAAAAAGTAATGAAACGACTCGACTCGACCCGTCGAACTTAATCTCGCTCGGTCCTCGGTACGTTGGGACTTAGACCAATTTGGGCCGAAAGGTTTTTTCGAGATAGTTCTTTGAATAGCGTTACGAGGTATGAATATTCTCACACAAATCGCAATATAATTCAATTCTACGTCGGGATTAAACGTTTTTTCCGTTCTAATCAATTTAAAAAAAAATAGTGGACGGAGACGACTCGACCCGTCGAACTTACTCTCGCTCGGTCCTCAGCAGGTTGGGACTTAGTAGAATTTTTGACCGAAAAGTTTTTTCGAGTAATTTCGTTAAAGAGCGTTATGAGGTATGACCATTTTTACATAAATCGCAATATAATTCGATTTTACGTATGGATTAAACATTTTTTTTGTTCCAAAAAGGTTTAAAAAATGTAGTGAACCAACTCGACTCGACCCGTCGAACTTACTCTCGCTCGGTCCTCAGCAGGTTGGGACTTAGTAGAGTTTTTGACCGAAAAGTTTTTTCGAGTAATTTCGTTAAATAGCGTTATGCGGTATGAATATTTTTACATAAATCGCAATATAATTCGATTTTACGTATGGATTAAACATTTTTTTTGTTCCAAAAAGGTTTAAAAAAAGTAATGAAACGACTCGACTCGACCCGTCGAACTTAATCTCGCTCGGTCCTCGGTACGTTGGGACTTAGACCAATTTGGGCCGAAAGGTTTTTTCGAGATAGTTCTTTGAATAGCGTTACGAGGTATGAATATTCTCACACAAATCGCAATATAATTCAATTCTACGTCGGGATTAAACGTTTTTTCCGTTCTAATCAATTTAAAAAAAAATAGTGGACGGAGACGACTCGACCCGTCGAACTTACTCTCGCTCGGTCCTCAGCAGGTTGGGACTTAGTAGAATTTTTGACCGAAAAGTTTTTTCGAGTAATTTCGTTAAAGAGCGTTATGAGGTATGACCATTTTTACATAAATCGCAATATAATTCGATTTTACGTATGGATTAAACATTTTTTTTGTTCCAAAAAGGTTTAAAAAATGTAGTGAACCAACTCGACTCGACCCGTCGAACTTACTCTCGCTCGGTCCTCGGCAGGTTGGGACTTAGAACAATTTGGGCCGAAAGATTTTTTCGAGATAATTCTTTAAATAGCGTTATGAGGTATGAATATTTTCACACAAATCGCAATATAATTCAATTCTACGTCGGGATTAATCGTCTCTTCCGTTCTAATCAATTAAAAAAAATTAGTGGACGGAGACGACTCGACCCGTCGAACTTACTCTCGCTCGGTCCTCGGCAGGTTCGGACTTAGAACAATTTGGGCCGAAAGGTGTTTTCGAGATAATTCTTTCAATAACGTTATGAGGTATGAATAATTTCACACAAATCGCAATATAATTCAATTCTACGTCGGGATTAATCTTCTCTTCCGTTCTAATCAATTAAAAAAAAATAGTGGACGGAGACGACTCGACCCGTCGAACTTACTCTCGCTCGGTCCTCAGCAGGTTGGGACTTAGTAGAGTTTTTGACCGAAAAGTTTTTTCGAGTAATTTCGTTAAATAGCGTTATGCGGTATGAATATTTTTACATAAATCGCAATATAATTCGATTTTACGTATGGATTAAACATTTTTTTTGTTCCAAAAAGGTTTAAAAAAAGTAATGAAACGACTCGACTCGACCCGTCGAACTTAATCTCGCTCGGTCCTCGGTACGTTGGGACTTAGACCAATTTGGGCCGAAAGGTTTTTTCGAGATAGTTCTTTGAATAGCGTTACGAGGTATGAATATTCTCACACAAATCGCAATATAATTCAATTCTACGTCGGGATTAATCGTCTCTTCCGTTCTAATCAATTAAAAAAAATTAGTGGACGGAGACGACTCGACCCGTCGAACTTACTCTCGCTCGGTCCTCGGCAGGTTGGGACTTAGAACAATTTGGGCCGAAAGGTTTTTTCGAGATAATTCTTTAAATAGCGTTATGAGGTATGAATATTTTCACACAAATCGCAATATAATTCAATTCTTCGTCGGGATTAAACGTTTTATCCGTTCTAATCAATTTAAAAAAAAATAGTGGACGGAGACGACTCGACCCGTCGAACTTACCCTAGCTCGGTCCTCGGTGCGTTGGGACTTGGAACAATTTCGGCCGAAAGGTTTTTTCGAGTTATTTCGTTAAAAAGCGTTATGAGGTATGAATATTATTACATAAATCGCAATATAATTCGATTTTACCTATGGATTAAACATTTTTTTCGTTCCCAAAAGGTTTAAAAAAAGCAGTGAACCGACTCGACTCGACCCGTCGAACTTACTCTCGCTCGGTCCTCGGCAGGTTGGGACTTAGTAGAATTTTTGACCGAAAAGTTTTTTCGAGTAATTTCGTTAAATAGCGTTATGCGGTATGAATATTTTTACATAAATCGCAATATAATTCGATTTTACGTATGGATTAAACATTTTTTTTGTTCTAATCAATTAAAAAAAAATAGTGGACGGAGACGACTCGACCCGTCGAACTTACTCTCGCTCGGTCCTCAGCAGGTTCGGACTTAGAACAATTTGGGCCGAAAGGTTTTTTCGAGATAATTCTTTAAATAGCGTTATGAGGTATGAATATTTTCACACAAATCGCAATATAATTCAATTCTACGTCGGGATTAAGCGTTTTTTCCGTTCTAATCAATTTAAAAAAAAATAGTGGACGAAGACGACTCGACCCGTCGAACTTACTCTCGCTCGGTCCTCAGCAGGTTGGGACTTAGTAGAATTTTTGACCGAAAAGTTTTTTCGAGTAATTTCGTTAAAGAGCGTTATGCGGTATGAATATTTTTACATAAATCGCAATATAATTCGATTTTACGTATGGATTAAACATTTTTTTTGTTCCAAAAAGGTTTAAAAAAAGTAATGAAACGACTCGACTCGACCCGTCGAACTTAATCTCGCTCGGTCCTCGGTACGTTGGGACTTAGACCAATTTGGGCCGAAAGGTTTTTTCGAGATAGTTCTTTGAATAGCGTTACGAGGTATGAATATTCTCACACAAATCGCAATATAATTCAATTCTACGTCGGGATTAAACGTTTTTTCCGTTCTAATCAATTTAAAAAAAAATAGTGGACGGAGACGACTCGACCCGTCGAACTTACTCTCGCTCGGTCCTCAGCAGGTTGGGACTTAGTAGAGTTTTTGACCGAAAAGTTTTTTCGAGTAATTTCGTTAAATAGCGTTATGCGGTATGAATATTTTTACATAAATCGCAATATAATTCGATTTTACGTATGGATTAAACATTTTTTTTGTTCCAAAAAGGTTTAAAAAAAGTAATGAAACGACTCGACTCGACCCGTCGAACTTAATCTCGCTCGGTCCTCGGTACGTTGGGACTTAGACCAATTTGGGCCGAAAGGTTTTTTCGAGATAGTTCTTTGAATAGCGTTACGAGGTATGAATATTCTCACACAAATCGCAATATAATTCAATTCTACGTCGGGATTAATCGTCTCTTCCGTTCTAATCAATTAAAAAAAATTAGTGGACGGAGACGACTCGACCCGTCGAACTTACTCTCGCTCGGTCCTCGGCAGGTTGGGACTTAGAACAATTTGGGCCGAAAGGTTTTTTCGAGATAATTCTTTAAATAGCGTTATGAGGTATGAATATTTTCACACAAATCGCAATATAATTCAATTCTTCGTCGGGATTAAACGTTTTATCCGTTCTAATCAATTTAAAAAAAAATAGTGGACGGAGACGACTCGACCCGTCGAACTTACCCTAGCTCGGTCCTCGGTGCGTTGGGACTTGGAACAATTTCGGCCGAAAGGTTTTTTCGAGTTATTTCGTTAAAAAGCGTTATGAGGTATGAATATTATTACATAAATCGCAATATAATTCGATTTTACCTATGGATTAAACATTTTTTTCGTTCCCAAAAGGTTTAAAAAAAGCAGTGAACCGACTCGACTCGACCCGTCGAACTTACTCTCGCTCGGTCCTCGGCAGGTTGGGACTTAGTAGAATTTTTGACCGAAAAGTTTTTTCGAGTAATTTCGTTAAATAGCGTTATGCGGTATGAATATTTTTACATAAATCGCAATATAATTCGATTTTACGTATGGATTAAACATTTTTTTTGTTCTAATCAATTAAAAAAAAATAGTGGACGGAGACGACTCGACCCGTCGAACTTACTCTCGCTCGGTCCTCAGCAGGTTCGGACTTAGAACAATTTGGGCCGAAAGGTTTTTTCGAGATAATTCTTTAAATAGCGTTATGAGGTATGAATATTTTCACACAAATCGCAATATAATTCAATTCTACGTCGGGATTAAGCGTTTTTTCCGTTCTAATCAATTTAAAAAAAAATAGTGGACGAAGACGACTCGACCCGTCGAACTTACTCTCGCTCGGTCCTCAGCAGGTTGGGACTTAGTAGAATTTTTGACCGAAAAGTTTTTTCGAGTAATTTCGTTAAAGAGCGTTATGCGGTATGAATATTTTTACATAAATCGCAATATAATTCGATTTTACGTATGGATTAAACATTTTTTTTGTTCCAAAAAGGTTTAAAAAAAGTAATGAAACGACTCGACTCGACCCGTCGAACTTAATCTCGCTCGGTCCTCGGTACGTTGGGACTTAGACCAATTTGGGCCGAAAGGTTTTTTCGAGATAGTTCTTTGAATAGCGTTACGAGGTATGAATATTCTCACACAAATCGCAATATAATTCAATTCTACGTCGGGATTAAACGTTTTTTCCGTTCTAATCAATTTAAAAAAAAATAGTGGACGGAGACGACTCGACCCGTCGAACTTACTCTCGCTCGGTCCTCAGCAGGTTGGGACTTAGTAGAATTTTTGACCGAAAAGTTTTTTCGAGTAATTTCGTTAAAGAGCGTTATGAGGTATGACCATTTTTACATAAATCGCAATATAATTCGATTTTACGTATGGATTAAACATTTTTTTTGTTCCAAAAAGGTTTAAAAAATGTAGTGAACCAACTCGACTCGACCCGTCGAACTTACTCTCGCTCGGTCCTCGGCAGGTTGGGACTTAGAACAATTTGGGCCGAAAGATTTTTTCGAGATAATTCTTTGAATAGCGTTACGAGGTATGAATATTCTCACACAAATCGCAATATAATTCAATTCTACGTCGGGATTAAACGTTTTTTCCGTTCTAATCAATTTAAAAAAAAATAGTGGACGGAGACGACTCGACCCGTCGAACTTACTCTCGCTCGGTCCTCAGCAGGTTGGGACTTAGTAGAATTTTTGACCGAAAAGTTTTTTCGAGTAATTTCGTTAAAGAGCGTTATGAGGTATGACCATTTTTACATAAATCGCAATATAATTCGATTTTACGTATGGATTAAACATTTTTTTTGTTCCAAAAAGGTTTAAAAAATGTAGTGAACCAACTCGACTCGACCCGTCGAACTTACTCTCGCTCGGTCCTCGGCAGGTTGGGACTTAGTAGAATTTTTGACCGAAAAGTTTTTTCGAGTAATTTCGTTAAAGAGCGTTATGCGGTATGAATATTTTTACATAAATCGCAATATAATTCGATTTTACGTATGGATTAAACATTTTTTTTGTTCCAAAAAGGTTTAAAAAAAGTAATGAAACGACTCGACTCGACCCGTCGAACTTAATCTCGCTCGGTCCTCGGTACGTTGGGACTTAGACCAATTTGGGCCGAAAGGTTTTTTCGAGATAGTTCTTTGAATAGCGTTACGAGGTATGAATATTCTCACACAAATCGCAATATAATTCAATTCTACGTCGGGATTAAACGTTTCTTCCGTTCTAATCAATTTAAAAAAAAATAGTGGACGGAGACGACTCGACCCGTCGAACTTACTCTCGCTCGGTCCTCAGCAGGTTGGGACTTAGTAGAATTTTTGACCGAAAAGTTTTTTCGAGTAATTTCGTTAAAGAGCGTTATGAGGTATGACCATTTTTACATAAATCGCAATATAATTCGATTTTACGTATGGATTAAACATTTTTTTTGTTCCAAAAAGGTTTAAAAAATGTAGTGAACCAACTCGACTCGACCCGTCGAACTTACTCTCGCTCGGTCCTCGGCAGGTTGGGACTTAGAACAATTTGGGCCGAAAGATTTTTTCGAGATAATTCTTTAAATAGCGTTATGAGGTATGAATATTTTCACACAAATCGCAATATAATTCAATTCTACGTCGGGATTAATCGTCTCTTCCGTTCTAATCAATTAAAAAAAATTAGTGGACGGAGACGACTCGACCCGTCGAACTTACTCTCGCTCGGTCCTCAGCAGGTTGGGACTTAGTAGAATTTTTGACCGAAAAGTTTTTTCGAGTAATTTCGTTAAATAGCGTTATGCGGTATGAATATTTTTACATAAATCGCAATATAATTCGATTTTACGTATGGATTAAACATTTTTTTTGTTCCAAAAAGGTTTAAAAAAAGTAATGAAACGACTCGACTCGACCCGTCGAACTTAATCTCGCTCGGTCCTCGGTACGTTGGGACTTAGACCAATTTGGGCCGAAAGGTTTTTTCGAGATAGTTCTTTGAATAGCGTTACGAGGTATGAATATTCTCACACAAATCGCAATATAATTCAATTCTACGTCGGGATTAAACGTTTTTTCCGTTCTAATCAATTTAAAAAAAAATAGTGGACGGAGACGACTCGACCCGTCGAACTTACTCTCGCTCGGTCCTCAGCAGGTTGGGACTTAGTAGAATTTTTGACCGAAAAGTTTTTTCGAGTAATTTCGTTAAAGAGCGTTATGAGGTATGACCATTTTTACATAAATCGCAATATAATTCGATTTTACGTATGGATTAAACATTTTTTTTGTTCCAAAAAGGTTTAAAAAATGTAGTGAACCAACTCGACTCGACCCGTCGAACTTACTCTCGCTCGGTCCTCGGCAGGTTGGGACTTAGAACAATTAGGGCCGAAAGGTTTTTTCGAGATAATTCTTTAAATAGCGTTATGAGGTATGAATATTTTCACACAAATCGCAATATAATTCAATTCTCCGTCGGGATTAAACGTTTTATCCGTTCTAATCAATTTAAAAAAAAATAGTGGACGGAGACGACTCGACCCGTCGAACTTACCCTAGCTCGGTCCTCGGTGCGTTGGGACTTGGAACAATTTCGGCCGAAAGGTTTTTTCGAGTTATTTCGTTAAAAAGCGTTATGAGGTATGAATATTATTACATAAATCGCAATATAATTCGATTTTACCTATGGATTAAACATTTTTTTCGTTCCCAAAAGGTTTAAAAAAAGCAGTGAACCGACTCGACTCGACCCGTCGAACTTACTCTCGCTCGGTCCTCGGCAGGTTGGGACTTAGTAGAATTTTTGACCGAAAAGTTTTTTCGAGTTATTACGTTAAAGAGCGTTATGAGGTATGACCATTTTCACATAAATCGCAATATAATTCGATTTTACGTATGGATTAAACATTTTTTTTGTTCCAAAAAGGTTTAAAAAAAGTAGTGAACCGACTCGACTCGACACGTCGAACTTACTCTCGCTCGATCCTCGGTACGTTGGGACTTAGTAGAATTTTTGACCGAAAAATTTTTTCGAGTAATTTCGTTAAATAGCGTTATGCGGTATGAATATTTTTACATAAATCGCAATATAATTCGATTTTACGTATGGATTAAACATTTTTTTTGTTCTAATCAATTAAAAAAAAATAGTGGACGGAGACGACTCGACCCGTCGAACTTACTCTCGCTCGGTCATCAGCAGGTTCGGACTTAGAACAATTTGGGCCGAAAGGTTTTTTCGAGATAATTCTTTAAATAGCGTTATGAGGTATGAATATTTTCACACAAATCGCAATATAATTCAATTCTACGTCGGGATTAAACGTTTTTTGCGTTCTAATCAATTTAAAAAAAAATAGTGGACGAAGACGACTCGATCCGTCGAACTTCCTCTCGCTGGGTCCTCGGTACGTTGGGGCTTGGAACAATTTCGGCCGAAATTTTTTTCGAGATATTTCGTTAAAGAGCGTTATGAGGTATGAATATTTTTACATAAATCGCAATATAATTCGATTTTACGTATGGATTAAACATTTTTTTCGTTCCAAAAAGGGTTAAAAAAAGTAGTGAACCGACTCGACTCGACCCGTCGAACTTACTCTCGCTCAATCGTCGGTACGTTGGGACTTAGTAGAATTTTTGACCGAAAAATTTTTTCGAGTAATTTCGTTAAATAGCGTTATGAGGTATGAATATTTTTACATAAATCGCAATATAATTCGATTTTACGTATGGATTAAACATTTTTTTTGTTCCAAAAAGGTTTAAAAAAAGTAGTGAACCGACTCGACTCGACCCGTCGAACGTACTCTCACTCGGTCCTCGGCAGTTTGGGACTTCGAACAATTTGGGCCGAAAGGTTTTTTCGAGATAATTCTTTAAATAGCGTTATGAGGTATGAATATTTTCACACAAATCGCAATATATATCGATTTTACGTATGGATTAAACATTTTTTTTGTTCCAAAAAGGTTTAAAAAAAGTAGTGAACCGACTCGACTCGACCCGTCGAACTTAATCTCGCTCGGTCCTCGGTACGTAGGGACTTCGAAAAACTTCGGCCGAAAGGTTTTTTCGAGTTATTACGTTAAAAAGCGTTATGAGGTATGAATATTTTCACACAAATCGCAATATAATTCAATTCTACGTCGGGATTAAACTTCTCTTCCGTTCTAATCAATTAAAAAAAAATAGTGGACGGAGACGAGTCGACCCGTCGAACTTACTCTCGCTCGGGCCTCGGCAGGTTCGGACATAGAACAATTTGGGCCGAAAGATTTTTTCGAGATAATTCTTTAAATAGCGTTATGAGGTATGAATATTTTCACACAAATCGCAATATAATTCAATTCTACGTCGGGATTAAACGTTTTTTCCGTTCTAATCAATTTAAAAAAAAATAGTGGACGGAGATGACTCGACCCGTCGAACTTACTCTCGCTCGGTCCTCGGCAGGTTCGGACTTAGAACAATTTGGGCCGAAAGGTGTTTTCGAGATAATTCTTTCAATAACGTTATGAGGTATGAATAATTTCACACAAATCGCAATATAATTCAATTCTACGTCGGGATTAATCTTCTCTTCCGTTCTAATCAATTAAAAAAAAATAGTGGACGGAGACGACTCGACCCGTCGAACTTACTCTCGCTCGGTCCTCAGCAGGTTGGGACTTAGTAGAATTTTTGACCGAAAAGTTTTTTCGAGTAATTTCGTTAAATAGCGTTATGCGGTATGAATATTTTTACATAAATCGCAATATAATTAGATTTTACGTATGGATTAAACATTTTTTTTGTTCCAAAAAGGTTTAAAAAAAGTAATGAAACGACTCGACTCGACCCGTCGAACTTAATCTCGCTCGGTCCTCGGTACGTTGGGACTTAGACCAATTTGGGCCGAAAGGTTTTTTCGAGATAGTTCTTTGAATAGCGTTACGAGGTATGAATATTCTCACACAAATCGCAATATAATTCAATTCTACGTCGGGATTAAACGTTTTTTCCGTTCTAATCAATTTAAAAAAAAATAGTGGACGAAGACGACTCGATCCGTCGAACTTCCTCTCGCTGGGTCCTCGGTACGTTGGGGCTTGGAACAATTTCGGCCGAAATTTTTTTCGAGATATTTCGTTAAAGAGCGTTATGAGGTATGAATATTTTTACTTAAATCGCAATATAATTCGATTTTACGTATGGATTAAACATTTTTTTCGTTTCAAAAGGTTTAAAAAAAGTAGTGAACCGACTCGACTCGACCCGTCGAACTTACTCTCGCTCAATCGTCGGTACGTTGGGACTTAGTAGAATTTTTGACCGAAAAATTTTTTCGAGTAATTTCGTTAAATAGCGTTATGAGGTATGAATATTTTTACATAAATCGCAATATAATTCGATTTTACGTATGGATTAAACATTTTTTTTGTTCCAAAAAGGTTTAAAAAAAGTAGTGAACCGACTCGACTCGACCCGTCGAACGTACTCTCACTCGGTCCTCGGCAGTTTGGGTCTTAGAACAATTTGGGTCGAAAGGTTTTTTCGGGATAATTCTTTAAATAGCGTTATGAGGTATGAATATTTTCACACAAATCGCAATATAAATCGATTTTACGTATGGATTAAGCATTTTTTTTGTTCCAAAAAGGTTTAAAAAAAGTAGTGAACCGACTCGACTCGACCCGTCGAACTTAATCTCGCTCGGTCCTCGGTACGTAGGGACTTCGAAAAACTTCGGCCGAAAGGTTTTTTCGAGTTATTTCGTTAGAAAGCGTTATGAGGTATGAATATTTTTACATAAATCGCAATATAATTCGATTTTACGTATGGATAAAACATTTTTTTTGTTCCAAAAAGGTTTAAAAAAAGTAGTGAACCGACACGACTCGATCCGTCGAACTTACTCTCGCTCGATCCTCGGTACGTTGGGACTTAGTAGAATTTTTGACCGAAAAGTTTTGTCGAGTAATTTCGTTAAATAGCGTTATGCGGTATGAATATTTTTACATAAATCGCAATATAATTCGATTTTACGTATGGATTAAACATTTTTTTCGTTCCAAAAAGGTTTAAAAAAAGTAGCGAACCGACTCGACTCGACCCGTCGAACTTACTCGCGCTCGATTCTCGGTACGTTGGGACTTAGTAGAATTTTTGACCGAAAAGTTTTTTCGAGTTATTTCGTTAAATAGCGTTATGCCGTATGAATATTTTTAGATAAATCGCAATATAATTCGATTTTACGTATGGATTAATCATTTTTTTTGTTCCAAAAAGGTTTAAAAAAAGTAGTGAACCGACTCTACTCGACCCGTCGAACTTACTCTCGCTCAGTCCTCGGCAGGTTGGGACTTAGAACAATTTGGGCCGAAAGGTTTTTTCGAGATAATACTTTAAATAGCGTTATGAGGTATGAATATTTTCACACAAATCGCAATATAATTCAATTCTACGTCGGGATTAAACGTTTTTTCCGTTCTAATCAATTTAAAAAAAAATAGCTGACGGAGACGACTCGACCCGTCAAACTTACGCTCGCTCGATCCTCGGTACGTTCGGACTTAGTAGAATTTTTGACCGAAAAGTTTTTTCGAGTAATTTCGTTAAATAGCGTTATGCGGTATGAATATTTTTACATAAATCGCAATATAATTCGATTTTACGTATGGATTAAACATTTTTTTTGTTCCAAAAAGGTTTAAAAAAAGTAGTGAACCGACTCGACTCGACCCGTCGAACTTAATCTCGCTCGGTCCTCGGTACGTAGGGACTTCGAAAAACTTCGGCCGAAAGGTTTTTTCGAGTTATTACGTTAAAAAGCGTTATGAGGTATGAATATTTTCACACAAATCGCAATATAATTCAATTCTACGTCGGGATTAAACTTCTCTTCCGTTCTAATCAATTAAAAAAAAATAGTGGACGGAGACGAGTCGACCCGTCGAACTTACTCTCGCTCGGTCCTCGGCAGGTTCGGACATAGAACAATTTGGGCCGAAAGATTTTTTCGAGATAATTCTTTAAATAGCGTTATGAGGTATGAATATTTTCACACGAATCGCAATATAATTCAATTCTACGTCGGGATTAAACGTTTTTTCCGTTCTAATCAATTTAAAAAAAAATAGTGGACGGAGATGACTCGACCCGTCGAACTTACTCTCGCTCGGTCCTCGGCAGGTTCGGACTTAGAACAATTTGGGCCGAAAGGTGTTTTCGAGATAATTCTTTCAATAACGTTATGAGGTATGAATAATTTCACACAAATCGCAATATAATTCAATTCTACGTCGGGATTAATCTTCTCTTCCGTTCTAATCAATTAAAAAAAAATAGTGGACGGAGACGACTCGACCCGTCGAACTTACTCTCGCTCGGTCCTCAGCAGGTTGGGACTTAGTAGAATTTTTGACCGAAAAGTTTTTTCGAGTAATTTCGTTAAATAGCGTTATGCGGTATGAATATTTTTACATAAATCGCAATATAATTCGATTTTACGTATGGATTAAACATTTTTTTCGTTCCAAAAAGGTTTAAAAAAAGTAATGAAACGACTCGACTCGACCCGTCGAACTTAATCTCGCTCGGTCCTCGGTACGTTGGGACTTAGACCAATTTGGGCCGAAAGGTTTTTTCGAGATAGTTCTTTGAATAGCGTTACGAGGTATGAATATTCTCACACAAATCGCAATATAATTCAATTCTACGTCGGGATTAATCGTCTCTTCCGTTCTAATCAATTAAAAAAAATTAGTGGACGGAGACGACTCGACCCGTCGAACTTACTCTCGCTCGGTCCTCGGTGCGTTGGGACTTAGAACAATTTGGGCCGAAAGGTTTTTTCGAGATAATTCTTTAAATAGCGTTATGAGGTATGAATATTTTCACACAAATCGCAATATAATTCAATTCTTCGTCGGGATTAAACGTTTTATCCGTTCTAATCAATTTAAAAAAAAATAGTGGACGGAGACGACTCGACCCGTCGAACTTACCCTAGCTCGGTCCTCGGTGCGTTGGGACTTGGAACAATTTCGGCCGAAAGGTTTTTTCGAGTTATTTCGTTAAAAAGCGTTATGAGGTATGAATATTATTACATAAATCGCAATATAATTCGATTTTACCTATGGATTAAACATTTTTTTCGTTCCCAAAAGGTTTAAAAAAAGCAGTGAACCGACTCGACTCGACCCGTCGAACTTACTCTCGCTCGGTCCTCGGCAGGTTGGGACTTAGTAGAATTTTTGACCGAAAAGTTTTTTCGAGTTATTACGTTAAAGAGCGTTATGAGGTATGACCATTTTCACATAAATCGCAATATAATTCGATTTTACGTATGGATTAAACATTTTTTTTGTTCCAAAAAGGTTTAAAAAAAGTAGTGAACCGACTCGACTCGACACGTCGAACTTACTCTCGCTCGATCCTCGGTACGTTGGGACTTAGTAGAATTTTTGACCGAAAAGTTTTTTCGAGTAATTTCGTTAAATAGCGTTATGCGGTATGAATATTTTTACATAAATCGCAATATAATTCGATTTTACGTATGGATTAAACATTTTTTTTGTTCTAATCAATTAAAAAAAAATAGTGGACGGAGACGACTCGACCCGTCGAACTTACTCTCGCTCGGTCCTCAGCAGGTTCGGACTTAGAACAATTTGGGCCGAAAGGTTTTTTCGAGATAATTCTTTAAATAGCGTTATGAGGTATGAATATTTTCACACAAATCGCAATATAATTCAATTCTACGTCGGGATTAAGCGTTTTTTCCGTTCTAATCAATTTAAAAAAAAATAGTGGACGAAGACGACTCGACCCGTCGAACTTACTCTCGCTCGGTCCTCAGCAGGTTGGGACTTAGTAGAATTTTTGACCGAAAAGTTTTTTCGAGTAATTTCGTTAAAGAGCGTTATGCGGTATGAATATTTTTACATAAATCGCAATATAATTCGATTTTACGTATGGATTAAACATTTTTTTTGTTCCAAAAAGGTTTAAAAAAAGTAATGAAACGACTCGACTCGACCCGTCGAACTTAATCTCGCTCGGTCCTCGGTACGTTGGGACTTAGACCAATTTGGGCCGAAAGGTTTTTTCGAGATAGTTCTTTGAATAGCGTTACGAGGTATGAATATTCTCACACAAATCGCAATATAATTCAATTCTACGTCGGGATTAAACGTTTTTTCCGTTCTAATCAATTTAAAAAAAAATAGTGGACGGAGACGACTCGACCCGTCGAACTTACTCTCGCTCGGTCCTCAGCAGGTTGGGACTTAGTAGAATTTTTGACCGAAAAGTTTTTTCGAGTAATTTCGTTAAAGAGCGTTATGAGGTATGACCATTTTTACATAAATCGCAATATAATTCGATTTTACGTATGGATTAAACATTTTTTTTGTTCCAAAAAGGTTTAAAAAATGTAGTGAACCAACTCGACTCGACCCGTCGAACTTACTCTCGCTCGGTCCTCGGCAGGTTGGGACTTAGAACAATTAGGGCCGAAAGGTTTTTTCGAGATAATTCTTTAAATAGCGTTATGAGGTATGAATATTTTCACACAAATCGCAATATAATTCAATTCTTCGTCGGGATTAAACGTTTTATCCGTTCTAATCAATTTAAAAAAAAATAGTGGACGGAGACGACTCGACCCGTCGAACTTACCCTAGCTCGGTCCGCGGTGCGTTGGGACTTGGAACAATTTCGGCCGAAAGGTTTTTTCGAGTTATTTCGTTAAAAAGCGTTATGAGGTATGAATATTATTACATAAATCGCAATATAATTCGATTTTACCTATGGATTAAACATTTTTTTCGTTCCCAAAAGGTTTAAAAAAAGCAGTGAACCGACTCGACTCGACCCGTCGAACTTACTCTCGCTCGGTCCTCGGCAGGTTGGGACTTAGTAGAATTTTTGACCGAAAAGTTTTTTCGAGTTATTACGTTAAAGAGCGTTATGAGGTATGACCATTTTCACATAAATCGCAATATAATTCGATTTTACGTATGGATTAAACATTTTTTTTGTTCCAAAAAGGTTTAAAAAAAGTAGTGAACCGACTCGACTCGACACGTCGAACTTACTCTCGCTCGATCCTCGGTACGTTGGGACTTAGTAGAATTTTTGACCGAAAAATTTTTTCGAGTAATTTCGTTAAATAGCGTTATGCGGTATGAATATTTTTACATAAATCGCAATATAATTCGATTTTACGTATGGATTAAACATTTTTTTTGTTCTAATCAATTAAAAAAAAATAGTGGACGGAGACGACTCGACCCGTCGAACTTACTCTCGCTCGGTCATCAGCAGGTTCGGACTTAGAACAATTTGGGCCGAAAGGTTTTTTCGAGATAATTCTTTAAATAGCGTTATGAGGTATGAATATTTTCACACAAATCGCAATATAATTCAATTCTACGTCGGGATTAAACGTTTTTTGCGTTCTAATCAATTTAAAAAAAAATAGTGGACGAAGACGACTCGATCCGTCGAACTTCCTCTCGCTGGGTCCTCGGTACGTTGGGGCTTGGAACAATTTCGGCCGAAATTTTTTTCGAGATATTTCGTTAAAGAGCGTTATGAGGTATGAATATTTTTACATAAATCGCAATATAATTCGATTTTACGTATGGATTAAACATTTTTTTCGTTCCAAAAAGGGTTAAAAAAAGTAGTGAACCGACTCGACTCGACCCGTCGAACTTACTCTCGCTCAATCGTCGGTACGTTGGGACTTAGTAAAATTTTTGACCGAAAAATTTTTTCGAGTAATTTCGTTAAATAGCGTTATGAGGTATGAATATTTTTACATAAATCGCAATATAATTCGATTTTACGTATGGATTAAACATTTTTTTTGTTCCAAAAAGGTTTAAAAAAAGTAGTGAACCGACTCGACTCGACCCGTCGAACGTACTCTCACTCGGTCCTCGGCAGTTTGGGACTTCGAACAATTTGGGCCGAAAGGTTTTTTCGAGATAATTCTTTAAATAGCGTTATGAGGTATGAATATTTTCACACAAATCGCAATATATATCGATTTTACGTATGGATTAAACATTTTTTTTGTTCCAAAAAGGTTTAAAAAAAGTAGTGAACCGACTCGACTCGACCCGTCGAACTTAATCTCGCTCGGTCCTCGGTACGTAGGGACTTCGAAAAACTTCGGCCGAAAGGTTTTTTCGAGTTATTACGTTAAAAAGCGTTATGAGGTATGAATATTTTCACACAAATCGCAATATAATTCAATTCTACGTCGGGATTAAACTTCTCTTCCGTTCTAATCAATTAAAAAAAAATAGTGGACGGAGACGAGTCGACCCGTCGAACTTACTCTCGCTCGGGCCTCGGCAGGTTCGGACATAGAACAATTTGGGCCGAAAGATTTTTTCGAGATAATTCTTTAAATAGCGTTATGAGGTATGAATATTTTCACACAAATCGCAATATAATTCAATTCTACGTCGGGATTAAACGTTTTTTCCGTTCTAATCAATTTAAAAAAAAATAGTGGACGGAGATGACTCGACCCGTCGAACTTACTCTCGCTCGGTCCTCGGCAGGTTCGGACTTAGAACAATTTGGGCCGAAAGGTGTTTTCGAGATAATTCTTTCAATAACGTTATGAGGTATGAATAATTTCACACAAATCGCAATATAATTCAATTCTACGTCGGGATTAATCTTCTCTTCCGTTCTAATCAATTAAAAAAAAATAGTGGACGGAGACGACTCGACCCGTCGAACTTACTCTCGCTCGGTCCTCAGCAGGTTGGGACTTAGTAGAATTTTTGACCGAAAAGTTTTTTCGAGTAATTTCGTTAAATAGCGTTATGCGGTATGAATATTTTTACATAAATCGCAATATAATTAGATTTTACGTATGGATTAAACATTTTTTTTGTTCCAAAAAGGTTTAAAAAAAGTAATGAAACGACTCGACTCGACCCGTCGAACTTAATCTCGCTCGGTCCTCGGTACGTTGGGACTTAGACCAATTTGGGCCGAAAGGTTTTTTCGAGATAGTTCTTTGAATAGCGTTACGAGGTATGAATATTCTCACACAAATCGCAATATAATTCAATTCTACGTCGGGATTAAACGTTTTTTCCGTTCTAATCAATTTAAAAAAAAATAGTGGACGAAGACGACTCGATCCGTCGAACTTCCTCTCGCTGGGTCCTCGGTACGTTGGGGCTTGGAACAATTTCGGCCGAAATTTTTTTCGAGATATTTCGTTAAAGAGCGTTATGAGGTATGAATATTTTTACTTAAATCGCAATATAATTCGATTTTACGTATGGATTAAACATTTTTTTCGTTCCAAAAGGTTTAAAAAAAGTAGTGAACCGACTCGACTCGACCCGTCGAACTTACTCTCGCTCAATCGTCGGTACGTTGGGACTTAGTAGAATTTTTGACAGAAAAATTTTTTCGAGTAATTTCGTTAAATAGCGTTATGAGGTATGAATATTTTTACATAAATCGCAATATAATTCGATTTTACGTATGGATTAAACATTTTTTTTGTTCCAAAAAGGTTTAAAAAAAGTAGTGAACCGACTCGACTCGACCCGTCGAACGTACTCTCACTCGGTCCTCGGCAGTTTGGGTCTTAGAACAATTTGGGTCGAAAGGTTTTTTCGGGATAATTCTTTAAATAGCGTTATGAGGTATGAATATTTTCACACAAATCGCAATATAAATCGATTTTACGTATGGATTAAGCATTTTTTTTGTTCCAAAAAGGTTTAAAAAAAGTAGTGAACCGACTCGACTCGACCCGTCGAACTTAATCTCGCTCGGTCCTCGGTACGTAGGGACTTCGAAAAACTTCGGCCGAAAGGTTTTTTCGAGTTATTTCGTTAGAAAGCGTTATGAGGTATGAATATTTTTACATAAATCGCAATATAATTCGATTTTACGTATGGATAAAACATTTTTTTTGTTCCAAAAAGGTTTAAAAAAAGTAGTGAACCGACACGACTCGATCCGTCGAACTTACTCTCGCTCGATCCTCGGTACGTTGGGACTTAGTAGAATTTTTGACCGAAAAGTTTTGTCGAGTAATTTCGTTAAATAGCGTTATGCGGTATGAATATTTTTACATAAATCGCAATATAATTCGATTTTACGTATGGATTAAACATTTTTTTCGTTCCAAAAAGGTTTAAAAAAAGTAATGAAACGACTCGACTCGACCCGTCGAACTTAATCTCGCTCGGTCCTCGGTACGTTGGGACTTAGACCAATTTGGGCCGAAAGGTTTTTTCGAGATAGTTCTTTGAATAGCGTTACGAGGTATGAATATTCTCACACAAATCGCAATATAATTCAATTCTACGTCGGGATTAAACGTTTTTTCCGTTCTAATCAATTTAAAAAAAAATAGTGGACGGAGACGACTCGACCCGTCGAACTTACTCTCGCTCGGTCCTCAGCAGGTTGGGACTTAGTAGAATTTTTGACCGAAAAGTTTTTTCGAGTAATTTCGTTAAATAGCGTTATGCGGTATGAATATTTTTACATAAATCGCAATATAATTCGATTTTACGTATGGATTAAACATTTTTTTCGTTCCAAAAAGGTTTAAAAAAAGTAGTGAACCGACTCGACTCGACCCGTCGAACTTACTCGCGCTCGATCCTCGGTACGTTGGGACTTAGTAGAATTTTTGACCGAAAAGTTTTTTCGAGTTATTTCGTTAAATAGCGTTATGCCGTATGAATATTTTTAGATAAATCGCAATATAATTCGATTTTACGTATGGATTAATCATTTTTTTTGTTCCAAAAAGGTTTAAAAAAAGTAGTGAACCGACCCTACTCGACCCGTCGAACTTACTCTCGCTCAGTCCTCGGCAGGTTGGGACTTAGAACAATTTGGGCCGAAAGGTTTTTTCGAGATAATACTTTAAATAGCGTTATGAGGTATGAATATTTTCACACAAATCGCAATATAATTCAATTCTACGTCGGGATTAAACTTCTCTTCCGTTCTAATCAATTAAAAAAAAATAGTGGACGGAGACGAGTCGACCCGTCGAACTTACTCTCGCTCGGTCCTCGGCAGGTTCGGACATAGAACAATTTGGGCCGAAAGATTTTTTCGAGATAATTCTTTAAATAGCGTTATGAGGTATGAATATTTTCACACAAGTCGCAATATAATTCAATTCTACGTCGGGATTAAACGTTTTTTCCGTTCTAATCAATTTAAAAAAAATAGTGGACGGAGACGAGTCGACCCGTCGAACTTACTCTCGCTCGGTCCTCGGCAGGTTCGGACATAGAACAATTTGGGCCGAAAGATTTTTTCGAGATAATTCTTTAAGTAGCGTTATGAGGTATGAATATTTTCA
Source organism: Bombus muscorum (assembly GCA_963971185.1). Lineage (NCBI taxonomy): Eukaryota > Metazoa > Arthropoda > Insecta > Hymenoptera > Apidae > Bombus > Bombus muscorum. The sequence goes on from OZ020132.1 coordinate 6,139,091, forward strand.
CACAAGTCGCAATATAATTCAATTCTACGTCGGGATTAATCGTCTCTTCCGTTCTAATCAATTAAAAAAAATTAGTGGACGGAGACGACTCGACCCGTCGAAATTACTCTCGCTCGGTCCTCAGCAGGTTGGGACTTAGAACAATTTGGGCCGAAAGGTTTTTTCGAGATAATTCTTTAAATAGCGTTATGAGGTATGAATATTTTCACACAAATCGCAATATAATTCAATTCTACGTCGGGATTAAACGTTTTTTCCGTTCTAATCAATTTAAAAAGAAATAGTGGACGGAGATGACTCGACCCGTCGAACTTACTCTCGCTCGGTCCTCGGCAGGTTCGGACTTAGAACAATTTGGGCCGAAAGGTGTTTTCGAGATAATTCTTTCAATAACGTTATGTGGTATGAATAATTTCACACAAATCGCAATATAATTCAATTCTACGTCGGGATTAGTCGTCTCTTCCGTTCTAATCAATTAAAAAAAAATAGTGGACGGAGACGACTCGACCCGTCGAACTTAATCTCGCTCGGTCCTCGGTACGTTGGGACTTGGAACAATTTCGGCCGAAATTTTTTTCGAGATATTTCGTTAAAGAGCGTTATGCGGTATGAATATTTTTACATAAATCGCAATATAATTCGATTTTACGTATGGATTAAACATTTTTTTCGTTCCAAAAAGGTTTAAAAAAAGTAGTGAACCGACTCGACTCGACCCGTCGAACTTACTCGCGCTCGATCCTCGGTACGTTGGGACTTAGTAGAATTTTTGACCGAAAAGTTTTTTCGAGTTATTCCGTTAAATAGCGTTATGCCGTATGAATATTATTAGATAAATCGCAATATAATTCAATTCTACGTAGGGATTAAACGTTTTTTCCGTTCTAATCGATTTAAAAAAAAATAGTGGACGAAGACGACTCGATCCGTCGAACTTACTCTCGCTCGGTCCTCGGTACGTTGGGACTTCGAAGAATTTTTGACAGAAAAGTTTTTTCGAGTTATTTCGTTAAAAAGCGTTATGAGGAATGAATATTTTTACATAAGTCGCAATATAATTCAATTCTACGTAGGGATTAAACGTTTTTTTCGTTCTAATCAATTTAAAAAAAAATGGTGGACGAAGACGACTCGATCCGTCGTACTTACTCTCGCTCGGTCCTCGGCAGGTTCGGACTTAGAACAATTTGGGCCGAAAGGTGTTTTCGAGATAATTCTTTCAATAACGTTATGTGGTATGAATAATTTCACACAAATCGCAATATAATTCAATTCTACGTCGGGATTAATCGTCTCTTCCGTTCTAATCAATTAAAAAAAAATAGTGGACGGAGACGACTCGAACCGTCGAACTTACTCTCGCTCGGTCCTCAGCAGGTTGGAACTTAGTAGAATTTTTGACCGAAAAGTTTTTTCGAGTAATTTCGTTAAATAGCGTTATGCGGTATGAATATTTTTACATAAATCGCAATATAATTCGATTTTACGTATGGATTAAACATTTTTTTTGTTCCAAAAAGGTTTTAAAAAAGTAGTGAAACGACTCGGCTCGACCCGTCGAACTTAATCTCGCTCGGTCCTCGGTACGTTGGGACTTAGACCAATTTGGGCCGAAAGGTTTTTTCGAGATAGTTCTTTGAATAGCGTTACGAGGTATGAATATTCTCACACAAATCGCAATATAATTCAATTCTACGTCGGGATTAAACGTTTTTTCCGTTCTAATCAATTCAAAAAAAAATAGTGGACGGAGACGACTCGACCCGTCGAACTTACTCTCGCTCGGTCCTCGGCAGGTTGGGACTTCGAAAAACATCGGCCGAAAGGTTTTTTCGAGTAATTTCGTTAAATAGCGTTATGCGGTATGAATATTTTTACATAAATCGCAATACAATTCTATTTTACGTATGGATTAAACATTTTTTTCGTTCCAAAAAGGTTTAAAAAAAGTAGTGAACCGACTCGACTCGACCCGTCGAACTTACTCGCGCTCAGTCCTCGGCAGGTTGGGACTTAGAACAATTTGGGCCGAAAGGTTTTTTCGAGATAATACTTTAAATAGCGTTATGAGGTATGAATATTTTCACACAAATCGCAATATAATTCAATTCTACGTCGGAATTAAACGTTTTTTCCGTTCTAATCAATTTAAAAAAAAATAGCTGACGGAGACGACTCGACCCGTCAAACTTACGCTCGCTCGGTCCTCAGCAGGTTGGAACTTAGTAGAATTTTTGACCGAAAAGTTTTTTCGAGTAATTTCGTTAAATAGCGTTATGCGGTATGAATATTTTTACATAAATCGCAATATAATTCGATTTTACGTATGGATTAAACATTTTTTTTGTTCCAAAAAGGTTTTAAAAAAGTAGTGAAACGACTCGACTCGACCCGTCGAACTTAATCTCGCTCGGTCCTCGGTACGTTGGGACTTAGACCAATTTGGGCCGAAAGGTTTTTTCGAGATAGTTCTTTGAATAGCGTTACGAGGTATGAATATTCTCACACAAATCGCAATATAATTCAATTCTACGTCGGGATTAAACGTTTTTTCCGTTCTAATCAATTCAAAAAAAAATAGTGGACGGAGACAACTCGACCCGTCGAACTTACTCTCGCTCGGTCCTCGGCAGGTTGGGACTTCGAAAAACATCGGCCGAAAGGTTTTTTCGAGTAATTTCGCTAAATAGCGTTATGCGGTATGAATATTTTTACATAAATCGCAATACAATTCGATTTTACGTATGGATTAAACATTTTTTTCGTTCCAAAAAGGTTTAAAAAAAGTAGTGAACCGACTCGACTCGACCCGTCGAACTTACTCGCGCTCAGTCCTCGGCAGGTTGGGACTTAGAACAATTTGGGCCGAAAGGTTTTTTCGAGATAATACTTTAAATAGCGTTATGAGGTATGAATATTTTCACACAAATCGCAATATACTTCAATTCTACGTCGGAATTAAACGTTTTTTCCGTTCTAATCAATTTAAAAAAAAATAGCTGACGGAGACGACTCGACCCGTCAAACTTACGCTCGCTCGATCCTCGGTACGTTCGGACTTAGTAGAATTTTTGACCGAAAAGTTTTTTCGAGTAATTTCGTTAAATAGCGTTATGCGGTATGAATATTTTTACATAAATCGCAATATAATTCGATTTTACGTATGGATTAAACATTTTTTTTGTTCCAAAAAGGTTTAAAAAAAGTAGTGAACCGACTCGACTCGACCCGTCGAACTTAATCTCGCTCGGTCCTCGGTACGTAGGGACTTCGAAAAACTTCGGCCGAAAGGTTTTTTCGAGTTATTACGTTAAAAAGCGTTATGAGGTATGAATATTTTCACACAAATCGCAATATAATTCAATTCTACGTCGGGATTAAACTTCTCTTCCGTTCTAATCAATTAAAAAAAAATAGTGGACGGAGACGAGTCGACCCGTCGAACTTACTCTCGCTCGGTCCTCGGCAGGTTCGGACATAGAACAATTTGGGCCGAAAGATTTTTTCGAGATAATTCTTTAAATAGCGTTATGAGGTATGAATATTTTCACACAAATCGCAATATAATTCAAATTTACGTCGGGATTAAACGTTTTTTCCGTTCTAATCAATTTAAAAAAAAATGGTGGTCGAAGACGACTCGATCCGTCGAACTTACTCTCGCTCGGTCCTCGGCAGGTTGGGACTTGGAACAATTTCGGCCGAAAGGTTTTTTCGAGTTATTTCGTTAAAAAACGTTATGCCGTATGAATATTTTTAGATAAATCGCAATATAATTCAATTCTACGTCGGGATTAAACGTTTTTTCCGTTCTAATTAATTTAAAAAAAAAATAGTGGACGAAGACGACTCGATCCGTCGAACTTACTCTCGCTCGGTCTTCGGCAGGTTGGGACTTAGAACAATTTGGGCCGAAAGGTTTTATCGAGATAATACTTTAAATAGCGTTATGAGGTATGAATATTTTCACACAAATCGCAATATAATTCAAATTTACGTCGGGATTAAACGTTTTTTCCGTTCTAATCAATTTAAAAAAAAATGGTGGACGAAGACGACTCGATCCGTCGAACTTACTCTCGCTCGGCCCTCGGTACGTTGGGACTTCGAAAAACTTCGGCCGAAAGGTTGTCTCGAGTTATTTCGTTAGAAAGCGTTATGAGGTATGAATATTTTCACGCAAATCGCAATATAATTCAATTCTACGTCGGGATTAAACGTTTTTTTTCGTTCTAATCAATTAAAAAAAAATAGTGGACGGAGACGACTCGACCCGTCGAACTTCCCCTCGCACGGTCCACGGTACGTTGGGACTTAGTAGAATTTTTGACCGAAAAGTTTTTTCGAGTTATTTCGTTAAATAGCGTTATGCCAAATGAATATTTTTAGATAAATCGCAATATAATTCAATTCTACGTCGGGATTAAACGTTTTTTCCGTTCTAATTAATTTAAAAAAAAAATAGTGGACGAAGACGACTCGATCCGTCGAACTTACTCTCGCTCGGTCCTCGGCAGGTTGGGACTTAGAGCAATTTGGGCCGAAAGGTTTTTTCGAGATAATTCTTTAAATAGCGTTATGAGGTATGAATATTTTCGCACAAATCGCAATATAATTCAATTCTACGTGTGGATTAAACGTTTTTTCCGTTCTAATCAATTTAAAAAAAAATAGTGGACGAAGACGACTCGATCCGTCGAACTTACTCTCGCTCGGTCCTCGGTACGTTGGGACTTCGTAGAATTTTTGACCGAAAAGTTTTTTCGAGTTATTTCGTTAAATAGCGTAATGCCGTATGAATATTTTTAGATAAATCGCAATATAATTCTATTTTACGTATGGATTAAACATTTTTTTTGTTCCAAAAAGGTTTAAAAAAAGTAGTGAACCGACTCGACTCGACCCGTCGAACTTACCCTCGCGCGATCCTCGGTACGTTGGGACTTAGTAGAATTTTTGACCGAAAGGTTTTTTCGAGTTATTTCGTTAAATAGCGTTATGCGGTATGAATATTTTTACATAAATCGCAATATAATTCAATTCTACGTCGGGATTAAACCTTTTTTCCGTTCTAATCAATTCAAAGAAAATAGTGAACCGACTCGACTCGACCCGTCGAACTTACTCTCGCGCGATCCTCGGTACGTTGGGATTTAGTAGAATTTTTGACCGAAAAGTTTTTTCGAGTTATTTCGTTAAAAAGCGTTATGAGGTATGACCATTTTCACATAAATCGCAATATAATTCGATTTTACGTATGGATAAAACATTTTTTTTGTTGCAAAAACGTTTAAAAAAAGTAGTGAACCGACTCGACTGGACCCGTCGAACTTACTCTCGCTCGGTCCTCGGCAGGTTGGGCTTAGATCAATGTGGGCCGAAAGGTTTTTTCGAGTTACTTCGTTAAAAAGCGTTATGCCTTATGAATATTTTTACATAAATCGCAATATAATTCTATTCCACGTCGGGATTAAACGTTTTTTCCGTTCTAATGAATTTAAAAAAAAATAGTGGACGAAGATGACTCGACCCGTCGAACTTACTCTCGCTCGATCCTCGGCACTTTGGGACTTAGTAGAATTTTTGACCGAAAAGTTTTTTCGAGTTATTTCGTTAAATAGCGTTATGCGGTATGAATATTTTTACATAAATCGCAATATAATTCGATTTTACGTATGGATTAATCATTTTTTTTGTTCCAAAAAGGTTTAAAAAAAGTAGTGAACCGACTCTACTCGACCCGTCGAACTTACTCTCGCTCAGTCCTCGGCAGGTTGGGACTTGGAACAATTTCGGCCGAAAGGTTGTTTCGAGTTATTTCGTTATGAGGTATGAATATTTTCACGCAAATCGCAATATAATTCAATTCTACGTCGGGATTAAACGTTTTTTTTCGTTCTAATCAATTAAAAAAAAATAGAGGACGGAGACGGCTCTATCAGTCGAACTTACTCTCGCTCTGTCCTCGGTATGTTGGGACTTGGAACAATTTCGGCCGAAAGGTTTTTTCGAGTTATTTCGTTAAAAAGCGTTATGCCGTATGAATATTTTTAGATAAATCGCAATATAATTCAATTCTACGTCGGGATTAAACGTTTTTTCCGTTCTAATTAATTTAAAAAAAAAATAGTGGACGAAGACGACTCGATCCGTCGAACTTACTCTCGCTCGGTCTTCGGCAGGTTGGGACTTAGAACAATTTGGGCCGAAAGGTTTTATCGAGATAATACATTAAATAGCGTTATGAGGTATGAATATTTTCACACAAATCGCAATATAATTCAAATTTACGTCGGGATTAAACGTTTTTTCCGTTCTAATCAATTTAAAAAAAAATGGTGGACGAAGACGACTCGATCCGTCGAACTTACTCTCGCTCGGCCCTCGGTACGTTGGGACTTCGAAAAACTTCGGCCGAAAGGTTGTCTCGAGTTATTTCGTTAGAAAGCGTTATGAGGTATGAATATTTTCACGCAAATCGCAATATAATTCAATTCTACGTCGGGATTAAACGTTTTTTTTCGTTCTAATCAATTAAAAAAAAATAGTGGACGGAGACGACTCGACCCGTCGAACTTCCCCTCGCACGGTCCACGGTACGTTGGGACTTAGTAGAATTTTTGACCGAAAAGTTTTTTCGAGTTATTTCGTTAAATAGCGTTATGCCAAATGAATATTTTTAGATAAATCGCAATATAATTCAATTCTACGTCGGGATTAAACGTTTTTTCCGTTCTAATTAATTTAAAAAAAAAATAGTGGACGAAGACGACTCGATCCGTCGAACTTACTCTCGCTCGGTCTTCGGCAGGTTGGGACTTAGAACAATTTGGGCCGAAAGGTTTTATCGAGATAATACATTAAATAGCGTTATGAGGTATGAATATTTTCACACAAATCGCAATATAATTCAAATTTACGTCGGGATTAAACGTTTTTTCCGTTCTAATCAATTTAAAAAAAAATGGTGGACGAAGACGACTCGATCCGTCGAACTTACTCTCGCTCGGCCCTCGGTACGTTGGGACTTCGAAAAACTTCGGCCGAAAGGTTGTCTCGAGTTATTTCGTTAGAAAGCGTTATGAGGTATGAATATTTTCACGCAAATCGCAATATAATTCAATTCTACGTCGGGATTAAACGTTTTTTTTCGTTCTAATCAATTAAAAAAAAATAGTGGACGGAGACGACTCGACCCGTCGAACTTCCCCTCGCACGGTCCACGGTACGTTGGGACTTAGTAGAATTTTTGACCGAAAAGTTTTTTCGAGTTATTTCGTTAAATAGCGTTATGCCAAATGAATATTTTTAGATAAATCGCAATATAATTCAATTCTACGTCGGGATTAAACGTTTTTTCCGTTCTAATTAATTTAAAAAAAAAATAGTGGACGAAGACGACTCGATCCGTCGAACTTACTCTCGCTCGGTCCTCGGCAGGTTGGGACTTGGAACAATTTGGGCCGAAAGGTTTTTTCGAGATAATACTTTAAATAGCGTTATGAGGTATGAATATTTTCACACAAATCGCAATATAATTCAAATTTACGTCGGGATTAAACGTTTTTTCCGTTCTAATCAATTTAAAAAAAAATGGTGGTCGAAGACGACTCGATCCGTCGAACTTACTCTCGCTCGGTCCTCGGCAGGTTGGGACTTGGAACAATTTCGGCCGAAAGGTTTTTTCGAGTTATTTCGTTAAAAAACGTTATGCCGTATGAATATTTTTAGATAAATCGCAATATAATTCAATTCTACGTCGGGATTAAACGTTTTTTCCGTTCTAATTAATTTAAAAAAAAAATAGTGGACGAAGACGACTCGATCCGTCGAACTTACTCTCGCTCGGTCCTCGGCAGGTTGGGACTTAGAACAATTTGGGCCGAAAGGTTTTTTCGAGATAATACTTTAAATAGCGTTATGAGGTATGAATATTTTCACACAAATCGCAATATAATTCAAATTTACGTCGGGATTAAACGTTTTTTCCGTTCTAATCAATTTAAAAAAAAATGGTGGACGAAGACGACTCGATCCGTCGAACTTACTCTCGCTCGGTCCTCGGCAGGTTGGGACTTAGAGCAATTTGGGCCGAAAGGTTTTTTCGAGATAATTCTTTAAATAGCGTTATGAGGTATGAATATTTTCGCACAAATCGCAATATAATTCAATTCTACGTGTGGATTAAACGTTTTTTCCGTTCTAATCAATTTAAAAAAAAATAGTGGACGAAGACGACTCGATCCGTCGAACTTACTCTCGCTCGGTCCTCGGTACGTTGGGACTTCGTAGAATTTTTGACCGAAAAGTTTTTTCGAGTTATTTCGTTAAATAGCGTTATGCCAAATGAATATTTTTAGATAAATCGCAATATAATTCAATTCTACGTCGGGATTAAACGTTTTTTCCGTTCTAATTAATTTAAAAAAAAAATAGTGGACGAAGACGACTCGATCCGTCGAACTTACTCTCGCTCGGTCCTCGGCAGGTTGGGACTTGGAACAATTTGGGCCGAAAGGTTTTTTCGAGATAATACTTTAAATAGCGTTATGAGGTATGAATATTTTCACACAAATCGCAATATAATTCAAATTTACGTCGGGATTAAACGTTTTTTCCGTTCTAATCAATTTAAAAAAAAATGGTGGACGAAGACGACTCGATCCGTCGAACTTACTCTCGCTCGGTCCTCGGCAGGTTGGGACTTGGAACAATTTCGGCCGAAAGGTTTTTTCGAGTTATTTCGTTAAAAAACGTTATGCCGTATGAATATTTTTAGATAAATCGCAATATAATTCAATTCTACGTCGGGATTAAACGTTTTTTCCGTTCTAATTAATTTAAAAAAAAAATAGTGGACGAAGACGACTCGATCCGTCGAACTTACTCTCGCTCGGTCCTCGGCAGGTTGGGACTTAGAACAATTTGGGCCGAAAGGTTTTTTCGAGATAATACTTTAAATAGCGTTATGAGGTATGAATATTTTCACACAAATCGCAATATAATTCAAATTTACGTCGGGATTAAACGTTTTTTCCGTTCTAATCAATTTAAAAAAAAATGGTGGACGAAGACGACTCGATCCGTCGAACTTACTCTCGCTCGGTCCTCGGCAGGTTGGGACTTAGAGCAATTTGGGCCGAAAGGTTTTTTCGAGATAATTCTTTAAATAGCGTTATGAGGTATGAATATTTTCGCACAAATCGCAATATAATTCAATTCTACGTGTGGATTAAACGTTTTTTCCGTTCTAATCAATTTAAAAAAAAATAGTGGACGAAGACGACTCGATCCGTCGAACTTACTCTCGCTCGGCCCTCGGTACGTTGGGACTTCGAAAAACTTCGGCCGAAAGGTTGTCTCGAGTTATTTCGTTAGAAAGCGTTATGAGGTATGAATATTTTCACACAAATCGCAATATAATTCAAATTTACGTCGGGATTAAACGTTTTTTCCGTTCTAATCAATTTAAAAAAAAATGGTGGACGAAGACGACTCGATCCGTCGAACTTACTCTCGCTCGGTCCTCGGCAGGTTGGGACTTAGAGCAATTTGGGCCGAAAGGTTTTTTCGAGATAATTCTTTAAATAGCGTTATGAGGTATGAATATTTTCACACAAATCGCAATATAATTCAAATTTACGTCGGGATTAAACGTTTTTTCCGTTCTAATCAATTTAAAAAAAAATGGTGGTCGAAGACGACTCGATCCGTCGAACTTACTCTCGCTCGGTCCTCGGCAGGTTGGGACTTGGAACAATTTCGGCCGAAAGGTTTTTTCGAGTTATTTCGTTAAAAAACGTTATGCCGTATGAATATTTTTAGATAAATCGCAATATAATTCAATTCTACGTCGGGATTAAACGTTTTTTCCGTTCTAATTAATTTAAAAAAAAAATAGTGGACGAAGACGACTCGATCCGTCGAACTTACTCTCGCTCGGTCTTCGGCAGGTTGGGACTTAGAACAATTTGGGCCGAAAGGTTTTATCGAGATAATACTTTAAATAGCGTTATGAGGTATGAATATTTTCACACAAATCGCAATATAATTCAAATTTACGTCGGGATTAAACGTTTTTTCCGTTCTAATCAATTTAAAAAAAAATGGTGGACGAAGACGACTCGATCCGTCGAACTTACTCTCGCTCGGCCCTCGGTACGTTGGGACTTCGAAAAACTTCGGCCGAAAGGTTGTCTCGAGTTATTTCGTTAGAAAGCGTTATGAGGTATGAATATTTTCACGCAAATCGCAATATAATTCAATTCTACGTCGGGATTAAACGTTTTTTTTCGTTCTAATCAATTAAAAAAAAATAGTGGACGGAGACGACTCGACCCGTCGAACTTCCCCTCGCACGGTCCACGGTACGTTGGGACTTAGTAGAATTTTTGACCGAAAAGTTTTTTCGAGTTATTTCGTTAAATAGCGTTATGCCAAATGAATATTTTTAGATAAATCGCAATATAATTCAATTCTACGTCGGGATTAAACGTTTTTTCCGTTCTAATTAATTTAAAAAAAAAATAGTGGACGAAGACGACTCGATCCGTCGAACTTACTCTCGCTCGGTCCTCGGCAGGTTGGGACTTAGAGCAATTTGGGCCGAAAGGTTTTTTCGAGATAATTCTTTAAATAGCGTTATGAGGTATGAATATTTTCGCACAAATCGCAATATAATTCAATTCTACGTGTGGATTAAACGTTTTTTCCGTTCTAATCAATTTAAAAAAAAATAGTGGACGAAGACGACTCGATCCGTCGAACTTACTCTCGCTCGGTCCTCGGTACGTTGGGACTTCGTAGAATTTTTGACCGAAAAGTTTTTTCGAGTTATTTCGTTAAATAGCGTAATGCCGTATGAATATTTTTAGATAAATCGCAATATAATTCTATTTTACGTATGGATTAAACATTTTTTTTGTTCCAAAAAGGTTTAAAAAAAGTAGTGAACCGACTCGACTCGACCCGTCGAACTTACCCTCGCGCGATCCTCGGTACGTTGGGACTTAGTAGAATTTTTGACCGAAAGGTTTTTTCGAGTTATTTCGTTAAATAGCGTTATGCGGTATGAATATTTTTACATAAATCGCAATATAATTCAATTCTACGTCGGGATTAAACCTTTTTTCCGTTCTAATCAATTCAAAGAAAATAGTGAACCGACTCGACTCGACCCGTCGAACTTACTCTCGCGCGATCCTCGGTACGTTGGGATTTAGTAGAATTTTTGACCGAAAAGTTTTTTCGAGTTATTTCGTTAAAAAGCGTTATGAGGTATGACCATTTTCACATAAATCGCAATATAATTCGATTTTACGTATGGATCAAACATTTTTTTTGTTGCAAAAACGTTTAAAAAAAGTAGTGAACCGACTCGACTGGACCCGTCGAACTTACTCTCGCTCGGTCCTCGGCAGGTTGGGCTTAGATCAATGTGGGCCGAAAGGTTTTTTCGAGTTACTTCGTTAAAAAGCGTTATGCCTTATGAATATTTTTACATAAATCGCAATATAATTCTATTCCACGTCGGGATTAAACGTTTTTTCCGTTCTAATGAATTTAAAAAAAAATAGTGGACGAAGATGACTCGACCCGTCGAACTTACTCTCGCTCGATCCTCGGCACTTTGGGACTTAGTAGAATTTTTGACCGAAAAGTTTTTTCGAGTTATTTCGTTAAATAGCGTTATGCGGTATGAATATTTTTACATAAATCGCAATATAATTCGATTTTACGTATGGATTAATCATTTTTTTTGTTCCAAAAAGGTTTAAAAAAAGTAGTGAACCGACTCTACTCGACCCGTCGAACTTACTCTCGCTCAGTCCTCGGCAGGTTGGGACTTGGAACAATTTCGGCCGAAAGGTTGTTTCGAGTTATTTCGTTATGAGGTATGAATATTTTCACGCAAATCGCAATATAATTCAATTCTACGTCGGGATTAAACGTTTTTTTTCGTTCTAATCAATTAAAAAAAAATAGAGGACGGAGACGGCTCTATCAGTCGAACTTACTCTCGCTCTGTCCTCGGTATGTTGGGACTTGGAACAATTTCGGCCGAAAGGTTTTTTCGAGTTATTTCGTTAAAAAGCGTTATGCCGTATGAATATTTTTAGATAAATCGCAATATAATTCAATTCTACGTCGGGATTAAACGTTTTTTCCGTTCTAATTAATTTAAAAAAAAAATAGTGGACGAAGACGACTCGATCCGTCGAACTTACTCTCGCTCGGTCTTCGGCAGGTTGGGACTTAGAACAATTTGGGCCGAAAGGTTTTATCGAGATAATACATTAAATAGCGTTATGAGGTATGAATATTTTCACACAAATCGCAATATAATTCAAATTTACGTCGGGATTAAACGTTTTTTCCGTTCTAATCAATTTAAAAAAAAATGGTGGACGAAGACGACTCGATCCGTCGAACTTACTCTCGCTCGGCCCTCGGTACGTTGGGACTTCGAAAAACTTCGGCCGAAAGGTTGTCTCGAGTTATTTCGTTAGAAAGCGTTATGAGGTATGAATATTTTCACGCAAATCGCAATATAATTCAATTCTACGTCGGGATTAAACGTTTTTTTTCGTTCTAATCAATTAAAAAAAAATAGTGGACGGAGACGACTCGACCCGTCGAACTTCCCCTCGCACGGTCCACGGTACGTTGGGACTTAGTAGAATTTTTGACCGAAAAGTTTTTTCGAGTTATTTCGTTAAATAGCGTTATGCCAAATGAATATTTTTAGATAAATCGCAATATAATTCAATTCTACGTCGGGATTAAACGTTTTTTCCGTTCTAATTAATTTAAAAAAAAAATAGTGGACGAAGACGACTCGATCCGTCGAACTTACTCTCGCTCGGTCCTCGGCAGGTTGGGACTTGGAACAATTTGGGCCGAAAGGTTTTTTCGAGATAATACTTTAAATAGCGTTATGAGGTATGAATATTTTCACACAAATCGCAATATAATTCAAATTTACGTCGGGATTAAACGTTTTTTCCGTTCTAATCAATTTAAAAAAAAATGGTGGTCGAAGACGACTCGATCCGTCGAACTTACTCTCGCTCGGTCCTCGGCAGGTTGGGACTTGGAACAATTTCGGCCGAAAGGTTTTTTCGAGTTATTTCGTTAAAAAACGTTATGCCGTATGAATATTTTTAGATAAATCGCAATATAATTCAATTCTACGTCGGGATTAAACGTTTTTTCCGTTCTAATTAATTTAAAAAAAAAATAGTGGACGAAGACGACTCGATCCGTCGAACTTACTCTCGCTCGGTCCTCGGCAGGTTGGGACTTAGAACAATTTGGGCCGAAAGGTTTTTTCGAGATAATACTTTAAATAGCGTTATGAGGTATGAATATTTTCACACAAATCGCAATATAATTCAAATTTACGTCGGGATTAAACGTTTTTTCCGTTCTAATCAATTTAAAAAAAAATGGTGGACGAAGACGACTCGATCCGTCGAACTTACTCTCGCTCGGTCCTCGGCAGGTTGGGACTTAGAGCAATTTGGGCCGAAAGGTTTTTTCGAGATAATTCTTTAAATAGCGTTATGAGGTATGAATATTTTCGCACAAATCGCAATATAATTCAATTCTACGTGTGGATTAAACGTTTTTTCCGTTCTAATCAATTTAAAAAAAAATAGTGGACGAAGACGACTCGATCCGTCGAACTTACTCTCGCTCGGTCCTCGGTACGTTGGGACTTCGTAGAATTTTTGACCGAAAAGTTTTTTCGAGTTATTTCGTTAAATAGCGTTATGCCAAATGAATATTTTTAGATAAATCGCAATATAATTCAATTCTACGTCGGGATTAAACGTTTTTTCCGTTCTAATTAATTTAAAAAAAAAATAGTGGACGAAGACGACTCGATCCGTCGAACTTACTCTCGCTCGGTCCTCGGCAGGTTGGGACTTGGAACAATTTGGGCCGAAAGGTTTTTTCGAGATAATACTTTAAATAGCGTTATGAGGTATGAATATTTTCACACAAATCGCAATATAATTCAAATTTACGTCGGGATTAAACGTTTTTTCCGTTCTAATCAATTTAAAAAAAAATGGTGGACGAAGACGACTCGATCCGTCGAACTTACTCTCGCTCGGTCCTCGGCAGGTTGGGACTTGGAACAATTTCGGCCGAAAGGTTTTTTCGAGTTATTTCGTTAAAAAACGTTATGCCGTATGAATATTTTTAGATAAATCGCAATATAATTCAATTCTACGTCGGGATTAAACGTTTTTTCCGTTCTAATTAATTTAAAAAAAAAATAGTGGACGAAGACGACTCGATCCGTCGAACTTACTCTCGCTCGGTCCTCGGCAGGTTGGGACTTAGAACAATTTGGGCCGAAAGGTTTTTTCGAGATAATACTTTAAATAGCGTTATGAGGTATGAATATTTTCACACAAATCGCAATATAATTCAAATTTACGTCGGGATTAAACGTTTTTTCCGTTCTAATCAATTTAAAAAAAAATGGTGGACGAAGACGACTCGATCCGTCGAACTTACTCTCGCTCGGTCCTCGGCAGGTTGGGACTTAGAGCAATTTGGGCCGAAAGGTTTTTTCGAGATAATTCTTTAAATAGCGTTATGAGGTATGAATATTTTCGCACAAATCGCAATATAATTCAATTCTACGTGTGGATTAAACGTTTTTTCCGTTCTAATCAATTTAAAAAAAAATAGTGGACGAAGACGACTCGATCCGTCGAACTTACTCTCGCTCGGCCCTCGGTACGTTGGGACTTCGAAAAACTTCGGCCGAAAGGTTGTCTCGAGTTATTTCGTTAGAAAGCGTTATGAGGTATGAATATTTTCACGCAAATCGCAATATAATTCAATTCTACGTCGGGATTAAACGTTTTTTTTCGTTCTAATCAATTAAAAAAAAATAGTGGACGGAGACGACTCGACCCGTCGAACTTCCCCTCGCACGGTCCACGGTACGTTGGGACTTAGTAGAATTTTTGACCGAAAAGTTTTTTCGAGTTATTTCGTTAAATAGCGTTATGCCAAATGAATATTTTTAGATAAATCGCAATATAATTCAATTCTACGTCGGGATTAAACGTTTTTTCCGTTCTAATTAATTTAAAAAAAAAATAGTGGACGAAGACGACTCGATCCGTCGAACTTACTCTCGCTCGGTCCTCGGCAGGTTGGGACTTGGAACAATTTGGGCCGAAAGGTTTTTTCGAGATAATACTTTAAATAGCGTTATGAGGTATGAATATTTTCACTCAAATCGCAATATAATTCAAATTTACGTCGGGATTAAACGTTTTTTCCGTTCTAATCAATTTAAAAAAAAATGGTGGACGAAGACGACTCGATCCGTCGAACTTACTCTCGCTCGGTCCTCGGCAGGTTGGGACTTGGAACAATTTCGGCCGAAAGGTTTTTTCGAGTTATTTCGTTAAAAAACGTTATGCCGTATGAATATTTTTAGATAAATCGCAATATAATTCAATTCTACGTCGGGATTAAACGTTTTTTCCGTTCTAATTAATTTAAAAAAAAAATAGTGGACGAAGACGACTCGATCCGTCGAACTTACTCTCGCTCGGTCCTCGGCAGGTTGGGACTTAGAACAATTTGGGCCGAAAGGTTTTTTCGAGATAATACTTTAAATAGCGTTATGAGGTATGAATATTTTCACACAAATCGCAATATAATTCAAATTTACGTCGGGATTAAACGTTTTTTCCGTTCTAATCAATTTAAAAAAAAATGGTGGACGAAGACGACTCGATCCGTCGAACTTACTCTCGCTCGGTCCTCGGCAGGTTGGGACTTAGAGCAATTTGGGCCGAAAGGTTTTTTCGAGATAATTCTTTAAATAGCGTTATGAGGTATGAATATTTTCGCACAAATCGCAATATAATTCAATTCTACGTGTGGATTAAACGTTTTTTCCGTTCTAATCAATTTAAAAAAAAATAGTGGACGAAGACGACTCGATCCGTCGAACTTACTCTCGCTCGGTCCTCGGTACGTTGGGACTTCGTAGAATTTTTGACCGAAAAGTTTTTTCGAGTTATTTCGTTAAATAGCGTAATGCCGTATGAATATTTTTAGATAAATCGCAATATAATTCTATTTTACGTATGGATTAAACATTTTTTTGTTCCAAAAAGGTTTAAAAAAAGTAGTGAACCGACTCGACTCGACCCGTCGAACTTACCCTCGCGCGATCCTCGGTACGTTGGGACTTAGTAGAATTTTTGACCGAAAGGTTTTTTCGAGTTATTTCGTTAAATAGCGTTATGCGGTATGAATATTTTTACATAAATCGCAATATAATTCAATTCTACGTCGGGATTAAACCTTTTTTTCGTTCTAATCAATTCAAAGAAAATAGTGAACCGACTCGACTCGACCCGTCGAACTTACTCTCGCGCGATCCTCGGTACGTTGGGATTTAGTAGAATTTTTGACCGAAAAGTTTTTTCGAGTTATTTCGTTAAAAAGCGTTATGAGGTATGACCATTTTCACATAAATCGCAATATAATTCGATTTTACGTATGGATAAAACATTTTTTTTGTTGCAAAAACGTTTAAAAAAAGTAGTGAACCGACTCGACTGGACCCGTCGAACTTACTCTCGCTCGGTCCTCGGCAGGTTGGGCTTAGATCAATGTGGGCCGAAAGGTTTTTTCGAGTTACTTCGTTAAAAAGCGTTATGCCTTATGAATATTTTTACATAAATCGCAATATAATTCTATTCCACGTCGGGATTAAACGTTTTTTCCGTTCTAATGAATTTAAAAAAAAATAGTGGACGAAGATGACTCGACCCGTCGAACTTACTCTCGCTCGATCCTCGGCACTTTGGGACTTAGTAGAATTTTTGACCGAAAAGTTTTTTCGAGTTATTTCGTTAAATAGCGTTATGCCAAATGAATATTTTTAGATAAATCGCAATATAATTCAATTCTACGTCGGGATTAAACGTTTTTTCCGTTCTAATTAATTTAAAAAAAAAATAGTGGACGAAGACGACTCGATCCGTCGAACTTACTCTCGCTCGGTCCTCGGCAGGTTGGGACTTGGAACAATTTGGGCCGAAAGGTTTTTTCGAGATAATACTTTAAATAGCGTTATGAGGTATGAATATTTTCACTCAAATCGCAATATAATTCAAATTTACGTCGGGATTAAACGTTTTTTCCGTTCTAATCAATTTAAAAAAAAATGGTGGACGAAGACGACTCGATCCGTCGAACTTACTCTCGCTCGGTCCTCGGCAGGTTGGGACTTGGAACAATTTCGGCCGAAAGGTTTTTTCGAGTTATTTCGTTAAAAAACGTTATGCCGTATGAATATTTTTAGATAAATCGCAATATAATTCAATTCTACGTCGGGATTAAACGTTTTTTCCGTTCTAATTAATTTAAAAAAAAAATAGTGGACGAAGACGACTCGATCCGTCGAACTTACTCTCGCTCGGTCCTCGGCAGGTTGGGACTTAGAACAATTTGGGCCGAAAGGTTTTTTCGAGATAATACTTTAAATAGCGTTATGAGGTATGAATATTTTCACACAAATCGCAATATAATTCAAATTTACGTCGGGATTAAACGTTTTTTCCGTTCTAATCAATTTAAAAAAAAATGGTGGACGAAGACGACTCGATCCGTCGAACTTACTCTCGCTCGGTCCTCGGCAGGTTGGGACTTAGAGCAATTTGGGCCGAAAGGTTTTTTCGAGATAATTCTTTAAATAGCGTTATGAGGTATGAATATTTTCGCACAAATCGCAATATAATTCAATTCTACGTGTGGATTAAACGTTTTTTCCGTTCTAATCAATTTAAAAAAAAATAGTGGACGAAGACGACTCGATCCGTCGAACTTACTCTCGCTCGGTCCTCGGTACGTTGGGACTTCGTAGAATTTTTGACCGAAAAGTTTTTTCGAGTTATTTCGTTAAATAGCGTAATGCCGTATGAATATTTTTAGATAAATCGCAATATAATTCTATTTTACGTATGGATTAAACATTTTTTTGTTCCAAAAAGGTTTAAAAAAAGTAGTGAACCGACTCGACTCGACCCGTCGAACTTACCCTCGCGCGATCCTCGGTACGTTGGGACTTAGTAGAATTTTTGACCGAAAGGTTTTTTCGAGTTATTTCGTTAAATAGCGTTATGCGGTATGAATATTTTTACATAAATCGCAATATAATTCAATTCTACGTCGGGATTAAACCTTTTTTTCGTTCTAATCAATTCAAAGAAAATAGTGAACCGACTCGACTCGACCCGTCGAACTTACTCTCGCGCGATCCTCGGTACGTTGGGATTTAGTAGAATTTTTGACCGAAAAGTTTTTTCGAGTTATTTCGTTAAAAAGCGTTATGAGGTATGACCATTTTCACATAAATCGCAATATAATTCGATTTTACGTATGGATAAAACATTTTTTTTGTTGCAAAAACGTTTAAAAAAAGTAGTGAACCGACTCGACTGGACCCGTCGAACTTACTCTCGCTCGGTCCTCGGCAGGTTGGGCTTAGATCAATGTGGGCCGAAAGGTTTTTTCGAGTTACTTCGTTAAAAAGCGTTATGCCTTATGAATATTTTTACATAAATCGCAATATAATTCTATTCCACGTCGGGATTAAACGTTTTTTCCGTTCTAATGAATTTAAAAAAAAATAGTGGACGAAGATGACTCGACCCGTCGAACTTACTCTCGCTCGATCCTCGGCACTTTGGGACTTAGTAGAATTTTTGACCGAAAAGTTTTTTCGAGTTATTTCGTTAAATAGCGTTATGCGGTATGAATATTTTTACATAAATCGCAATATAATTCGATTGTACGTATGGATTAAACATTTTTTTTGTCCCAAAAAGGTTTAAAAAAGTAGTGAGCCGACTCGACTCGACCCGTCGAACTTACTCTCGCTGGGTACTCGGTACGTAGGGACTTCAAAAACTTCGGCCGAAAGGTTTTTTCGAGTTATTTCGTTAGAAAGCGTTATGAGGTATGAATATTTTTACATAAATCGCAATATAATTCGATTTTACGTATGGATTAAACATTTTTTTTGTTCCAAAAAGGTTTAAAAAAAGGAGTGAACCGACTCGACTCGACCCGTCGAACTTACTCTCGCTCGGTCCTCGGCAGGTTGGGACTTCGAAAAACTTCGGCCGAAAGGTTTTTTCGAGTTATTTCGTTAAAAAGCGTTATGAGCTATGAATATTTTCACACAAATCGCATTATAATTCAATTCTACGTCGGGATTAAACGTTTTTTCCGTTCTAATCAATTTAAAAAAAAATAGAGGACGGAGACGGCTCTATCAGTCGAACTTACTCTCGCTCGGTCCTCGGTATGTTGGGACTTGGAACAATTTCGGCCGAAAGGTTTTTTCGAGTTATTTCGTTAAAAAGCGTTATGCCGTATGAATATTTTTAGATAAATCGCAATATAATTCAATTCTACGTCGGGATTAAACGTTTTTTCCGTTCTAATTAATTTAAAAAAAAAATAGTGGACGAAGACGACTCGATCCGTCGAACTTACTCTCGCTCGGTCCTCGGCAGGTTGGGACTTAGAACAATTTGGGCCGAAAGGTTTTATCGAGATAATACTTTAAATAGCGTTATGAGGTATGAATATTTTCACACAAATCGCAATATAATTCAAATTTACGTCGGGATTAAACGTTTCTTCCGTTCTAATCAATTTAAAAAAAAATGGTGGACGAAGACGACTCGATCCGTCGAACTTACTCTCGCTCGATCCTCGGCAGGTTGGGACTTAGAGCAATTTGGGCCGAAAGGTTTTTTCGAGATAATTCTTTAAATAGCGTTATGCCGTATGAATATTTTTAGATAAATCGCAATATAATTCAATTCTACGTCGGGATTAATCGTTTTTTCCGTTCTAATCAATTTAAAAAAAAATAGTGAACCGACTCGACTCGACCCGTCGAACTTACTCTCTCGCGATCCTCGGTACGTTGGGACTTAATAGTATTTTTGACCGAAAAGTTTTTTCGAGTTATTTCGTTAAATAGCGTTATGCGGTATGAATATTTTTACATAAATCGCAATATAATTCAATTCTACGTCGGGATTAAACCTTTTTTTCCGTTCTAATCAATTTAAAAAAAAATAGTGAACCGACTCGACTCGACCCGTCGAACTTACTCTCGCGCGATCCTCGGTACGTTGGGACTTAGTAGAATTTTTGACCGAAAAGTTTTTTCGAGTTATTTCGTTAAATAGCGTTATGCGGTATGAATATTTTTACATAAATCGCAATATAATTCAATTCTACGTCGGGATTAAACGCTTTTTCCGTTCTAATCAATTTAAAAAAAAATAGTGGACGAAGACGACTCGATCCGTCGAACTTACTCTCACTCGGTCCTCGGTACGTTGAGACTTAGAACAATTTCGGTCGAAAGGTTTTTTCGAGTTATTTCGTTAGAAAGCGTTATGAGGTATGAATATTTTTACATAAATCGCAATATAATTCTATTCCACGTCGGGATTAAACGTTTTTTCCGTTCTAATGAATTTAAAAAAAAATAGTGGACGAAGACGACTCGACCCGTCGAACTTACTCTCGCTCGATCCTCGGCACGTTGGGACTTAGTAGAATTTTTGACCGAAAAGTTTTTTCGAGTTATTTCGTTAAATAGCGTTATGCGGTATGAATATTTTTACATAAATCGCAATATAATTCGATTTTACGTATGGATTAAACATTTTTTTTGTTCCAAAAAGGTTTAAAAAAAGTAGTGAACCGACTCGACTCGACCCGTCGAACTTACTCTCGCTCGGTCCTCGGCAGGTTGGGACTTCGAAAAACTTCGGCCGAAAGGTTTTTTCGAGTTATTTCGTTAAAAAGCGTTATGAGCTATGAATATTTTCACACAAATCGCAATATAATTCAATTCTACGTCGGGATTAAACGTTTTTTCCGTTCTAATCAATTTAAAAAAAAATAGAGGACGGAGACGGCTCTATCAGTCGAACTTACTCTCGCTCGGTCCTCGGTATGTTGGGACTTGGAACAATTTCGGCCGAAAGGTTTTTTCGAGTTATTTCGTTAAAAAGCGTTATGCCGTATGAATATTTTTAGATAAATCGCAATATAATTCAATTCTACGTCGGGATTAAACGTTTTTTCCGTTCTAATTAATTTAAAAAAAAAATAGTGGACGAAGACGACTCGATCCGTCGAACTTACTCTCGCTCGGTCCTCGGCAGGTTGGGACTTAGAACAATTTGGGCCGAAAGGTTTTATCGAGATAATACTTTAAATAGCGTTATGAGGTATGAATATTTTCACACAAATCGCAATATAATTCAAATTTACGTCGGGATTAAACGTTTCTTCCGTTCTAATCAATTTAAAAAAAAATGGTGGACGAAGACGACTCGATCCGTCGAACTTACTCTCGCTCGGCCCTCGGTACGTTGGGACTTCGAAAAACTTCGGCCGAAAGGTTGTTTCGAGTTATTTCGTTAGAAAGCGTTATGAGGTATGAATATTTTCACGCAAATCGCAATATAATTCAATTCTACGTCGGGATTAAACGTTTTTTTTCGTTCTAATCAATTAAAAAAAAATAGTGGACGGAGACGACTCGACCCGTCGAACTTACCCTCGCACGGTACACGGTACGTTGGGACTTAGTAGAATTTTTGACCGAAAAGTTTTTTTCGAGTTATTTCGTTAAATAGCGTTATGCCGTATGAATATTTTTAGATAAATCGCAATATAATTCAATTCTACGTCGGGATTAAACGTTTTTTTTCGTTCTAATCAATTAAAAAAAAATAGTGGACGGAGACGACTCGACCCGTCGAACTTACCCTCGCACGGTCCACGGTACGTTGGGACTTAGTAGAATTTTTGACCGAAAAGTTTTCTTCGAGTTATTTCGTTAAATAGCGTTATGCCGTATGAATATTTTTAGATAAATCACAATATAATTCAATTCTACGTCGGGATTAAACGTTTTTTCCGTTCTAATCAATTTAAAACAAAATAGTGAACCGACTCGACTCGACCCGCCGAACTTACTCTCGCGCGATCCTCGGTACGTTGAGGCTTAGAACAATTTCGGTCGAAGGTTTTTTTCGAGATATTTCGTTAAAGAGCGTTATGCGGTATGAATATTTTTACATAAATCGCAATATAATTCGATTTTACGTTTGGATTAAACATTTTTTTTGTTCCAAGAAGGTTTAAAAAAAGTAGTGAACCGACTCGACTCGACCCGTCCAACTTACTCTCGCTCGGCCCTCGGTACGTAGGGACTTAGAACAATTCGGGCCGAAAGGTTTTTTCGAGTTACTTGGTTAAAAAGCGTTATGAGCTATGAATATTTTTACATAAATCACAATATAAT
Source organism: Bombus muscorum (assembly GCA_963971185.1). Classification (NCBI taxonomy): domain Eukaryota; kingdom Metazoa; phylum Arthropoda; class Insecta; order Hymenoptera; family Apidae; genus Bombus; species Bombus muscorum. The sequence continues at coordinate 6,161,493 of OZ020132.1, forward strand.
TCTATTCCACGTCGGGATTAAACGTTTTTTCCGTTCTAGTCAATTTAAAAAAAAATAGTGGACGGAGACGGCTCTATCAGTCGAACTTACTCTCGCTCGGTCCTCGGTATGTTGGGACTTGGAACAATTTCGGCCGAAAGGTTTTTTCGAGTTATTTCGTTAAAAAGCGTTATGCTGTATGAATATTTTTAGATAAATCGCAATATAATTCAATTCTACGTCGGGATTAAACGTTTTTTCCGTTCTAATTAATTTAAAAAAAAAATAGTGGACGAAGACGACTCGATCCGTCGAACTTACTCTCGCTCGGTCCTCGGCAGGTTGGGACTTAGAACAATTTGGGCCGAAAGGTTTTATCGAGATTATACTTTAAATAGCGTTATGAGGTATGAATATTTTCACACAAATCGCAATATAATTCAATTCTACGTCGGGATTAAACGTTTTTTCCGTTCTAATCAATTTAAAAAAAAAATAGAGGACGGAGACAACTCTATCAGTCGAACTTACTCTCGCTCGGTCCTCGGTACGTTGGGACTTAGAACAATTTGGGCCGAAAGGTTTTTTCGAGTTACTTCGTTAAAAAGCGTTATGCCGTATGAATATTTTTACAGAAATCGCAATATAATTCAATTCTACGTCGGTAATAAACGTTTTTTCCGTTCTAATCAGTTTAAAAAAAAATAGTGGACGGAGACGACGCGACCCGTCGAACTTACCCTAGCTCGGTCCTCGGTACGTTGGCACTTGGAACAATTTCGGCCGAAAAGTTTTTTCGAGATATTTCGTTAAAGAGCGTTATGCGGTATGAATATTTTTACATAAATCGCAATATAATTCGATTTTACGTTTGGATTAAACATTTTTTTTGTTCCAAAAAGGTTTAAAAAAAGTAGTGAACCGACTCGACTCGACCCGTCGAACTTACTCTCGCTCGGTCCTCGGCAGGTTGGGACTTAGAACAATTTGGGCCGAAAGGTTTTTTCGATATAATTCCTTAACTAGCGTTAAGAGGTATGAATATTTTCACACAAATCACAATATAATTCAATTCTACGTCGGGATTAAACGTTTTTTCCGTTCTAATCAATGTAAAACAAAATAGTGAACCGACTCGACTCGACCCGTCGAACTTACTCTCGCTCGATCCTCGGTACGTAGGGACTTAGAACAATTTGGGCCGAAAGGTTTTTTCGAGTTACTTCGTTAAAAAGTGTTATGCCGTATGAATACTTTTACATAAATCACAATGTAATTGTATTCCACGTCGGGATTAAACGTTTTTTCCGTTCTAATCAATTTAAAAAAAAATAGTGGACGAAGGCGACTCGATCCGTCGAACTTACTCTCGCTCGGTCCTCGGCAGGTTGGGACTTAGTAGAATTTTTGACCGAAAAGTTTTTTCGAGTTATTTCGTTAAATAGCGTTATGCGGTATGAATATTTTTACATAAATCGCAATATAATTCAATTCTACGTCGGGATTAAACCTTTTTTCCGTTCTAATCAATTCAAAAAAAAATAGTGAACCGACTCGACTCGACCCGTCGAACTTACTCTCGCGCGATCCTCGGTACGTTGGGATTTAGTAGAATTTTTGACCGAAAAGTTTTTTCGAGTTATTTCGTTAAATAGCGTTATGAGGTATGACCATTTTCACATAAATCGCAATATAATTCGATTTTACGTATGGATAAAACATTTTTTTGTTGCAAAAACGTTTAAAAAATGTAGTGAACCGACTCCACTGGACCCGTCGAACTTACTCTCGCTCGGTCCTCGGCAGGTTGGGCTTAGATCAATGTGGGCCCAAAGGTTTTTTCGAGTTACTTCGTTAAAAAGCGTTATGCCGTATGAATATTTTTACATAAATCGCAATATAATTCAATTCTACGTCGGTAATAAACGTTTTTTCCGTTCTAATCAATTTAAAAAAAAATAGTGGACGGAGACGACGCGACCCGTCGAACTTACCCTAGCTCGGTCCTCGGTACGTTGGCACTTGGAACAATTTCGGCCGAAAAGTTTTTTCGAGATATTTCGTTAAAGAGCGTTATGCGGTATGAATATTTTTACATAAATTGCAATATAATTCGATTTTACGTTTGGATTAAACATTTTTTTTGTTCCAAAAAGGTTTAAAAAAAGTAGTGAACCGACTCGACTCGACCCGTCCAACTTACTCTCGCTCGGCCCTCGGTACGTAGGGACTTAGAACAATTCGGGCCGAAAGGTTTTTTCGAGTTACTTCGTTAAAAAGCGTTATGAGCTATGAATATTTTTACATAAATCACAATATAATTCTATTCCACGTCGGGATTAAACGTTTTTTCCGTTCTAATCAATTTAAAAAAAAATAGTGGACGGAGACGGCTCTATCAGTCGAACTTACTCTCGCTCGGTCCTCGGTATGTTGGGACTTGGAACAATTTCGGCCGAAAGGTTTTTTCGAGTTATTTCGTTAAAAAGCGTTATGCCGTATGAATATTTTTAGATAAATCGCAATATAATTCAATTCTACGTCGGGATTAAACGTTTTTTCCGTTCTAATTAATTTAAAAAAAAAATAGTGGACGAAGACGACTCGATCTGTCGAACTTACTCTCGCTCGGTCCTCGGCAGGTTGGGACTTAGAACAATTTGGGCCGAAAGGTTTTATCGAGATAATACTTTAAATAGCGTTATGAGGTATGAATATTTTCACACAAATCGCAATATAATTCAATTCTACGTCGGGATTAAACGTTTTTTCCGTTCTAATCAATTTAAAAAAAAAATAGAGGACGGAGACAACTCTAGCAGTCGAACTTACTCTCGCTCGGTCCTCGGTACGTTGGGACTTAGAATAATTTGGGTCGAAAGGTTTTTTCGAGTTACTTCGTTAAAAAGCGTTATGCCGTATGAATATTTTTACAGAAATCGCAATATAATTCAATTCTACGTCGGTAATAAACGTTTTTTCCGTTCTAATCAGTTTAAAAAAAAATAGTGGACGGAGACGACGCGACCCGTCGAACTTACCCTAGCTCGGTCCTCGGTACGTTGGCACTTGGAACAATTTCGGCCGAAAAGTTTTTTCGAGATATTTCGTTAAAGAGCGTTATGCGGTATGAATATTTTTACATAAATTGCAATATAATTCGATTTTACGTTTGGATTAAACATTTTTTTTGTTCCAAAAAGGTTTAAAAAAAGTAGTGAACCGACTCGACTCGACCCGTCGAACTTACTCTCGCTCGGTCCTCGGCAGGTTGGGACTTAGAACAATTTGGGCCGAAAGGTTTTTTCGATATAATTCCTTAACTAGCGTTAAGAGGTATGAATATTTTCACACAAATCACAATATAATTCAATTCTACGTCGGGATTAAACGTTTTTTCCGTTCTAATCAATTTAAAACAAAATAGTGAACCGACTCGACTCGACCCGTCGAACTTACTCTCGCTCGATCCTCGGTACGTTGGGAATTAGTAGAATTTTTGACCGAAAAGTTTTTTCTAGTTATTTCGTTAAATAGCGTTATGCGGTATGAATATTTTTACATAAATCGCAATATAATTCAATTCTACGTCGGGATTAAACGTTTTTTCCGTTCTAATCAATTTAAAAAAAAATAGTGGACGAAGACGACTCGACCCGTCGAACTTACTCTCGCACGGTCCTCGGTACGTTGGGACTTAGTAGAATTTTTGACCGAAAAGTTTTTTCGAGTTATTTCGTTAAATAGCGTTATGAGGTATGACCATTTTTACATAAATCGCAATATAATTCGATTTTACGTATGGATTAAACATTTTTTTTGTTCCAAAAAGATTTAAAAAAAGTAGTGAACCGACTCGACTCGAACCGTCGAACTTACTCTCGCTCGGTCCTCGGCAGGTTCGGCTTAGAACAATTTGGGCCGAAAGGTTTTTTCGAGATAATTCTTATATAGCGTTAAGAGGTATGAATATTAATACATAAATCGCAATATAATTCGATTTTACGTATGGATTAAACATTTTTTTTGTTCCAAAAAGGTTTAAAAAGAGTAGTGGACCGACTCGACTCGACCCGTCGAACTTACTCTAGCTCGGTGCTCGGTACGTTGAGACTTAGAACAATTTCGGTCGAAAGGTTTTTTCGAGATATTTCGTTAAAGAGCGTCATGCGGTATGAATATTTTTACATAAATTGCAATATAATTCGATTTTACGTTTGGATTAAACATTTTTTTTGTTCCAAAAAGGTTTAAAAAAAGTAGTGAACCGACTCGACTCGACCCGTCGAACTTACTCTCGCTCGGTCCTCGGCTGGTTGGTACTTCGAAAAACTTCGGCCGAAAGGTTTTTTCGAGTTATTTCGTTAGAAAGCGTTATGAGGTATGAATATTTTTACATAAATCGCAATATAATTCGATTTTACGTATGGATTAAACATTTTTTTTTGTTCCAAAAAGGTTTAAAAAAAGTTGTGAACCGACTCGACTGGACCCGGCGAACTTACTCTCGCTCGGTCCTCGGCAGGTTGGGCTTAGAACAATTTGGGCCGAAAGGTTTTTTCGAGATAATTCTTATATAGCGTTAAGAGGTATGAATATTTTCACACAAATCGCAATATAATTCAATTCTACGTCGGGATTAATCGTTTTTTCCGTTCTAATCAATTTAAAAAAAAAATAGAGGACGGAGACAACTCTATCAGTCGAACTTACTCCCGCTCGGTTCTCGGTACGTTGGGACTTAGAACAATTTGGGCAGAAAGGTTTTTTCGAGTTACTTCGTTAAAAAGCGTTATGCCGTAAGAATATTTTTACATAAATCGCAATATAATTCGATTTTACGTATGGATTAAACATTTTTTTTGTTCCAAAAAGGTTTAAAAAAAGTAGTGAACCGACTCGACTCGACCCGTCGAACTTACTCTCGCTGGGTACTCGGTACGTAGGGACTTCAAAAACTTCGGCCGAAAGATTTTTTCGAGTTATTTCGTTAGAAAGCGTTATGAGGTATGAATATTTTTACATAAATCGCAATATAATTCGATTTTACGTATGGATTAAACATTTTTTTTGTTCCAAAAAGGTTTAAAAAAAGTAGTGAACCGACTCGACTCGACCCGTCGAATTTACTCTCGCTCGGTCCTCGGCAGGTTGGGACCTAGAACAATTTGGGCCGAAAGGTTTTATCGAGATAATACTTTAAATAGCGTTATGAGGTATGAATATTTTCACACAAATCGCAATATAATTCAAATTTACGTCGGGATTAAACGTTTTTTCCGTTCTAATCAATTTAAAAAAAAATGGAGGACGAAGACGACTCGATCCGTCGAACTTACTCTCGCTCGGCCCTCGGTACGTTGGGACTTCGAAAAACTTCGGCCGAAAGGTTGTTTCGAGTTATTTCGTTAGAAAGCGTTATGAGGTATGAATATTTTCACGCAAATCCCAATATAATTCAATTCTACGTCGGGATTAAACGTTTTTTTTCGTTCTAATCAATTAAAAAAAAATAGTGGACGGAGACGACTCGACCCGTCGAACTTACCCTCGCACGGTCCACGGTACGTTGGGACTTAGTAGAATTTTTGACCGAAAAGTTTTTTCGAGTTATTTCGTTAAATAGCGTTATGCCGTATGAATATTTTTAGATAAATCGCAATATAATTCTATTTTACGTATGGATTAAACATTTTTTTTGTTCCAAAAAGGTTTAAAAAAAGTAGTGAAACGACTCGACTCGACCCGTCGAACTTACTCTCGCGCGATCCTCGGTACGTTGGGCCTTAGTAGAATTTTTGACCGAAAAGTTTTTTCGAGTTATTTCGTTAAATAGCGTTATGCGGTATGAATATTTTTACATAAATCGCAATATAATTCAATTCTACGTCGGGATTAAACGTTTTTTCCGTTCTAATCAATTTAAAAAAAAATAGAGGACGGAGACGACTCGACTCGTCGAACTTACTCTCGCTCGGTCCTCGGCAGGTTGGGACTTAGAACAATTTGGGCCGAAAGGTTTTTTCGATATAATTCCTTAACTAGCGTTAAGAGGTATGAATATTTTCACACAAATCACAATATAATTCAATTCTACGTCGGGATTAAACGTTTTTTCCGTTCTAATCAATTTAAAACAAAATAGTGAACCGACTCGACTCGACCCGTCGAACTTACTCTCGCTCGATCCTCGGTACGTTGGGAATTAGTAGAATTTTTGACCGAAAAGTTTTTTCTAGTTATTTCGTTAAATAGCGTTATGCGGTATGAATATTTTTACATAAATCGCAATATAATTCAATTCTACGTCGGGATTAATCGTTTTTTCCGTTCTAATCAATTTAAAAAAAAATAGTGAACCGACTCGACTCGACCCGTCGAACTTACTCTCTCGCGATCCTCGGTACGTTGGGACTTAATAGAATTTTTGACCGAAAAGTTTTTTCGAGTTATTTTGTTAAATAGCGTTATGCGGTATGAATATTTTTACATAAATCGCAATATAATTCGGTTTTACGTTTGGATTAAACATTTTTTTTGTTCCAAAAAGGTTTAAAAAAAGTAGTGAACCGACTCGACTCGTCCCGTCGAACTTACTCTCTCGCGATTCTCGGTACGTTGGGACTTAATAGAATTTTTGACCGAAAAGTTTTTTCGAGTTATTTCGTTAAATAGCGTTATGCGGTATGAATATTTTTACATAAATCGCAATATAATTCGATTTTACGTTTGGATTAAACATTTTTTTTGTTCCAAAAAGGTTTAAAAAAAGTAGTGAACCGACTCGACTCGTCCCGTCGAACTTACTCTCTCGCGATTCTCGGTACGTTGGGACTTAATAGAATTTTTGACCAAAAAGTTTTTTCGAGTTATTTCGTTAAATAGCGTTATGCGGTATGAATATTTTTACATAAATCGCAATATAATTCGATTTTACGTTTGGATTAAACATTTTTTTTGTTCCAAAAAGGTTTAAAAAAAGTAGTGAACCGACTCGACTCGTCCCGTCAAACTTACTCTCTCGCGATCCTCGGTACGTTGGGACTTAATAGAATTTTTGACCGAAAAGTTTTTTCGAGTTATTTCGTTAAATAGCGTTATGCGGTATGAATATTTTTACATAAATCGCAATATAATTCAATTCTACGTCGGGATTAAACGCTTTTTCCGTTCTAATCAATTTAAAAAAAAATAGTGGACGAAGACGACTCGATCCGTCGAACTTTCTCTCACTCGGTCCTCGGTACGTTGAGACTTAGAACAATTTCGGTCGAAAGGTTTTTTCGAATTATTTCGTTAGAAAGCGTTATGAGGTATGAATATTTTTACATAAATCGCAATATAATTCGATTTTACTTATGGATAAAACATTTTTTTGTTGCAAAAACGTTTAAAAAAAGTAGTGAACCGACTCGACTGGACCCGTCGAACTTACTCTCGCTCGGTCCTCGGCAGGTTGGGCTTAGATCAATTTGGGCCGAAAGGTTTTTTCGAGATAATTCTTTAAATAGCGTTAAGAGGTATGAATAGTTTCACACAAGTCGCACTATAATTCAATTCTACGTCGGGATTAAACGTTTTTTCCGTTCTAATCAATTTAAAAAAAAATAGTGGACGAAGACGACTCGACCCGTCGAACTTGCTCTCGCACGGTCCTCGGTACGTTTGGACTTAGTAGAATTTTTGACCGAAAAGTTTTTTCGAGTTATTTCGTTAAATAGCGTTATGAGGTATGACCATTTTTACATAAATCGCAATATAATTCGATTTTACGTATGGATTAAACATTTTTTTTGTTCCAAAAAGATTTAAAAAAAGTAGTGAACCGACTCGACTCGAACAGTCGAACTTACTCTCGCTCGGTCCTCGGCAGGTTGGGCTTAGAACAATTTGGGCCGAAAGGTTTTTTCGAGATAATTCTTATATAGCGTTAAGAGGTATGAATATTAATACATAAATCGCAATATAATTCGATTTTACGTTTGGATTAAACATTTTTTTTGTTCCAAAAAGGTTTAAAAAAAGTAGTGAACCGACTCGACTCGACCCGTCGAACTTACTCTCGCTCGGCCCTCGGTACGTAGGGACTTAGAACAATTTCGGTCGAAAGGTTCTTTCGAGTTATTTCGTTAGAAAGCGTTATGAGGTATGAATATTTTTACATAAATCGCAATATAATTCGATTTTACGTATGGATTAAACATTTTTTTTGTTCCAAAAAGGTTTAAAAAAAGTTGTGAACCGACTCGCCTGGACCCGGCGAACTTACTCTCGCTCTGTCCTCGGCAGGTTGGGCTTAGAACAATTTGGGCCGAAAGGTTTTTTCGAGATAATTCTTTAAATAGCGTTAAGAGGTATGAATAGTTTCACACAAGTCGCCATATAATTCAATTCTACGTCGGGATTAAACCTTTTTTTCCGTTCTAATCAATTCAAAAAAAAATAGTGAACCGATTCGACTCGACCCGTCGAACTTACTCTCGCGCGATCCTCGGTACGTTGGGACTCAGTAGAATTTTTGACCGAAAAGTTTTTTCGAGTAATTTCGTTAAATAGCGTTATGCGGTATGAATATTAATACATAAATCGCAATATAATTCGATTTTACGTATGGATTAAACATTTTTTTTGTTCCAAAAAGGTTTAAAAAGAGTAGTGAACCGACTCGACTGGACCCGGCGAACTTACTCTCGCTCGGTCCTCGGCAGGTTGGGCTTAGAACAATTTGGGCCGAAAGGTTTTTTCGAGTTACTTCGTTAAAAAGCGTTATGCCGTATGAATATTTTTACATAAATCGCAATATAAATCAATTCTACGTCGGGATTAAACGTTTTTTCCGTTCTAATCAATTTAAAAAAAAATAGAGGACGGAGACGACTCGACTCGTCGAACTTACTCTCGCTCGGTGCTCGGTACGTTGAGACTTCGAACAATTTCGGTCGAAAGGTTTTTTCGAGATATTTCGTTAAAGAGCGTTATGCAGTATGAATATTTTTACATAAATCGCAATATAATTCGATTTAACGTTTGGATTAAGCATTTTTTTGTTCCAAAAAGGTTTAAAAAAAGTACTGAACCGACTCGACTCGTCCCGTCGAACTTACTCTCGCGCGATCCTCGGTACGTTGGGACTTAGTAGAATTTTTGACCGAAAAGTTTTTTCGAGTTATTTCGTTAAATAGCGTTATGAGGTATGACAATTTTTACATAAATCGCAATATAATTCGATTTTACGTATGGATAAAGCATTTTTTTTGTTGCAAAAACGTTTAAAAAAAGTAGTGAACCGACTCGACTGGACCCGTCGAACTTACTCTCGCTCGGTCCTCGGCAGGCTGGGCTTAGATCAATTTGGGCCGAAAGGTTTTTTCGAGATAATTCTTTAAATAGCGTTAAGAGGTATGAATAGTTTCACACAAGTCGCACTATAATTCAATTCTACGTCGGGATTAAACGTTTTTTCCGTTCTAATCAATTTAAAAAAAAATAGTGGACGAAGACGACTCGACCCGTCGAACTTACTCTCGCACGGTCCTCGGTACGTTGGGACTTAGTAGAATTTTTGACCGAAAAGTTTTTTCGAGTAATTTCGTTAAATAGCGTTATGCGGTATGAATATTAATACATAAATCGCAATATAATTCGATTTTACGTATGGATTAAACATTTTTTTTGTTCCAAAAAGGTTTAAAAATAGTAGTGAACCGACTCGACTGGACCCGTCGAACTTACTCTCGCTCGGTCCTCGGCAGGTTGGGCTTAGATCAATTTGGGCCGAAAGGTTTTTTCGAGATAATTCTTTAAATAGCGTTAAGAGGTATGAATAGTTTCACACAAGTCGCACTATAATTCAATTCTACGTCGGGATTAAACGTTTTTTCCGTTCTAATCAATTTAAAAAAAAATAGTGGACGAAGACGACTCGACCCGTCGAACTTACTCTCGCACGGTCCTCGGTACGTTGGGACTTAGTAGAATTTTTGACCGAAAAGTTTTTTCGAGTAATTTCGTTAAATAGCGTTATGCGGTATGAATATTAATACATAAATCGCAATATAATTCGATTTTACGTATGGATTAAACATTTTTTTTGTTCCAAAAAGGTTTAAAAATAGTAGTGAACCGACTCGACTCGACCCGTCGAACTTACTCTGGCTCGGTCCTCGGCTGGTTGGTACTTCGAAAAACTTCGGCCGAAAGGTTTTTTCGAGTTATTTCGTTAGAAAGCGTTATGAGGTATGAATATTTTTACATAAATCGCAATGTAATTCAATTCTACGTCGGTAATAAACGTTTTTTCCGTTCTAATCAATTTAAAAAAAAATAGTGGACGAAGACGACTCGACCCGTCGAACTTACTCTCGCTCGATCCTCGGCACGTTGGGACTTAGTAGAATTTTTGACCGAAAAGTTTTTTCGAGTTATTTCGTTAAATAGCGTTATGCGGTATGAATATTTTTACATAAATCGCAATATAATTCGATTTTACGTATGGATTAAACATTTTTTTTGTTCCAAAAAGGTTTAAAAAAAGTAGTGAACCGACTCGACTCGACCCGTCGAACTTACTCTCGCTCGGTCCTCGGCAGGTTGGGACTTCGAAAAACTTCGGCCGAAAGGTTTTTTCGAGTTATTTCGTTAAAAAGCGTTATGAGGTATGAATATTTTCACACAAATCGCAATATAATTCAATTCTACGTCGGGATTAAACGTTTTTTCCGTTCTAATCAATTTAAAAAAAAATAGAGGACGGAGACGACTCGACTCGTCGAACTTACTCTCGCTCGGTGCTCGGTACGTTGAGACTTCGAACAATTTCGGTCGAAAGGTTATTTCGAGATATTTCGTTAAAGAGCGTTATGCAGTATGAATATTTTTACATAAATCGCAATATAATTCGATTTAACGTTTGGATTAAGCATTTTTTTGTTCCAAAAAGGTTTAAAAAAAGTACTGAACCGACTCGACTCGTCCCGTCGAACTTACTCTCTCGCGATCCTCGGTACGTTTGGACTTAGTAGAATTTTTGACCGAAAAGTTTTTTCGAGTTATTTCGTTAAATAGCGTTATGCGGTATGAATATTTTTACATAAATCGCCATATAATTCAACTCTACGTCGGGATTAAACCTCTTTTTCCGTTCTAATCAATTCAAAAAAAAATAGTGAACCGACTCGACTCGACCCGTCGAACTTACTCTCGCGCGATCCTCGGTACGTTGGGACAGTAGAATTTTTGACCGAAAAGTTTTTTCGAGTTATTTCGTTAAATAGCGTTATGAGGTATGACAATTTTTACATAAATCGCAATATAATTCGATTTTACGTATGGATAAAACATTTTTTTTGTTGCAAAAACGTTTAAAAAAAGTAGTGAACCGACTCGACTGGACCCGTCGAACTTACTCTCGCTCGGTCCTCGGCAGGTTGGGCTTAGATCAATTTGGGCCGAAAGGTTTTTTTGAGATAATTCTTTAAATAGCGTTAAGAGGTATGAATAGTTTCACACAGGTCGCACTATAATTCAATTCTACGTCGGGACTAAACGTTTTTTCCGTTCTAATCAATTTAAAAAAAAATAGTGGACGAAGACGACTCGACCCGTCGAACTTACTCTCGCACGGTCCTCGGTACGTTGGGACTTAGTAGAATTTTTGACCGAAAAGTTTTTTCGAGTAATTTCGTTAAATAGCGTTATGCGGTATGAATATTAATACATAAATCGCAATATAATTCGATTTTACGTATGGATTAAACATTTTTTTTGTTCCAAAAAGGTTTAAAAATAGTAGTGAACCGACTCGACTGGACCCGTCGAACTTACTCTCGCTCGGTCCTCGGCAGGTTGGGCTTAGATCAATTTGGGCCGAAAGGTTTTTTCGAGATAATTCTTTAAATAGCGTTAAGAGGTATGAATAGTTTCACACAAGTCGCACTATAATTCAATTCTACGTCGGGATTAAACGTTTTTTCCGTTCTAATCAATTTAAAAAAAAATAGTGGACGAAGACGACTCGACCCGTCGAACTTACTCTCGCACGGTCCTCGGTACGTTGGGACTTAGTAGAATTTTTGACCGAAAAGTTTTTTCGAGTAATTTCGTTAAATAGCGTTATGCGGTATGAATATTAATACATAAATCGCAATATAATTCGATTTTACGTATGGATTAAACATTTTTTTTGTTCCAAAAAGGTTTAAAAATAGTAGTGAACCGACTCGACTCGACCCGTCGAACTTACTCTGGCTCGGTCCTCGGCTGGTTGGTACTTCGAAAAACTTCGGCCGAAAGGTTTTTTCGAGTTATTTCGTTAGAAAGCGTTATGAGGTATGAATATTTTTACATAAATCGCAATGTAATTCAATTCTACGTCGGTAATAAACGTTTTTTCCGTTCTAATCAATTTAAAAAAAAATAGTGGACGAAGACGACTCGACCCGTCGAACTTACTCTCGCTCGATCCTCGGCACGTTGGGACTTAGTAGAATTTTTGACCGAAAAGTTTTTTCGAGTTATTTCGTTAAATAGCGTTATGCGGTATGAATATTTTTACATAAATCGCAATATAATTCGATTTTACGTATGGATTAAACATTTTTTTTGTTCCAAAAAGGTTTAAAAAAAGTAGTGAACCGACTCGACTCGACCCGTCGAACTTACTCTCGCTCGGTCCTCGGCAGGTTGGGACTTCGAAAAACTTCGGCCGAAAGGTTTTTTCGAGTTATTTCGTTAAAAAGCGTTATGAGGTATGAATATTTTCACACAAATCGCAATATAATTCAATTCTACGTCGGGATTAAACGTTTTTTCCGTTCTAATCAATTTAAAAAAAAATAGAGGACGGAGACGACTCGACTCGTCGAACTTACTCTCGCTCGGTGCTCGGTACGTTGAGACTTCGAACAATTTCGGTCGAAAGGTTATTTCGAGATATTTCGTTAAAGAGCGTTATGCAGTATGAATATTTTTACATAAATCGCAATATAATTCGATTTAACGTTTGGATTAAGCATTTTTTTGTTCCAAAAAGGTTTAAAAAAAGTACTGAACCGACTCGACTCGTCCCGTCGAACTTACTCTCTCGCGATCCTCGGTACGTTTGGACTTAGTAGAATTTTTGACCGAAAAGTTTTTTCGAGTTATTTCGTTAAATAGCGTTATGCGGTATGAATATTTTTACATAAATCGCCATATAATTCAACTCTACGTCGGGATTAAACCTCTTTTTCCGTTCTAATCAATTCAAAAAAAAATAGTGAACCGACTCGACTCGACCCGTCGAACTTACTCTCGCGCGATCCTCGGTACGTTGGGACAGTAGAATTTTTGACCGAAAAGTTTTTTCGAGTTATTTCGTTAAATAGCGTTATGAGGTATGACAATTTTTACATAAATCGCAATATAATTCGATTTTACGTATGGATAAAACATTTTTTTTGTTGCAAAAACGTTTAAAAAAAGTAGTGAACCGACTCGACTGGACCCGTCGAACTTACTCTCGCTCGGTCCTCGGCAGGTTGGGCTTAGATCAATTTGGGCCGAAAGGTTTTTTTGAGATAATTCTTTAAATAGCGTTAAGAGGTATGAATAGTTTCACACAGGTCGCACTATAATTCAATTCTACGTCGGGACTAAACGTTTTTTCCGTTCTAATCAATTTAAAAAAAAATAGTGGACGAAGACGACTCGACCCGTCGAACTTACTCTCGCACGGTCCTCGGTACGTTGGGACTTAGTAGAATTTTTGACCGAAAAGTTTTTTCGAGTAATTTCGTTAAATAGCGTTATGCGGTATGAATATTAATACATAAATCGCAATATAATTCGATTTTAGGTATGGATTAAACATTTTTTTTGTTCCAAAAAGGTTTAAAAATAGTAGTGAACCGACTCGACTCGACCCGTCGAACTTACTCTCGCTCGGTCCTCGGCTGGTTGGTACTTCGAAAAACTTCGGCCGAAAGGTTTTTTCGAGTTATTTCGTTAGAAAGCGTTATGAGGTATGAATATTTTTACATAAATCGCAATATAATTCGATTTTACGTATGGACTAAACATTTTTTTTGTTCCAAAAAGGTTTAAAAAAAGTTGTGAACCGACTCGACTGGACCCGGCGAACTTACTCTCGCTCGGTCCTCGGCAGGTTGGGCTTAGAACAATTTGGGCCGAAAGGTTTTTTCGAGTTACTTCGTTAAAAAGCGTTATGCCGTATGAATATTTTTACATAAATCGCAATATAATTCAATTCTACGTCGGTAATAAACGTTTTTTCCGTTCTAATCAATTTAAAAAAAAATAGTGGACGAAGACGACTCGACCCGTCGAACTTACTCTCGCTCGATCCTCGGCACGTTGGGTCTTAGTAGAATTTTTGACCGAAAAGTTTTTTCGAGTTATTTCGTTAAATAGCGTTATGCGGTATGAATATTTTTACATAAATCGCAATATAATTCGATTTTACGTATGGATTAAACATTTTTTTTGTTCCAAAAAGGTTTAAAAAAAGTAGTGAACCGACTCGACTCGACCCGTCGAACTTACTCTCGCTCGGTCCTCGGCAGGTTGGGACTTCGAAAAACTTCGGCCGAAAGGTTTTTTCGAGTTATTTCGTTAAAAAGCGTTATGAGGTATGAATATTTTCACACAAATCGCAATATAATTCAATTCTACGTCGGGATTAAACGTTTTTTCCGTTCTAATCAATTTACAAAAAAATAGAGGACGGAGACGGCTCTATCAGTCGAACTTACTCTCGCTCGGTCCTCGGTATGTTGGGACTTGGAACAATTTCGGCCGAAAGGTTTTTTCGAGTTATTTCGATAAAAAGCGTTATGCCGTATGAATATTTTAAGATAAATCGCAATATAATTCGATTTTACGTGTGGCTTAAACATTTTTTTTGATCCAAAAAGGTTTAAAAAAAGTAGTGAACCGACTCGACTCGACCCGTCGAACTTACTCCCGCTCGGTCCTCGACAGGTTGGGACTTAGTAGAATTTTTGACCGAAAAGTTTTTTCGAGCTATTTCGTTAAATAGCGTTATGCGGTATGAATATATTTACATAAATCGCAATATAATTCGATTTTACGTATGGATTAAACATTTTTTTTGTTCCAAAAAGGTTTAAAAAAAGTAGTGAACCGACTCGACTCGACCCGTCGAACTTACTCTCGCTGGGTCCTCGGTACGTAGGGACTTCGAAAAACTTCGGCCGAAAGGTTTTTTCGAGTTATTTCGTTAGAAAGCGTTATGAGGTATGAATATTTTTACATAAATCGCAATATAATTCGATTTTACGTATGGATTAAACATTTTTTTGTTCCAAAAAGGTTTAAAGAAAGTAGTGAGCCGACTCGACTCGACCCGTCAAACATACGCTCGCTCGGCCCTCGGTACGTTTGGACTTGGAAAAATTTCGGCCGAAAGGTTTTTACGAGATAGTTCTTTGAATAGCGTTATGTGGTATGAATATTTTCACACAAATCGCAATATAATTCAATTCTACGTCGGGATTAAACGTTTTTTTTGTTCCAATCAATTTAAAAAAAAATAGTGGACGGAGACGTCTCGACTCGTCGAACTTTCTCTCGCTCGGTGCTCGGTACGTTGAGACTTAGAACAATTTCGGTCGAAAGGTTTTTTTCGAGTTATTTCGTTAAAAAGCGTTATGAGGTATGAATATTTTTACATAAAACGCAATATAATTCAATTCTACGTCGGGATTAAACGTTTTTTCCGTTCTAATCAATTTAAAAAAAAAAATAGAGGACGGAGACGACTCTATCGGTCGAACTTACTCTCGCTCGGTCCTCAGTACGTTGGGACTTGGAACAATTTCGGCCGAAAGGTTTTTTCGTGTTATTTCGTTAAAAAGCGTTATAAGGTATGAATATTTTCACACAAATCGCAATATAATTCAATTCTACGTCGGGATTAAACGTTTTTTTCGTTCTAATCAATTAAAAAAAAATAGTGGACGGTGACGGCTCGACCCGTCGAACTTACTCTCGCTCGGTCCTCGGTACGTTGGGACTTATAACAGTTTATAGGTTATTTCATAAGTGCTACGGTATTGAGGTTTTCCGAGTAACTCCACGGTGGGCCCGGTGTCCTTTCATCTCCGACATATATATATGTCGGGTTGGGGTTAGGGGCGTTTAATGAGTCTTCGCCGGTGTTGTTCATTGTTGTTGCACAAACGTTTATTACATTGATATAGTTGGTACAAGATTGCCAAGCGGCCGCTGTAACTAGACGCTATTGACAATGATTCTAGGTTCGATATGGCGAATCCGCGATCCACGGGATAACGAATATACTTTGCTTCAAAGTCGGACTTACTACTCGTGATACAAGGATCGCTTGATTAGCTCTTTGCTAAGACGTAGATTATTCACCGATCGTACAAACATACTTAGCGTGTGGCTATTGAGACTGCCAGAAAGGGAATGACTTTCCGTCACGACGACGCTGCAGAGAAAAGCTATTATGGGATGTGCCTAAGGGCACGAGATCATCGGATTCGTCAAAGAAAGCCTTCGCACGGAGGGTGAGGAAAATACACGTTGGTGTTAATTGGTTATTTTCTATGTTGTTTAGGAAAGGATGCTAGCCGCCCTTGAGAGAGAGTTCCTAGAAGGATGCGTCGTACGTGAGCAAAACAGATCTCCCATATCTTCCCGCAATAGGTGACAAATTTACGGGCTGACAGAATAAAGACTGTTTGTCAATCTGAAGGACTTTAGTTAACTAAGTCCTAAGATTTGTAGCGGTTCCTCAGGCTATCTGAACATAAACTGTGAATGATGCATCGGCACCTGGCGGTCATCTTACCCAAAGAATGGGGTCTGTGTGTGGCGAGCCGCGGGGCCGTTGGAATGTCTTATTGTCAAGTGTCGGCACTGCCAGTCCTTTAAAGGAAAGCTATGTATCTTCATATCTCCGTTAGGTGGAACGTTCATCTCGTGACCGTGGCTACGCTCGGCGACCGGTTGTCGCCTCGAGCCTGAACTCATTGTCTCAAGTTTCGAATGACTGTGTCTGGGTTATTTCGTACATGCTACAGTATCGAGGCTTTTCCAAATAATTCCAACGGTTGGCCCGGTGTCCTTTCATCTCCGACATATATATATAGAGTTCTCCTTCTATTCGAATTTTTCTTTTTTTTTCTTTTTTTTTCTCTTTGAGGCGATTCTCGGAGAGATAAAAAATAAGACCCTCTCTCGCGCGTTGCGCTCCTATCTATCGTACGTTGCTTTTCTCGAAGAGAGCCGGACACAACACGAACATTAGTACAGAGTTTTTCTTTCCTTTTTCAAAGGGAGAAGACTCTGTCGCCTAGTGGCGTGACGTTGAAGCGACCTCAGATCAGGCGAGATCACCCGCTGAATTTAAGCATATTATTAAGCGGAGGAAAAGAAACTAACAAGGATTTCCTTAGTAGCGGCGAGCGAACAGGAATTAGCCCAGCGACGCCCTGGAGGACTAACGTGGAGAAAGGTTTCGTGTGAACAGCCGTTGCACACGAGTCAGTCGATCCTAAGCCCTAATAGAAATCCTATGTAGATGAGGTGTCCTAAGGTCATACAAAAAGCAACATGCAAACAAACAAACAAATATAAAAGTTGAGCGAAAGACAAACACCCATCGGGCGAAAGGGAATCCGGTTCCTATTCCGGAACCTGGCAGCGGAACCACATACCATTCGGGCCCTCGTAAGAGCGTTCGTCGGGGTAACCCAAAATGACCTGGAGACGCTGTCGCGATATCCGGGAAGAGTTTTCTTTTATGTATAAGCGTTCGAGTTCCCTGGAAACCTCTAGCAGGGAGATAGGGTTTGGAACGCGAAGAGCACCGCAGTTGCGGCGGTGTCCGGATCTTTCCCTCGGACCTTGAAAATCCAGGAGAGGGCCACGTGGAGGTGTCGTGCCGGTTCGTACCCATATCCGCGGCAGATCTCCAAGGTAAAGAGCCTCTAGTCGATAGATTAATGTAGGTAAGGGAAGTCGGCAAATTGGATCCGTAACTTCGGAATAAGGATTGGCTCCTCAGAGGAGCGGGGAGTGTCGGGCTTGGTCGGGAAGCGGGTTTGGCTGACGTGCCGGGCCTGGGCGAGCTGAACGGGCGGGTGGCGCCGGTCTCCCCTTCGGGGGCACGATCGGTGGTCGCGCGTCCCGGGATCCGAGCTCGGTCCCGTGCCTTGGCCTCCCGCGGATCTTCCTTGCTGCGAGGCCTCCGTCGTCGACGACGGTGCGCTGTGTCGCACCGTCGCTCGGCGGTAGTTCTCTTAGGCCGCCATTCAATGCTCAGCTCAGAACTAGCACGGACTAGGGGAATCCGACTGTCTAATTAAAACAAAGCATTGCGATGGGCCCCGAGGGTGTTGACGTAATGTGATTTGACCGTCGTGAGACAGGTTAGTTTTACCCTACTGATGACTAGTCGTTGCGATAGTAATCCTGCTCAGTATGAGAGGAACCGCAGGTTTGGACATTTGGTTCACGCACTCGGTCGAGCGGCCGGTGGTGCGAAACTACCATCCGTGGGATTATGCCTGAACGCCTCTAAGGCCGTATCCTTTCTAGCCAAAGGAGGCAACGATATCTCTAGGAGTCTCGTGTGGGTCAAAAGGCTCAAAACAATGTGAAACGATTTACTAGGTGACCGGCCCTTCGCGACCGGTCATCGCACGAGCCCCAGTTTGCCGTACGGGCGCCTTCGGACTCGTCGTCGGGATCTCGCCGATCGCACGACCGCGGCGCTCTAACGGTCGGTCATGGGTACTCCAAGTTCGACGTCGAGACTCGGAATCGTCTGTAGACGACTTAGGTACCTGGCGGGGTGTTGTACTCGGTAGAGCAGTTACCACGCTGCGATCTGTTGAGACTCAGCCCTACGCTTGGGGATTCGTCTTGTCGGTTAGACGAGACCCCACTAAACGCTAAGTATAGAAGACTTGGAAAGAGCACGTATCTCTTCGTTACGTACCACGCACACACGCGAATCGCCGAGTACTGCCGTCGATGCGCACGACGAACGTACGCGGCGCGGCGCGACGTGGTGCGATACACGGTGCGTACGGAGGAGAGAAGAACACAGAGAGAGAGCGAAAAGGAATGGTTGTTCGCTACGTACGTTCGTCATCCACGAGGTTGTAATAGGTGAAATTCGAGCAGCTATATTGTTATGTCGCGTGAGATGGTCAGCGCGACATCCCTTATGGTCAGGCCGCCTAGGCCTACCCATCGTCACAGTGACCCGTATTAGGCCCAAGGAACCCCCATAAACCGCATCTGTTAACCATTAAGCTACGGTCATATAGACATCGCCGGTTTATGAGGGGTCCCAAATATCCGTTGATTTATTGCACATCCTCGCTAATTACGAAGAAAGCAGATGTGTCCTACGAAACTGCTGGGTTTTCCCCAAGAACAAGGACACCCATGAGCCAAATCTGCAGGAGACTTTCTCCTCGTATTGTGTTCATTAACATTGGCCATAACCAATGGGCATTGCGGATCGTTACCCTCACTATTCTACCCAAAAGAGTAAACAGCGAATCCGCGTCCTTAGTTCAGAAGGACACACCCTCACCGAGTTTTCCTCAGTAAGAGCAGTAGAGCAGACAGTCAGTCTAAAAGAAAATTTCTCAACTAACTGAACTACTAAAAAAAAAATTGTATTGTATAAATTGAGAGAAAAAAAATAAAGAACTCGATCTCCTGTTCACAATAAAGCCAAGTTTCTTGTTTTTTTTTATGTTTACATGATAAGGTGATGGTCGTGCGTAGCGATTTTTTTTTCCTTTAAAAACGAACAGCGATACGCGCGTGTTAGGGACTTAGTCTCTGGCGTGTGTAGGCTCGACAAAGATATTTTTCGCTACGTACGGTCAACTATGGTCGTACGTAGCGATTTTTTTTGCTTTAAAGTCGAAAAGTAATATGCCGCTGGACTGGTATACGCGATATTATAAAGGTTCGCCCTGGGCCGTGACGCCCCTTGCACTCGCTCACTCGCCTCACGCTTGTTCTTTTCGATTGTTCGTCGTTTTCCTTCGCCCTCGACCGTCAACTCACTCTCGATCGAAGAAACCAGACGAAGACTCGAAAAAAATATCAGGTACACGTACAAAGTGGCGTTTGCGAGAGTAGCTCGCTCGCTCCACTCGCTCGAAGAAAGACTAGCCCAACCCAAAACCGATGCCGCGCGTTTCTCCAATATCGACGGAGATCGAGGAACGAACGCGAAAGAGAGATATAAATATTATTTTCAAAATAAAAATTAAGTAAATTAAATTTATCAACTTAAAGTAGATGTTTGTTAGATGTTAAGTTTTAAATAAAATTAGAGGGGAGATTGAATCTAGAAATTTAAGTTTTAAATTTTATAATTTTAATATAGTAATAAAATAATTTCATAATATGAGAACTTAATTTTGTAATAGTAAAAATATTATTTTCAAAATAAAAATTAAATAAATTAAAATTTATCAACTTAAAGTAGATGTTTGCTACATGTTAAGTTATAAATAAAATTGGAGGGGAAATTGAATCTAAAGGTTGAACTGTATATTAAAGTAAACAATTAGAAGCATCGATAGTTATCGAACAAGGAATTATTGAAAAAGGTTCATTATAATGATTGTTTCTATAAAATTTAAGTTTTAAATTCAGTAATTTTAATATAGTAATAAAATAATTTCATAATATGAGAATATTAATTTGTAATAGTAGCAATATTATTTTCAAAATAAAAATTAAATAAATTGAAATTTATCAACTTAAAGTAGATGTTTGTGAGATGTTAAGCTTTAAATAAAATGAGAGGGGAGATTGAATCTAAAAATTGAAATTTATATTAAAGTAATCAATTAGAAGCATCGATAGTTATCCAACAAAGAGTTATTGAAAGAGGTTCATTATAATGTGTGCTTTTATAAACCTTAAGTTTTAAATTTAACAAGTTTGATATAGTAATAAAATAATTCCATAATATGAGAATGTAAATTTCTAATAAAAGAAATATTATTTTCAAAATAGAAATTAAATAAATTAAAATTTATCAACTTAAAGTAGATTTTTGTCAGATGTTAAGTTTTAAATAAAATTAGAGGTGAGATTGAATCTAAAAATATATGTTTTAAATTTAATAATTTTAATATAGTAATAAAATAATTTCATAAAATGAGAATTTTAATTTGTAATAGTAGAAATATTATTTTCAAAATAACAATTAAATAAATTGAAATTTATCAACTTAAAGTAGATGTTTGTTACATGTTAGGTTTTAAATAAAATGAGAGGGGAGATTGAATGTAAAAATTTAAGTTTTAAATTTAATAATATTAATATAGTAATAAAACAATTTCATAATATGAGAATATTAATTTGTAATAGTAGAAATATTATTTTCAAAATAAAAAATTAAATAAATTGAAATTTATCAACTTAAAGTAGATGTTTGTGAGATGTTAAGGTTTAAATAAAATTAGAGGGGAGATTGAATCTAAAAATTCAAATTTGTATTAAAGTAAACAATAAGAAGCATCGATAGTTATCGAACAAAGAATTATTGAAAAACGTTCATTATAATGTTTGTTCTTATAAAAATTAAGTTTTAAATTTAACAATTTTAATATAGTAAAAAAATTATTTCATAATATGAGAATTTTAATTTGTAATAGTGAAATATTATTTTCAAAATAAAAATTAAATAAATTAAAATTTATCAACTTAAAGTAGATGTTTGTTTGATGTTAAGTTTTAAATAAAATTAGAGGGGAGATTGAATCTAGAAATTTAAGTTTTAAATTTAATAATTTTAATATAGTAATAAAATAATTTCATAATATGAGAATATTAATTTGTAATAGTAGCAATATTATTTTCAAAATAAAAATTAAGTAAATTAAAATTTATCAACTTAAAGTAGATGTATGTCAGATGTTAAGTTTTAAATAAAATTAGAGGGAGATTGAGTCTAAAAATTGAAATTTGTATTAAAGTAATCAATTAGAAGCATCGATAGATATCGAACAAAGAATTATTGAAAAAGGTTCATTATAATGTTTGTTTTTTTAAATTTAAGTTTTGAATTTAATAATTTTAATATAGCAATAAAATAATTTCATAATATGAGAACTTTAATTTGTAATAGTAGAAATATTATTTTAAAAATAAAGTTAAATATATTAAAATTTATCAACTTAAAGTAGATGTTTGTTAGATGTTACTTTTTAAATAAAATTAGAGGGGAGACTGAATCAGAAAATTGAAATTTATATTAAAGTAATCAATTAGAAGTATGGATAGTTATCGAACAAAGAATTATTGAAAAAGGTTCATTATAATGTTTCTTTTTATAAAATTTAGTTTTAATTTTAATAATTTTAATATAGTAATAAAATCATTTCATAATAAGAGAATTTTAATTTGTAATAGTGAAATATTATTTTCAAAATAAAAATTAAATAAATTAAGTTTTATCAACTTAAAGTAGATGTTTGTTAGATGTTAAGTTTTAAATAAAATTAGAGGGGCGAATGAATCTAAAAATTGAAATTTATATTAAAGTAATCAATTAGAAGCATCGATAGTTATCGAACAAAGAATTATTGAAAAAGGTTCATTATAATGATTGTTTCTATAAAATTTAAGTTTTAAATTCAGTAATTATAATATAGTAATAAAATAATTTCATAATATGAGAAAATTAATTTGTAATAGTAGCAATATTATTTTCAAAATAAAAATTAAATAAATTGAAATTTATCAACTTAAAGTAGATGTTTGTTAGATGTTAAGTTTTAAATAAAATTAGAGGGGAGATTAAATCTAGAAATTTAAGTTTTAAATTTAATAATTTTAATATAGTAATAAAATAATTTCATAATAAGAGAACTTAATATTGTAATAGTAGAAATATTATTTTCAAAATAAAAATTAAGTAAATTAAAATTTATCAACTTAAAGTAGATGTATGTCAGATGTTAAGTTTTAAATAAAATTAGAGGGAGATTGAGTCTAAAAATTTAAATTTGTATTAAAGTAATCAATTAGAAGCATGGATAGTTATCGAACAAAGAATTATTGAAGAAGGTTCATTATAATGATTGTTTCTATAAAATTTAAGTTTTAAATTCAGTAATTTTAATATAGTAATAAAATAATTTCATAATATGGGAATTTTAATTTGCAATAGTAGTAATATTATTTTCAAAATAAAAATGAATAAATTAAAATTTATCAACTTAAAGTAGATGTTTGTCAGATGTTAAGTTTTAAATAAAATTAGATGGGAGATTGAATCTAGAAATTTAAGTTTTAAATTTAATAATTTTAATATAGTAATAAAATAATTTCATAATATGAGAATATTAATTTGTAATAGTAGCAATATTATTTTCAAAATAAAAATTAAGTAAATTAAAATTTATCAACTTAAAGTAGATGTATGTCAGATGTTAAGTTTTAAATAAAATTAGAGGGAGATTGAGTCTAAAAATTGAAATTTGTATTAAAGTAATCAATTAGAAGCATGGATAGTTATCGAACAAAGAATTATTGAAAAAGGTTCATTACAATGTTTGATCTTATAAAAATTAAGTTTTAAATTTAATAATTTTAATATAGAAATAAAATAATTTCATAATATGAGAATTTTAATTTGTAGTAGCACAAATATTATTTTCAAAATAAAAATTAAATAAATTAAAATTTACCAACTTATAATAGATGTTTGTTAGATGTTGTGTTTTAAATAAAATTAGGGGGGAGATTGAATCTAAAAATTGAAATTTATGTTAAAGTAAATAATTAGAAGCATCGATAGTTATCGAACAAAGAATTATTCAAAAAGGTTCATTATAATGTTTGTTTTTATAAAATTTAAGTTTTAAATTTAATAATTGTAATATAGTAATAAAATAATTTCATAATATGAGAATTTTAATTTGTAGTAGTACAAATATTATTTTCGAAATAAAAATTAAATAAATTAAAATTTCCCAACATAAAGTAGATTTTTGTTACATGTTAAGTTTTAAATAAAATTACAGGGGAGATTGAGTCTGAAAATTGAAATTTATATTAAAGTAAACAATTAGAAGCATCGATAGATATCGAACAAAGAATTATTGAAAAAGGTTCATTATAATGTTTGTTTTTTTAAATTTAAGTTTTGAATTTAATAATTTTAATATAGCAATAAAATAATTTCATAATATGAGAATTTTAATTTGTAATAGTAGAAATATTATTTTAAAAATAAAGTTAAATATATTAAAATTTATCAACTTAAAGTAGATGTTTGTTAGATGTTACGTTTTAAATAAAATTAGAGGGGAGACTGAATCTAAAAATTGAAATTTATATTAAAGTAATCAATTAGAAATATCGATAGTTATCGAACAAAGAATTATTGAAAAAGGTTCATTATAATGTTTCTTTTTATAAAATTTAGTTTTAATTTTAATAATTTTAATATAGTAATAAAATCATTTCATAATAAGAGAATTTTAATTTGTAATAGTGAAATATTATTTTCAAAATAAAAATTAAATAAATTAGGTTTTATCAACTTAAAGTAGATGTTTGTTAGATGTTAAGTTTTAAATAAAATTAGAGGGGCGAATGAATCTAAAAATTGAAATTTATATTAAAGTAATCAATTAGAAGCATCGATAGTTATCGAACAAAGAATTATTGAAAAAGGTTCATTATAATGATTGTTTCTATAAAATTTAAGTTTTAAATTCAGTAATTTTAATATAGTAATAAAATAATTTCATAATATGAGAAAATTAATTTGTAATAGTAGCAATATTATTTTCAAAATAAAAATTAAATAAATTGAAATTTATCAACTTAAAGTAGATGTTTGTTAGATGTTAAGTTTTAAATAAAATTAGAGGGGAGATTAAATCTAGAAATTTAAGTTTTAAATTTAATAATTTTAATATAGTAATAAAATAATTTCATAATAAGAGAACTTAATTTTGTTGTAGTAAAAATATTATTTTCAAAATAAAAATTAAGTAAATTAAAATTTATCAACCTAAAGTAGATGTTTGTTAGATGTTAAGTTTTAAATAAAATTAGAGGGGAGATTGAATCTAGAAATTTAAGTTTTAAATTTTATAATTTTAATATAGTAATAAAATAATTTCATAATATGAGAACTTAATTTTGTAATAGTAAAAATATTATTTTCAAAATAAAAATTAAATAAATTAAAATTTATCAACTTAAAGTAGATGTTTGCTACATGTTAAGTTATAAATAAAATTGGAGGGGAAATTGAATCTAAAGGTTGAACTGTATATTAAAGTAAACAATTAGAAGCATCGATAGTTATCGAACAAGGAATTATTGAAAAAGGTTCATTATAATGATTGTTTCTATAAAATTTAAGTTTTAAATTCAGTAATTTTAATATAGTAATAAAATAATTTCATAATATGAGAATATTAATTTGTAATAGTAGCAATATTATTTTCAAAATAAAAATTAAATAAATTGAAATTTATCAACTTAAAGTAGATGTTTGTGAGATGTTAAGCTTTAAATAAAATGAGAGGGGAGATTGAATCTAAAAATTGAAATTTATATTAAAGTAATCAATTAGAAGCATCGATAGTTATCCAACAAAGAGTTATTGAAAGAGGTTCATTATAATGTGTGCTTTTATAAACCTTAAGTTTTAAATTTAACAAGTTTGATATAGTAATAAAATAATTCCATAATATGAGAATGTAAATTTCTAATAAAAGAAATATTATTTTCAAAATAGAAATTAAATAAATTAAAATTTATCAACTTAAAGTAGATTTTTGTCAGATGTTAAGTTTTAAATAAAATTAGAGGTGAGATTGAATCTAAAAATATATGTTTTAAATTTAATAATTTTAATATAGTAATAAAATAATTTCATAAAATGAGAATTTTAATTTGTAATAGTAGAAATATTATTTTCAAAATAACAATTAAATAAATTGAAATTTATCAACTTAAAGTAGATGTTTGTTACATGTTAGGTTTTAAATAAAATGAGAGGGGAGATTGAATGTAAAAATTTAAGTTTTAAATTTAATAATATTAATATAGTAATAAAACAATTTCATAATATGAGAATATTAATTTGTAATAGTAGAAATATTATTTTCAAAATAAAAAATTAAATAAATTGAAATTTATCAACTTAAAGTAGATGTTTGTGAGATGTTAAGGTTTAAATAAAATTAGAGGGGAGATTGAATCTAAAAATTCAAATTTGTATTAAAGTAAACAATAAGAAGCATCGATAGTTATCGAACAAAGAATTATTGAAAAACGTTCATTATAATGTTTGTTCTTATAAAAATTAAGTTTTAAATTTAACAATTTTAATATAGTAAAAAAATTATTTCATAATATGAGAATTTTAATTTGTAATAGTGAAATATTATTTTCAAAATAAAAATTAAATAAATTAAAATTTATCAACTTAAAGTAGATGTTTGTTTGATGTTAAGTTTTAAATAAAATTAGAGGGGAGATTGAATCTAGAAATTTAAGTTTTAAATTTAATAATTTTAATATAGTAATAAAATAATTTCATAATATGAGA
Organism: Bombus muscorum; assembly: GCA_963971185.1. Taxonomy (NCBI): domain Eukaryota; kingdom Metazoa; phylum Arthropoda; class Insecta; order Hymenoptera; family Apidae; genus Bombus; species Bombus muscorum. The sequence continues at coordinate 6,188,080 of OZ020132.1, forward strand.
ATATTAATTTGTAATAGTAGCAATATTATTTTCAAAATAAAAATTAAGTAAATTAAAATTTATCAACTTAAAGTAGATGTATGTCAGATGTTAAGTTTTAAATAAAATTAGAGGGAGATTGAGTCTAAAAATTGAAATTTGTATTAAAGTAATCAATTAGAAGCATCGATAGATATCGAACAAAGAATTATTGAAAAAGGTTCATTATAATGTTTGTTTTTTTAAATTTAAGTTTTGAATTTAATAATTTTAATATAGCAATAAAATAATTTCATAATATGAGAACTTTAATTTGTAATAGTAGAAATATTATTTTAAAAATAAAGTTAAATATATTAAAATTTATCAACTTAAAGTAGATGTTTGTTAGATGTTACTTTTTAAATAAAATTAGAGGGGAGACTGAATCAGAAAATTGAAATTTATATTAAAGTAATCAATTAGAAGTATGGATAGTTATCGAACAAAGAATTATTGAAAAAGGTTCATTATAATGTTTCTTTTTATAAAATTTAGTTTTAATTTTAATAATTTTAATATAGTAATAAAATCATTTCATAATAAGAGAATTTTAATTTGTAATAGTGAAATATTATTTTCAAAATAAAAATTAAATAAATTAAGTTTTATCAACTTAAAGTAGATGTTTGTTAGATGTTAAGTTTTAAATAAAATTAGAGGGGCGAATGAATCTAAAAATTGAAATTTATATTAAAGTAATCAATTAGAAGCATCGATAGTTATCGAACAAAGAATTATTGAAAAAGGTTCATTATAATGATTGTTTCTATAAAATTTAAGTTTTAAATTCAGTAATTATAATATAGTAATAAAATAATTTCATAATATGAGAAAATTAATTTGTAATAGTAGCAATATTATTTTCAAAATAAAAATTAAATAAATTGAAATTTATCAACTTAAAGTAGATGTTTGTTAGATGTTAAGTTTTAAATAAAATTAGAGGGGAGATTAAATCTAGAAATTTAAGTTTTAAATTTAATAATTTTAATATAGTAATAAAATAATTTCATAATAAGAGAACTTAATATTGTAATAGTAGAAATATTATTTTCAAAATAAAAATTAAGTAAATTAAAATTTATCAACTTAAAGTAGATGTATGTCAGATGTTAAGTTTTAAATAAAATTAGAGGGAGATTGAGTCTAAAAATTTAAATTTGTATTAAAGTAATCAATTAGAAGCATGGATAGTTATCGAACAAAGAATTATTGAAGAAGGTTCATTATAATGATTGTTTCTATAAAATTTAAGTTTTAAATTCAGTAATTTTAATATAGTAATAAAATAATTTCATAATATGGGAATTTTAATTTGCAATAGTAGTAATATTATTTTCAAAATAAAAATGAATAAATTAAAATTTATCAACTTAAAGTAGATGTTTGTCAGATGTTAAGTTTTAAATAAAATTAGATGGGAGATTGAATCTAGAAATTTAAGTTTTAAATTTAATAATTTTAATATAGTAATAAAATAATTTCATAATATGAGAATATTAATTTGTAATAGTAGCAATATTATTTTCAAAATAAAAATTAAGTAAATTAAAATTTATCAACTTAAAGTAGATGTATGTCAGATGTTAAGTTTTAAATAAAATTAGAGGGAGATTGAGTCTAAAAATTGAAATTTGTATTAAAGTAATCAATTAGAAGCATGGATAGTTATCGAACAAAGAATTATTGAAAAAGGTTCATTACAATGTTTGATCTTATAAAAATTAAGTTTTAAATTTAATAATTTTAATATAGAAATAAAATAATTTCATAATATGAGAATTTTAATTTGTAGTAGCACAAATATTATTTTCAAAATAAAAATTAAATAAATTAAAATTTACCAACTTATAATAGATGTTTGTTAGATGTTGTGTTTTAAATAAAATTAGGGGGGAGATTGAATCTAAAAATTGAAATTTATGTTAAAGTAAATAATTAGAAGCATCGATAGTTATCGAACAAAGAATTATTCAAAAAGGTTCATTATAATGTTTGTTTTTATAAAATTTAAGTTTTAAATTTAATAATTGTAATATAGTAATAAAATAATTTCATAATATGAGAATTTTAATTTGTAGTAGTACAAATATTATTTTCGAAATAAAAATTAAATAAATTAAAATTTCCCAACATAAAGTAGATTTTTGTTACATGTTAAGTTTTAAATAAAATTACAGGGGAGATTGAGTCTGAAAATTGAAATTTATATTAAAGTAAACAATTAGAAGCATCGATAGATATCGAACAAAGAATTATTGAAAAAGGTTCATTATAATGTTTGTTTTTTTAAATTTAAGTTTTGAATTTAATAATTTTAATATAGCAATAAAATAATTTCATAATATGAGAATTTTAATTTGTAATAGTAGAAATATTATTTTAAAAATAAAGTTAAATATATTAAAATTTATCAACTTAAAGTAGATGTTTGTTAGATGTTACGTTTTAAATAAAATTAGAGGGGAGACTGAATCTAAAAATTGAAATTTATATTAAAGTAATCAATTAGAAATATCGATAGTTATCGAACAAAGAATTATTGAAAAAGGTTCATTATAATGTTTCTTTTTATAAAATTTAGTTTTAATTTTAATAATTTTAATATAGTAATAAAATCATTTCATAATAAGAGAATTTTAATTTGTAATAGTGAAATATTATTTTCAAAATAAAAATTAAATAAATTAGGTTTTATCAACTTAAAGTAGATGTTTGTTAGATGTTAAGTTTTAAATAAAATTAGAGGGGCGAATGAATCTAAAAATTGAAATTTATATTAAAGTAATCAATTAGAAGCATCGATAGTTATCGAACAAAGAATTATTGAAAAAGGTTCATTATAATGATTGTTTCTATAAAATTTAAGTTTTAAATTCAGTAATTTTAATATAGTAATAAAATAATTTCATAATATGAGAAAATTAATTTGTAATAGTAGCAATATTATTTTCAAAATAAAAATTAAATAAATTGAAATTTATCAACTTAAAGTAGATGTTTGTTAGATGTTAAGTTTTAAATAAAATTAGAGGGGAGATTAAATCTAGAAATTTAAGTTTTAAATTTAATAATTTTAATATAGTAATAAAATAATTTCATAATAAGAGAACTTAATTTTGTTGTAGTAAAAATATTATTTTCAAAATAAAAATTAAGTAAATTAAAATTTATCAACCTAAAGTAGATGTATGTCAGATGTTAAGTTTTAAATAAAATTAGAGGGAGATTGAGTCTAAAAATTGAAATTTGTATTAAAGTAATCAATTAGAAGCATGGATAGTTATCGAACAAAGAATTATTGAAGAAGGTTCATTATAATGATTGTTTCTATAAAATTTAAGTTTTAAATTCAGTAATTTTAATATAGTAATAAAATAATTTCATAATATGGGAATTTTAATTTCCAATAGTAGTAATATTATTTTCAAAATAAAAATGAATAAATTAAAATTTATCAACTTAAGGTAGATGTTTGTCAGATGTTAAGTTTTAAATAAAATTAGATGGGAGATTGAATCTAGAAATTTAAGTTTTAAATTTAATAATTTTAATATAGTAATAAAATAATTTCATAATATGAGAATATTAATTTGTAATAGTAGCAATATTATTTTCAAAATAAAAATTAAGTAAATTAAAATTTATCAACTTAAAGTAGATGTATGTCAGATGTTAAGTTTTAAATAAAATTAGAGGGAGATTGAGTCTAAAAATTGAAATTTGTATTAAAGTAATCAATTAGAAGCATGGATAGTTATCGAACAAAGAATTATTGAAAAAGGTTCATTATAATGATTGTTTCTATAAAATTTAAGTTTTAAATTTAATAATTTTAATATAGTAATAAAATAATTTCATAATATGAGAATAATAATTTGTAATAGTAGAAATATTATTTTCAAAATAGAAATTAAATAAATTGAAATTTATCAACTTAAAGTAGATGTTTGTTAGATGTTAAGTTTTAAATAAAATCAGAGGGGAGATTGAATGTAGAAATTTAAGTTTTAAATTTTATAATTTTAATATAGTAATAAAATAATTTCATAATATGAGAACTTAATTTTGTTGTAGTAAAAATATTATTTTCAAAATAAAAATTAAATAAATTAAAATTTATCAACTTAAAGTAGATGTTTGTGAGATGTTAAGTTTTAAATAAAATCAGAGGGGCGATTGAATCTAAAAATTGAAATTTATATTAAAGTAAACAATTAGAAGCATCGATAGTTATCGAACAACGAATTATTGAAAAAGGTTCATTATAATGATTGTTTCTATAAAATTTAAGTTTTAAATTCAGTAATTTTAATATAGTAATAAAATAATTTCATAATATGGGAATTTTAATTTCCAATAGTAGTAATATTATTTTCAAAATAAAAATGAATAAATTAAAATTTATCAACTTAAAGTAGATGTTTGTCAGATGTTAAGTTTTAAATAAAATTAGATGGGAGATTGAATCTAGAAATTTAAGTTTTAAATTCAGTAATTTTAATATAGTAATAAAATAATTTCATAATATGGGAATTTTAATTTGCAATAGTAGAAATATTATTTTCAAAATAAAAATGGATAAATTAAAATTTATCAACTTAAAGTAGATGTTTGTCAGATGTTAAGTTTTAAATAAAATTAGATGGGAGATTGAATCTAGAAATTTAAGTTTTAAATTTAATAATTTTAATATAGTAATAAAATAATTTCATAATATGAGAATATTAATTTGTAATAGTAGCAATATTATTTTCAAAATAAAAATTAAATAAATTGAAATTTATCAACTTAAAGTAGATGTTTGTTAGATGATACTTTTTAAATAAAATTAGAGGGGAGACTGAATCAAAAAATTGAAATTTATATTAAAGTAATCAATTAGAAGTATCAATAGTTATCGAACAAAGAATTATTGAAAACGGTTCATTATAATGTTTCTTTTTATAATATTTAGTTTTAATTTTAATAATTTTAATATAGTAATAAAATCATTTCATAATAAGAGAATTTTAATTTGTAATAGTGAAATATTATTTTCAAAATAAAAATTAAATAAATTAAGTTTTATCAACTTAAAGTAGATGTTTGTTAGATGTTAAGTTTTAAATAAAATTAGAGGGGAGATTGAATGTAGAAATTTAAGTTTTAAATTTTATAATTTTAATATAGTAGTAAAATAATTTCATAATATGAGAACTTAATTTTGTAGTAGTAAAAATATTATTTTCAAAATAAAAATTAAATAAATTAAAATTTATCAACTTAAAGTAGATGTTTGTGAGATGTTAAGTTTTAAATAAAATTAGAGGGGAGATTTAATCTAAAAATTGAAATTTGTATTAAAGTAATCAATTAGAAGCATGGATAGTTATCGAACAAAGAATTATTGAAAAAGGTTCATTATAATGTTTCTTTTTATAAAATTTAGTTTTAATTTTCATAATTTTAATATAGTAATAAAATCATTTCATAATAAGAGAATTTTAATTTGTAATAGTGAAATATTATTTTCAAAATAAAAATTAAATAAATTACGTTTTATCAACTTAAAGTAGATGTTTGTTAGATGTTAAATTTTAAATAAAATTAGAGGGAGATTGAGTCTAAAAATTGAAATTTGTATTAAAGTAATCAATTAGAAGCATGGATAGTTATCAAACAAAGAATTATTGAAGAAGGTTCATTATAATGATTGTTTCTATAAAATTTAAGTTTTAAATTCAGTAATTTTAATATAGTAATAAAATAATTTCATAATATGGGAATTTTAATTTCCAATAGTAGTAATATTATTTTCAAAATAAAAATGAATAAATTAAAATTTATCAACTTAAAGTAGATGTTTGTCAGATGTTAAGTTTTAAATAAAATTAGATGGGAGATTGAATCTAGAAATTTAAGTTTTAAATTTAATAATTTTAATATAGTAATAAAATAATTTCATAATATGAGAATTTTAATTTGTAGTAGCACAAATATTATTTTCAAAATAAAAATTAAATAAATTAAAATTTACCAACTTATAATAGATGTTTGTTAGATGTTGTGTTTTAAATAAAATTAGGGGGGAGATTGAATCTAAAAATTGAAATTTATGTTAAAGTAAATAATTAGAAGCATCGATAGTTATCGAACAAAGAATTATTCAAAAAGGTTCATTATAATGTTTGTTTTTATAAAATTTAAGTTTTAAATTTAATAATTGTAATATAGTAATAAAATAATTTCATAATATGAGAATTTTAATTTGTAGTAGTACAAATATTATTTTCGAAATAAAAATTAAATAAATTAAAATTTCCCAACATAAAGTAGATTTTTGTTACATGTTAAGTTTTAAATAAAATTACAGGGGAGATTGAGTCTGAAAATTGAAATTTATATTAAAGTAAACAATTAGAAGCATCGATAGATATCGAACAAAGAATTATTGAAAAAGGTTCATTATAATGTTTGTTTTTTTAAATTTAAGTTTTGAATTTAATAATTTTAATATAGCAATAAAATAATTTCATAATATGAGAATTTTAATTTGTAATAGTAGAAATATTATTTTAAAAATAAAGTTAAATATATTAAAATTTATCAACTTAAAGTAGATGTTTGTTAGATGTTACGTTTTAAATAAAATTAGAGGGGAGACTGAATCTAAAAATTGAAATTTATATTAAAGTAATCAATTAGAAATATCGATAGTTATCGAACAAAGAATTATTGAAAAAGGTTCATTATAATGTTTCTTTTTATAAAATTTAGTTTTAATTTTAATAATTTTAATATAGTAATAAAATCATTTCATAATAAGAGAATTTTAATTTGTAATAGTGAAATATTATTTTCAAAATAAAAATTAAATAAATTAGGTTTTATCAACTTAAAGTAGATGTTTGTTAGATGTTAAGTTTTAAATAAAATTAGAGGGGCGAATGAATCTAAAAATTGAAATTTATATTAAAGTAATCAATTAGAAGCATCGATAGTTATCGAACAAAGAATTATTGAAAAAGGTTCATTATAATGATTGTTTCTATAAAATTTAAGTTTTAAATTCAGTAATTTTAATATAGTAATAAAATAATTTCATAATATGAGAAAATTAATTTGTAATAGTAGCAATATTATTTTCAAAATAAAAATTAAATAAATTGAAATTTATCAACTTAAAGTAGATGTTTGTTAGATGTTAAGTTTTAAATAAAATTAGAGGGGAGATTAAATCTAGAAATTTAAGTTTTAAATTTAATAATTTTAATATAGTAATAAAATAATTTCATAATAAGAGAACTTAATTTTGTTGTAGTAAAAATATTATTTTCAAAATAAAAATTAAGTAAATTAAAATTTATCAACCTAAAGTAGATGTATGTCAGATGTTAAGTTTTAAATAAAATTAGAGGGAGATTGAGTCTAAAAATTGAAATTTGTATTAAAGTAATCAATTAGAAGCATGGATAGTTATCGAACAAAGAATTATTGAAGAAGGTTCATTATAATGATTGTTTCTATAAAATTTAAGTTTTAAATTCAGTAATTTTAATATAGTAATAAAATAATTTCATAATATGGGAATTTTAATTTCCAATAGTAGTAATATTATTTTCAAAATAAAAATGAATAAATTAAAATTTATCAACTTAAAGTAGATGTTTGTCAGATGTTAAGTTTTAAATAAAATTAGATGGGAGATTGAATCTAGAAATTTAAGTTTTAAATTTAATAATTTTAATATAGTAATAAAATAATTTCATAATATGAGAATATTAATTTGTAATAGTAGCAATATTATTTTCAAAATAAAAATTAAGTAAATTAAAATTTATCAACTTAAAGTAGATGTATGTCAGATGTTAAGTTTTAAATAAAATTAGAGGGAGATTGAGTCTAAAAATTGAAATTTGTATTAAAGTAATCAATTAGAAGCATGGATAGTTATCGAACAAAGAATTATTGAAAAAGGTTCATTATAATGATTGTTTCTATAAAATTTAAGTTTTAAATTTAATAATTTTAATATAGTAATAAAATAATTTCATAATATGAGAATAATAATTTGTAGTAGTACAAATATTATTTTCGAAATAAAAATTAAATAAATTAAAATTTATCAACTTAAAGTAGATGTTTGTCAGATGTTAAGTTTTAAATAAAATTAGATGGGAGATTGAATCTAGAAATTTAAGTTTTAAATTTAATAATTTTAATATAGTAATAAAATAATTTCATAATATGAGAATATTAATTTGTAATAGTAGCAATATTATTTTCAAAATAAAAATTAAATAAATTGAAATTTATCAACTTAAAGTAGATGTTTGTTAGATGATACTTTTTAAATAAAATTAGAGGGGAGACTGAATCAAAAAATTGAAATTTATATTAAAGTAATCAATTAGAAGTATCAATAGTTATCGAACAAAGAATTATTGAAAACGGTTCATTATAATGTTTCTTTTTATAATATTTAGTTTTAATTTTAATAATTTTAATATAGTAATAAAATCATTTCATAATAAGAGAATTTTAATTTGTAATAGTGAAATATTATTTTCAAAATAAAAATTAAATAAATTAAGTTTTATCAACTTAAAGTAGATGTTTGTTAGATGTTAAGTTTTAAATAAAATTAGAGGGGAGATTGAATGTAGAAATTTAAGTTTTAAATTTTATAATTTTAATATAGTAGTAAAATAATTTCATAATATGAGAACTTAATTTTGTAGTAGTAAAAATATTATTTTCAAAATAAAAATTAAATAAATTAAAATTTATCAACTTAAAGTAGATGTTTGTGAGATGTTAAGTTTTAAATAAAATTAGAGGGGAGATTTAATCTAAAAATTGAAATTTGTATTAAAGTAATCAATTAGAAGCATGGATAGTTATCGAACAAAGAATTATTGAAAAAGGTTCATTATAATGTTTCTTTTTATAAAATTTAGTTTTAATTTTCATAATTTTAATATAGTAATAAAATCATTTCATAATAAGAGAATTTTAATTTGTAATAGTGAAATATTATTTTCAAAATAAAAATTAAATAAATTAAGTTTTATCAACTTAAAGTAGATGTTTGTTAGATGTTAAGTTTTAAATAAAATTAGAGGGAGATTGAGTCTAAAAATTGAAATTTGTATTAAAGTAATCAATTAGAAGCATGGATAGTTATCGAACAAAGAATTATTGAAGAAGGTTCATTATAATGATTGTTTCTATAAAATTTAAGTTTTAAATTCAGTAATTTTAATATAGTAATAAAATAATTTCATAATATGGGAATTTTAATTTCCAATAGTAGTAATATTATTTTCAAAATAAAAATGAATAAATTAAAATTTATCAACTTAAAGTAGATGTTTGTCAGATGTTAAGTTTTAAATAAAATTAGATGGGAGATTGAATCTAGAAATTTAAGTTTTAAATTTAATAATTTTAATATAGTAATAAAATAATTTCATAATATGAGAATATTAATTTGTAATAGTAGCAATATTATTTTCAAAATAAAAATTAAGTAAATTAAAATTTATCAACTTAAAGTAGATGTATGTCAGATGTTAAGTTTTAAATAAAATTAGAGGGAGATTGAGGCTAAAAATTGAAATTTGTATTAAAGTAATCAATTAGAAGCATGGATAGTTATCGAACAAAGAATTATTGAAAAAGGTTCATTATAATGATTGTTTATATAAAATTTAAGTTTAAAATTTAATAATTTTAATATAGTAATAAAATAATTTCATAATATGAGAATAATAATTTGTAATAGTAGAAATATTATTTTCAAAATAGAAATTAAATAAATTGAAATTTATCAACTTAAAGTAGATGTTTGTTAGATGTTAAGTTTTAAATAAAATCAGAGGGGAGATTGAATGTAGAAATTTAAGTTTTAAATTTTATAATTTTAATATAGTAATAAAATAATTTCATAATATGAGAACTTAATTTTGTTGTAGTAAAAATATTATTTTCAAAATAAAAATTAAATAAATTAAAATTTATCAACTTAAAGTAGATGTTTGTGAGATGTTAAGTATTAAATAAAATTAGAGGGGAGATTTAATCTAAAAATTGAAATTTGTATTAAAGTAATCAATTAGAAGCATGGATAGTTATCGAACAAAGAATTATTGAAAAAGGTTCATTCTAATGATTGTTTATATAAAATTTAAGTTTTAAATTCAGTAATTTTAATATAGTAATAAAATAATTTCATAATATGAGAATATTAATTTGTAATAGTAGAAATATTATTTTCAAAATAAAAATTAAATAAACTAAAATTTATCAACTTAAAGTAGATGTTTGTTAGATGTTAAGTTTTAAATAAAATTAGAGGGGAGATTGAATTTAAAAATTGAATTTTATATTAAAGTAAACAATTAGAAGCATCGTCATTTAGCGAACAAAGAATTATTGAAAAAGGTTCATTATAATGTTTGATCTTATAAAAATTAAGTTTTAAATTTAATAATTTTAATATAGTAATAAAACAATTTCATAATATGAGAATATTAATTTGTAATAGTAGAAATATTATTTTCAAAATAAAAAATTAAATAAATTGAAATTTATCAACTTAAAGTAGATGTTTGTGAGATGTTAAGGTTTAAATAAAATTAGAGGGGAGATTGAATCTAAAAATTCAAATTTGTATTAAAGTAAACAATAAGAAGCATCGATAGTTATCGAACAAAGAATTATTGAAAAAGGTTCATTATAATGTTTGTTTTTATAAAATTTAAGTTTTAATTGTAATAATTTTAATATAGTAATAAAATAATTTCATAATATGAGAATGTTAAATTGGAATAGTAGAAATATTATTTTCAAAATAAAAATTAAATAAGTTAAAATATATCAACTTAAAGTAGATGTTTGTTAGATGTTACGTTTTAAATAAAATTAGAGGGGAGATTGAATTTAAAAATTGAAATTTATATTACAGTAAAGAATTACAAGAATCGATAGTTATCGAACAAAGAATTATTGAAAAAGGTTCATTATAATGTTTGTTTTATAAAATTCAAGTTCTAAATTTAATAATTTTAATATAGTAATAAAATAATTTCATAATATGAGAATTTTAAATTGTAATAGTAGAAATATTATTTTCAAAATAAAAATTAAATAAATTAAAATTTATCAACTTAAAGTAGATATTTGTTAGATGTTAAGTTTTAAATAAAATCAGAGGGGCGATTGAATCTAAAAATTGAAATTTATATTAAAGTAAACAATTAGAAGCATCGATAGTTATCGAACAACGAATTATTGAAAAAGGTTCATTATAATGATTGTTTATATAAAATTTAAGTTTTAAATTCAGTAATTTTAATATAGTAATAAAATAATTTCATAATATGGGAATTTTAATTTGCAATAGTAGAAATATTATTTTCAAAATAAAAATGGATAAATTAAAATTTATCAACTTAATGTAGATGTTTGTCAGATGTTAAGTTTTAAATAAAATTAGATGGGAGATTGAATCTAGAAATTTAAGTTTTAAATTTAATAATTTTAATATAGTAATAAAATAATTTCATAATATGAGAATATTAATTTGTAATAGTAGCAATATTATTTTCAAAATAAAAATTAAATAAATTGAAATTTATCAACTTAAAGTAGATGTTTGTTAGATGTTAAGTTTTAAATAAAATTAGAGGGGAGATTGAATCTAAAAATTGAATTTTATATTAAAGTAAACAATTAGAAGCATCGACATTTATCGAACAAAGAATTATTGAAAAAGGTTCATTACAATGTTTGATCTTATAAAAATTAAGTTTTAAATTTAATAATTTTAATATAGAAATAAAATAATTTCATAATATGAGAATTTTAATATGTAGTAGCACAAATATTATTTTCAAAATAAAATTTAAATAAATTAAAATTTACCAACTTGTAATAGATGTTTGTTAGATGTTGTGTTTTAAATAAAATTAGGTGGGAGATTGAATCTAAAAATTGAAATTTATGTTAAAGTAAATAATTAGAAGCATCGATAGTTATCGAACAAAGAATTATTCAAAAAGGTTCATTATAATGTTTGTTTTTATAAAATTTAAGTTTTAAATTTAATAATTGTAATATAGTAATAAAATAATTTCATAATATGAGAATTTTAATTTGTAGTAGTACAAATATTATTTTCGAAATAAAAATTAAATAAATTAAAATTTATCAACTTAAAGTAGATGTTTGTTAGATGTTAAGTTTTAAATAAAATTAGAGGGGAGATTGAATCTAAAAATTGAACTTTATATTAAAGTAAACAATTAGAAGCATCGACATTTATCGAACAAAGAATTATTGAAAAAGGTTCATTATAATGTTTGATCTTATAAAAATTAAGTTTTAAATTTAATAATTTTAATATAGAAATAAAATAATTTCATAATATGAGAATTTTAATTTGTAGTAGCACAAATATTATTTTCAAAATAAAAATTAAATAAATTAAAATTTACCAACTTATAATAGATGTTTGTTAGATGTTGTGTTTTAAATAAAATTAGGGGGGAGATTGAATCTAAAAATTGAAATTTATGTTAAAGTAAATAATTAGAAGCATCGATAGTTATCGAACAAAGAATTATTCAAAAAGGTTCATTATAATGTTTGTTTTTATAAAATTTAAGTTTTAAATTTAATAATTGTAATATAGTAATAAAATAATTTCATAATATGAGAATTTTAATTTGTAGTAGTACAAATATTATTTTCGAAATAAAAATTAAATAAATTAAAATTTATCAACTTAAAGTAGATGTTTGTTAGATGTTAAGTTTTAAATAAAATTAGAGGGGAGATTGAATCTAAAAATTGAACTTTATATTAAAGTAAACAATTAGAAGCATCGACATTTATCGAACAAAGAATTATTGAAAAAGGTTCATTATAATGTTTGATCTTATAAAAATTAAGTTTTAAATTTAATAATTTTAATATAGAAATAAAATAATTTCATAATATGAGAATTTTAATTTGTAGTAGCACAAATATTATTTTCAAAATAAAAATTAAATAAATTAAAATTTACCAACTTATAATAGATGTTTGTTAGATGTTGTGTTTTAAATAAAATTAGGGGGGAGATTGAATCTAAAAATTGAAATTTATGTTAAAGTAAATAATTAGAAGCATCGATAGTTATCGAACAAAGAATTATTCAAAAAGGTTCATTATAATGTTTGTTTTTATAAAATTTAAGTTTTAAATTTAATAATTGTAATATAGTAATAAAATAATTTCATAATATGAGAATTTTAATTTGTAGTAGTACAAATATTATTTTCGAAATAAAAATTAAATAAATTAAAATTTATCAACTTAAAGTAGATGTTTGTTAGATGTTAAGTTTTAAATAAAATTAGAGGGGAGATTGAATCTAAAAATTGAATTTTATATTAAAGTAAACAATTAGAAGCATCGACATTTATCGAACAAAGAATTATTGAAAAAGGTTCATTATAATGATTGATCTTATAAAAATTAAGTTTTAAATTTAATAATTTTAATATAGAAATAAAATAATTTCATAATATGAGAATTTTAATTTGTAGTAGCACAAATATTATTTTCAAAATAAAAATTAAATAAATTAAAATTTACCAACTTATAATACATGTTTGTTAGATGTTGTGTTTTAAATAAAATTAGGGGGGAGATTGAATCTAAAAATTGAAATTTATGTTAAAGTAAATAATTAGAAGCATCGATAGTTATCGAACAAAGAATTATTCAAAAAGGTTCATTATAATGTTTGTTTTTATAAAATTTAAGTTTTAAATTTAATAATTGTAATATAGTAATAAAATAATTTCATAATATGAGAATTTTAATTTGTAGTAGTACAAATATTATTTTCGAAATAAAAATTAAATAAATTAAAATTTATCAACTTAAAGTAGATGTTTGTTAGATGTTAAGTTTTAAATAAAATTAGAGGGGAGATTGAATCTAAAAATTGAATTTTATATTAAAGTAAACAATTAGAAGCATCGACATTTATCGAACAAAGAATTATTGAAAAAGGTTCATTATAATGATTGATCTTATAAAAATTAAGTTTTAAATTTAATAATTTTAATATAGAAATAAAATAATTTCATAATATGAGAATTTTAATTTGTAGTAGCACAAATATTATTTTCAAAATAAAAATTAAATAAATTAAAATTTACCAACTTATAATAGATGTTTGTTAGATGTTGTGTTTTAAATAAAATTAGGGGGGAGATTGAATCTAAAAATTGAAATTTATGTTAAAGTAAATAATTAGAAGCATCGATAGTTATCGAACAAAGAATTATTCAAAAAGGTTCATTATAATGTTTGTTTTTATAAAATTTAAGTTTTAAATTTAATAATTGTAATATAGTAATAAAATAATTTCATAATATGAGAATTTTAATTTGTAGTAGCACAAATATTATTTTCAAAATAAAAATTAAATAAATTAAAATTTACCAACTTATAATAGATGTTTGTTAGATGTTGTGTTTTAAATAAAATTAGGGGGGAGATTGAATCTAAAAATTGAAATTTATGTTAAAGTAAATAATTAGAAGCATCGATAGTTATCGAACAAAGAATTATTCAAAAAGGTTCATTATAATGTTTGTTTTTATAAAATTTAAGTTTTAAATTTAATAATTGTAATATAGTAATAAAATAATTTCATAATATGAGAATTTTAATTTGTAGTAGTACAAATATTATTTTCGAAATAAAAATTAAATAAATTAAAATTTATCAACTTAAAGTAGATGTTTGTTAGATGTTAAGTTTTAAATAAAATTAGAGGGGAGATTGAATCTAAAAATTGAATTTTATATTAAAGTAAACAATTAGAAGCATCGACATTTATCGAACAAAGAATTATTGAAAAAGGTTCATTATAATGTTTGATCTTATAAAAATTAAGTTTTAAATTTAATAATTTTAATATAGTAATAAAATAATTTCATAATATGAGAATATTAATTTGTAATAGTAGAAATATTATTTTCAAAATAGAAATTAAATAAATTGAAATTTATCAACTTAAACTAGATGTTTGTTAGATGTTAAGTTTTAAATAAAATTAGAGGGGAGATTGAATGTAGAAATTTAAGTTTTAAATTTTATAATTTTAATATAGTAATAAAATAATTTCATAATATGAGAACTTAATTTTGTAGTAGTAAAAATATTATTTTCAAAATAAAAATTAAATAAATTAAAATTTATCAACTTAAAGTAGATGTTTGTGAGATGTTAAGTTTTAAATAAAATTAGAGGGGAGATTTAATCTGAAAATTGAAATTTGTATTAAAGTAAACAATTAGAAGCATCGACATTTATCGAACAAAGAATTATTGAAAAAGGTTCATTATAATGTTTGATCTTATAAAAATTAAGTTTTAAATTTAATAATTTTAATATAGAAATAAAATAATTTCATAATATGAGAATTTTAATTTGTAGTAGCACAAATATTATTTTCAAAATAAAAATTAAATAAATTAAAATTTACCAACTTATAATAGATGTTTGTTAGATGTTGTGTTTTAAATAAAATTAGGGGGGAGATTGAATCTAAAAATTGAAATTTATGTTAAAGTAAATAATTAGAAGCATCGATAGTTATCGAACAAAGAATTATTCAAAAAGGTTCATTATAATGTTTGTTTTTATAAAATTTAAGTTTTAAATTTAATAATTGTAATATAGTAATAAAATAATTTCATAATATGAGAATTTTAATTTGTAGTAGTACAAATATTATTTTCGAAATAAAAATTAAATAAATTAAAATTTATCAACTTAAAGTAGATGTTTGTTAGATGTTAAGTTTTAAATAAAATTAGAGGGGAGATTGAGTCTGAAAATTGAAATTTATATTAAAGTAAACAATTAGAAGCATCGATATATATCGAACAAAGAATTATTGAAAAAGGTTCATTATAATGTTTATTTTTTTAAATTTAAGTTTTGAATTTAATAATTTTAATATAGCAATAAAATAATTTCATAATATGAGAATTTTAATTTGTAATAGTAGAAATATTATTTTCAAAATAAAAAATTAAATAAATTAAAATTTCCCAACTTAAAGTAGATTTTTGTTACATGTTAAGTTTTAAATAAAATTACAGGGGAGATTGAGTCTGAAAATTGAAATTTATATTAAAGTAAACAATTAGAAGCATCGATAGATATCGAACAAAGAATTATTGAAAAAGGTTCATTATAATGATTGTTTCTATAAAATTTAAGTTTTAAATTTAATAATTTTAATATAGTAATAAAATAATTTCATAATATGAGAATATTAATTTGTAATAGTAGAAATATTATTTTCAAAATAGAAATTAAATAAATTAAAATTTATCAACTTAAAGTAGATGTTTGTTACATGTTAAGTTATAAATAAAATTAGAGGGGAGATTGAATCTAAAAATTGAAATTTATGTTAAAGTAAATAATTAGAAGCATCGATAGTTATCGAACAAAGAATTATTCAAAAAGGTTCATTATAATGTTTGTTTTTATAAAATTTAAGTTTTAAATTTAATAATTGTAATATAGTAATAAAATAATTTCATAATATGAGAATTTTAATTTGTAGTAGTACAAATATTATTTTCGAAATAAAAATTAAATAAATTAAAATTTATCAACTTAAAGTAGATGTTTGTTAGATGTTAAGTTTTAAATAAAATTAGAGGGGAGATTGAATCTAAAAATTGAATTTTATATGAAAGTAAACAATTAGAAGCATCGACATTTATCGAACAAAGAATTATTGAAAAAGGTTCATTATAATGTTTGATCTTATAAAAATTAAGTTTTAAATTTAATAATTTTAATATAAAAATAAAATAATTTCATAATATGAGAATTTTAATTTGTAGTAGCACAAATATTATTTTCAAAATAAAAATTAAATAAATTAAAATTTACCAACTTATAATAGATGTTTGTTAGATGTTGTGTTTTAAATAAAATTAGGGGGGAGATTGAATCTAAAAATTGAAATTTATGTTAAAGTAAATAATTAGAAGCATCGATAGTTATCGAACAAAGAATTATTCAAAAAGGTTCATTATAATGTTTGTTTTTATAAAATTTAAGTTTTAAATTTAATAATTTTAATATAGTAATAAAATAATTTCATAATAAGAGAACTTAATATTGTAATAGTAGAAATATTATTTTCAAAATAAAAATTAAGTAAATTAAAATTTATCAACTTAAAGTAGATGTATGTCAGATGTTAAGTTTTAAATAAAATTAGAGGGAGATTGAGTCTAAAAATTGAAATTTGTATTAAAGTAATCAATTAGAAGCATGGATAGTTATCGAACAAAGAATTATTGAAAAAGGTTCATTATAATGATTGTTTCTATAAAATTTAAGTTTTAAATTTAATAATTTTAATATAGTAATAAAATAATTTCATAATATGAGAATATTAATTTGTAATAGTAGAAATATTATTTTCAAAATAGAAATTAAATAAATTGAAATTTATCAACTTAAAGTAGATGTTTGTTAGATGTTAAGTTTTAAATAAAATTAGAGGGGAGATTGAATCTAGAAATTTAAGTTTTAAATTTTATAATTTTAATATAGTAATAAAATAATTTCATAATATGAGAACTTAATTTTGTAGTAGTAAAAATATTATTTTCAAAATAAAAATTAAATAAATTAAAATTTATCAACTTAAAGTAGATGTTTGTGAGATGTTAAGTTTTAAATAAAATTAGAGGGGAGATTTAATCTAAAAATTGAAATTTGTATTAAAGTAATCAATTAGAAGCATGGATAGTTATCGAACAAAGAATTATTGAAAAAGGTTCATTATAATGATTGTTTATATAAAATTTAAGTTTTGAATTCAGTAATTTTAATATGGAAATAAAATAATTTCATAATATGAGAATTTTAATTTGTAGTAGCACAAATATTATTTTCGAAATAAAAATTAAATAAATTAATATTTCCCAACTTAAAGTAGATTTTTGTTACATGTTAAGTTTTAAATAAAATTACAGGGGAGATTGAGTCTAAAAATTGAAATTTATATTAAAGTAAACAATTAGAAGCATCGATAGATATCGAACAAAGAATTATTGAAAAAGGTTCATTATAATGTTTGTTTTTTTAAATTTAAGTTTTGAATTTAATAATTTTAATATAGCAATAAAATAATTTCATAATATGAGAATTTTAATTTGTAATAGTGAAATATTATTTTCAAAATAAAAATTAAATAAATTAAATTTTATCAACTTAAAGTAGATGTTTGTTAGATGTTAAGTTTTAAATAAAATTAGAGGGGCGAATGAATCTAAAAATTGAAATTTATATTAAAGTAATCAATTAGAAGCATCGATAGTTATCGAACAAAGAATTATTGAAAAAGGTTCATTATAATGATTGTTTCTATAAAATTTAAGTTTTAAATTTAATAATTTTAATATAGTAATAAAATAATTTCATAATATGAGAATATTAATTTGTAATAGTAGAAATATTATTTTCAAAATAGAAATTAAATAAATTGAAATTTATCAACTTAAAGTAGATGTTTGTTAGATGTTAAGTTTTAAATAAAATTAGAGGGGAGATTGAATCTAGAAATTTAAGTTTTAAATTTTATAATTTTAATATAGTAATAAAATAATTTCATAATATGAGAACTTAATTTTGTAATAGTAAAAATATTATTTTCAAAATAAAAATTAAATAAATTATAATTTATCAACTTAAAGTAGATGTTTGTGAGATGTTAAGTTTTAAATAAAATTAGAGGGGAGATTGAATCTAAAAATTGAAATTTGTATTAAAGTAATAAATTAGAAGCATGGATAGTTATCGAACAATGAATTATTGAAAAAGGTTCATTAAAATGATTGTTTCTATAAAATTTAAGTTTTAAATTCAGTAATTTTAATATAGTAATAAAATAATTTCATAATATGAGAATATTAATTTGTAATAGTAGCAATATTATTTTCAAAATAAAAATTAAATAAATTGAAATTTATCAACTTAAAATAGATGTTTGTGAGATGTTAAGCTTTAAATAAAATGAGAGGGGAGATTGAATCTAAAAATTGAAATTTATATTAAAGTAATCAATTAGAAGCATCGATAGTTATCCAACAAAGAGTTATTGAAAGAGGTTCATTATAATGTGTGCTTTTATAAACCTTAAGTTTTAAATTTAACAAGTTTGATATAGTAATAAAATAATTCCATAATATGAGAATGTAAATTTCTAATAAAAGAAATATTATTTTCAAAATAGAAATTAAATAAATTAAAATTTATCAACTTAAAGTATATTTTTGTCAGATGTTAAGTTTTAAATAAAATTAGAGGGGAGATTGAATCTAAAAATATATGTTTTAAATTTAATAATTTTAATATAGTAATAAAATAATTTCATAAAATGAGAATTTTAATTTGTAATAGTAGAAATATTATTTTCAAAATAAAAATTAAATAAATTGAAATTTATCAACTTAAAGTAGATGTTTGTTACATGTTGGGTTTTAAATAAAATGAGAGGGGAGATTGAATGTAAAAATTTAAGTTTTAAATTTAATAATATTAATATAGTAATAAAACAATTTCATAATATGAGAATATTAATTTGTAATAGTAGAAATATTATTTTCAAAATAAAAAATTAAATAAATTGAAATTTATCAACTTAAAGTAGATGTTTGTGAGATGTTAAGGTTTAAATAAAATTAGAGGGGAGATTGAATCTAAAAATTCAAATTTGTATTAAAGTAAACAATAAGAAGTATCGATAGTTATCGAACAAAGAATTATTGAAAAAGGTTCATTATAATGTTTGTTTTTATAAAATTTAAGTTTTAATTGTAATAATTTTAATATAGTAATAAAATAATTTCATAATATGAGAATGTTAAATTGGAATAGTAGAAATATTATTTTCAAAATAAAAATTAAATAAATTAAAATATATCAACTTAAAGTAGATGTTTGTTAGATGTTACGTTTTAAATAAAATTAGAGGGGAGATTGAATTTAAAAATTGAAATTTATATTACAGTAAACAATTACAAGAATCGATAGTTATCGAACAAAGTATTATTGAAAAAGGTTCATTATAATGTTTGTTTTTATAAAATTAAGTTTTAATTTTAATCATTTTAATATAGTAATAAAATAATTTCATAATATGAGAATTTTAAATTGTAATAGTAGTAATATTATTTTCAAAATAAAAATTAAATAAATTAAAATTTATCAACTTAAAGTAGATGTTTGTTAGGTGTTACGTTTTAAATAAAATTAGAGTGGAGATTGAATCTAAAAATTCAAATTTATATTAAATTAAACAATTAGAAGCATCGATAGATATCGAACAAGGAATTATTGAAAAAGGTTCACTATAATGTTTGTTTTTATAAAATTTAAGTTTTAAATTTAATAATTTTAATATAGTAATAAAATAATTTCATAATATGAGAATTTTAATTTGTAATAGTAGAAATATTATTTTCAAAATAAAAATTAAATAAATTAAAATTTATCATCTTAAAGTAGATGTTTGTTAGATGTTAAGTTTTAAATAAAATGAGAGGGGAGATTGAATCTAAAAATATATGTTTCAAATTTAATAATTTTAATATAGTAATAAAATAATTTCATAATATGAGAATATTAATTCGTAATAGTAGAAATATTATTTTCAAAATAAAAATTAAATAAATTGTAATTTATCAACTTAAAGTATATGTTTGTTAGATGTTAAGTTTTAAATAAAATTAGAGGGGCGAATGAATCTAAAAATTGAAATTTATATTAAAGTAAACAATTAGAAGCATCGATAGATATCGAACACAGAATGATTGAAAAAGGATCATTATAATGTTTGTTTTTATAAAATTTAATAATTTTAATATAGTAATGAAATAATTTCATAAAATGAGAATTTTAATTTGTAATAGTAGAAATATTATTTTCAAAATAAAAATTAAATAAATTGAAATTTATCAACTTAAAGCAGATGTTTGTTACATGTTAGGTTTTAAATAAAATGAGAGGGAAGATTGAATCTAAAAATTTAAGTTTTAAATTTAATAATATTAATATAGTAATAAAACAATTCCATAATATGAGAATATTAATTTTTAATAGTAGAAATATTATTTTCAAAATAAAAAATTAAATAAATTGAAATTTATCAACTTAAAGTAGATGTTTGTTAGATGGAAAATTTTAAATAAAATGACAGGGGAGATTGAATCTAAAAATTGAAATTTATATTAAAGAAATCAATTAGAAGCATCGATAGTTATCGAACAAAGAGTTATTGAAAAAGGTTCATTATAATGACTGTTTATATAAAATTTAAGTTTTAAATTTAATAATTGTAATATAGTAATAAAATAATTTCATAATATGAGAATATTAATTTGTAATAGTAGAAATATTATTTTCAAAATAGAAATTAAATAAATTGAAATTTATCAACTTAAAGTAGATGTTTGTTAGATGTTAAGTTTTAAATAAAATTAGAGGGGAGATTGAATCTAGAAATTTAAGTTTTAAATTTTATAATTTTAATATAGCAATAAAATAATTTCATAATATGAGAACTTAATTTTGTAGTAGTAAAAATATTATTTTCAAAATAAAAATTAAATAAATTAAAATTTATCAACTTAAAGTAGATGTTTGTGAGATGTTAAGTTTTAAATAAAATTAGAGGGGAGATTTAATCTAAAAATTGAAATTTGTATTAAAGTAATCAATTAGAAGCATGGATAGTTATCGAACAAAGAATTATTGAAAAAGGTTCATTATGATTGTTTATATAAAATTTAAGTTTTGAATTCAGTAATTTTAATATGGAAATAAAATAATTTCATAATATGAGAATTTTAATTTGTAGTAGCACAAATATTATTTTCGAAATAAAAATTAAATAAATTAAAATTTACCAACTTATAATAGATGTTTGTTAGATGTTGTGTTTTAAATAAAATTAGGGGGGAGATTGAATCTAAAAATTGAAATTTATGTTAAAGTAAATAATTAGAAGCATCGATAGTTATCGAACAAAGAATTATTCAAAAAGGTTCATTATAATGTTTGTTTTTATAAAATTTAAGTTTTAAATTTAATAATTGTAATATAGTAATAAAATAATTTCATAATATGAGAATTTTAATTTGTAGTAGTACAAATATTATTTTCGAAATAAAAATTAAATAAATTAAAATTTATCAACTTAAAGTAGATGTTTGTTAGATGTTAAGCTTTAAATAAAATGAGAGGGGAGATTGAATCTAAAAATTGAAATTTATATTAAAGTAATCAATTAGAAGCATCGATAGTTATCCAACAAAGAGTTATTGAAAGAGGTTCATTATAATGTGTGCTTTTATAAACCTTAAGTTTTAAATTTAACAAGTTTGATATAGTAATAAAATAATTCCATAATATGAGAATGTAAATTTCTAATAAAAGAAATATTATTTTCAAAATAGAAATTAAATAAATTAAAATTTATCAACTTAAAGTAGATTTTTGTCAGATGTTATGTTTTAAATAAAATTAGAGGGGAGATTGAATCTAAAAATATATGTTTTAAATTTAATAATTTTAATATAGTAATAAAATAATTTCATAAAATGAGAATTTTAATTTGTAATAGTAGAAATATTATTTTCAAAATAAAAATTAAATAAATTGAAATTTATCAACTTAAAGTAGATGTTTGTTACATGTTAGGTTTTAAATAAAATGAGAGGGGAGATTGAATGTAAAAATTTAAGTTTTAAATTTAATAATATTAATATAGTAATAAAACAATTTCATAATATGAGAATATTAATTTGTAATAGTAGAAATATTATTTTCAAAATAAAAATTAAATAAATTGAAATTTATCATCTTAAAGTAGATGTTTGTTAGATGTTAAGTTTTAAATAAAATGAGAGGGGAGATTGAATCTAAAAATATATGTTTCAAATTTAATAATTTTAATATAGTAATAAAATAATTTCATAATATGAGAATATTAATTCGTAATAGTAGAAATATTATTTTCAAAATAAAAATTAAATAAATTGTAATTTATCAACTTAAAGTAGATGTTTGTTAGATGTTAAGTTTTAAATAAAATTAGAGGGGCGAATGAATCTAAAAATTGAAATTTATATTAAAGTAAACAATTAGAAGCATCGATAGATATCGAACACAGAATGATTGAAAAAGGATCATTATAATGTTTGTTTTTATAAAATTTAATAATTTTAATATAGTAATGAAATAATTTCATAAAATGAGAATTTTAATTTGTAATAGTAGAAATATTATTTTCAAAATAAAAATTAAATAAATTGAAATTTATCAACTTAAAGCAGATGTTTGTTACATGTTAGGTTTTAAATAAAATGAGAGGGGAGATTGAATCTAAAAATTTAAGTTTTAAATTTAATAATATTAATATAGTAATAAAACAATTCCATAATATGAGAATATTAATTTTTAATAGTAGAAATATTATTTTCAAAATAAAAAATTAAATAAATTGAAATTTATCAACTTAAAGTAGATGTTTGTTAGATGGAAAATTTTAAATAAAATGACAGGGGAGATTGAATCTAAAAATTGAAATTTATATTAAAGAAATCAATTAGAAGCATCGATAGTTATCGAACAAAGAGTTATTGAAAAAGGTTCATTATAATGACTGTTTATATAAAATTTAAGTTTTAAATTTAATAATTTTAATATAGTAATAAAATAATTTCATAATATGAGAATTTTAATTGGTAATAGTAGAAATATTATTTTCAAAATAAAAATTAAATAAGTTGAAATTTATCAACTTAAAGTAGATGTTTGTTCGATGTAAAATTTTAAATAAAATTAGAGGGGAGATTGAATCTAAAAATATATGTTTTAAATTTAATAATTTTAATATAGTAATAAAATAATTTCATAATATGAGAATATTAATTTGTAATAGTAGAAATATTATTTTCAAAATAAAAATTAAATAAATTGTAATTTATCAACTTAAAGTAGATGTTTGTTAGATGTTAAGTTTTAAATAAAATTAGAGGGGCGAATGAATCTAAAAATTGAAATTTATATTAAAGTAAACAATTAGAAGCATCGATAGATATCGAACACAGAATGATTGAAAAAGGATCATTATAATGTTTGTTTTTATAAAATTTATTTTTAAATCAAATAATTTTAACATAGTAATAAAATAATTTCATAATATGAGAATATTAATTTGTAATAGTAGAAATATTATTTTCAAAATAAAAATTACATAAATTGAAATTTATCAACTTAAAGTAGATGTTTGTTAGATGTTAAATTCTAAATAAAATTAGAGGGGAGATTGAATCTAAAAATTTAAGATTTAATTTCAATAATTTTAATATAGTAATAAAACAATTCCATAATATGAGAATATTAATTTGTAATAGTAGAAATATTATTTTCAAAATAAAAAATTAAATAAATTGAAATTTATCAACTTAAAGTAGATGTTTGTTAGATGGAAAATTTTAAATAAAATGACAGGGGAGATTGAATCTAAAAATTGAAGTTTATATTAAAGAAATCAATTAGAAGCATCGATAGTTATCGAACAAAGAGTTATTGAAAAAGGTTCATTATAATGACTGTTTATATAAAATTTAAGTTTTAAATTTAATAATTTTAATATAGTAATAAAATAATTTCATAATATGAGTATTTTAATTGGTAATAGTAGAAATATTATTTTCAAAATAAAAATTAAATAAGTTGAAATTTATCAACTTAAAGTAGATGTTTGTTCGATGTAAAATTTTAAATAAAATTAGAGGGGTGATTGAATCTAAAAATATATGTTTTAAATTTAATAATTTTAATATAGTAATAAAATAATTTCATAATATGAGTATTTTAATTGGTAATAGTAGAAATATTATTTTCAAAATAAAAATTAAATAAGTTGAAATTTATCAACTTAAAGTAGATGTTTGTTCGATGTAAAATTTTAAATAAAATTAGAGGGGTGATTGAATCTAAAAATATATGTTTTAAATTTAATAATTTTAATATAGTAATAAAATAATTTCATAATATGTGAATATTAATTTGTAATAGTAGAAATATTATTTTCAAAATAAAAATTAAATAAATTGTAATTTATCAACTTAAAGTAGATGTTTGTTAGATGTTAAGTTTTAAATAAAATTAGAGGGGCGAATGAATCTAAAAATTGAAATTTATATTAAAGTAAACAATTAGAAGCATCGATAGATATCGAACACAGAATGATTGAAAAAGGATCATTATAATGTTTGTTTTTATAAAATTTATTTTTAAATCAAATAATTTTAACATAGTAATAAAATAATTTCATAATATGAGAATATTAATTTGTAATAGTAGAAATATTATTTTCAAAATAAAAATTACATAAATTGAAATTTATCAACTTAAAGTAGATGTTTGTTAGATGTTAAATTCTAAATAAAATTAGAGGGGAGATTGAATCTAAAAATTTAAGATTTAATTTCAATAATTTTAATATAGTAATAAAACAATTCCATAATATGAGAATATTAATTTGTAATAGTAGAAATATTATTTTCAAAATAAAAAATTAAATAAATTGAAATTTATCAACTTAAAGTAGATGTTTGTTACATGGAAAATTTTAAATAAAATGACAGGGGAGATTGAATCTAAAAATTGAAGTTTATATTAAAGAAATCAATTAGAAGCATCGATAGTTATCGAACAAAGAGTTATTGAAAAAGGTTCATTATAATGACTGTTTATATAAAATTTAAGTTTTAAATTTAATAATTTTAATATAGTAATAAAATAATTTCATAATATGAGTATTTTAATTGGTAATAGTAGAAATATTATTTTCAAAATAAAAATTAAATAAGTTGAAATTTATCAACTTAAAGTAGATGTTTGTTCGATGTAAAATTTTAAATAAAATTAGAGGGGTGATTGAATCTAAAAATATATGTTTTAAATTTAATAATTTTAATATAGTAATAAAATAATTTCATAATATGTGAATATTAATTTGTAATAGTAGAAATATTATTTTCAAAATAAAAATTAAATAAATTGTAATTTATCAACTTAAAGTAGATGTTTGTTAGATGTTAAGTTTTAAATAAAATTAGAGGGGCGAATGAATCTAAAAATTGAAATTTATATTAAAGTAAACAATTAGAAGCATCGATAGATATCGAACACAGAATGATTGAAAAAGGATCATTATAATGTTTGTTTTTATAAAATTTATTTTTAAATCAAATAATTTTAACATAGTAATAAAACAATTTCATAATATGAGAATATTAATTTGTAATAGTAGAAATATTATTTTCAAAATAAAAATTAAATAAATTGAAATTTATCATCTTAAAGTAGATGTTTGTTAGATGTTAAGTTTTAAATAAAATGAGAGGGGAGATTGAATCTAAAAAAATATGTTTCAAATTTAATAATTTTAATATAGTAATAAAATAATTTCATAATATGAGAATATTAATTCGTAATAGTAGAAATATTATTTTCAAAATAAAAATTAAATAAATTGTAATTTATCAACTTAAAGTAGATGTTTGTTAGATGTTAAGTTTTAAATAAAATTAGAGGGGCGAATGAATCTAAAAATTGAAATTTATATTAAAGTAAACAATTAGAAGCATCGATAGATATCGAACACAGAATGATTGAAAAAGGATCATTATAATGTTTGTTTTTATAAAATTTAATAATTTTAATATAGTAATGAAATAATTTCATAAAATGAGAATTTTAATTTGTAATAGTAGAAATATTATTTTCAAAATAAAAATTAAATAAATTGAAATTTATCAACTTAAAGCAGATGTTTGTTACATGTTAGGTTTTAAATAAAATGAGAGGGGAGATTGAATCTAAAAATTTAAGTTTTAAATTTAATAATATTAATAAAGTAATAAAACAATTCCATAATATGAGAATATTAATTTGTAATAGTAGAAATATTATTTTCAAAATAAAAATTAAATAAATTGTAATTTATCAACTTAAAGTAGATGTTTGTTAGATGTTAAGTTTTAAATAAAATTAGAGGGGCGAATGAATCTAAAAATTGAAATTTATATTAAAGAAATCAATTAGAAGCATCGATAGTTATCGAACAAAGAGTTATTGAAAAAGGTTCATTATAATGACTGTTTATATAAAATTTAAGTTTTAAATTTAATAATTGTAATATAGTAATAAAATAATATCATAATATGAGTATTTTAATTGGTAATAGTAGAAATATTATTTTCAAAATTAAAATTAAATAAGTTGAAATTTATCAACTTAAAGTAGATGTTTGTTCGATGTAAAATTTTAAATAAAATTAGAGGGGTGATTGAATCTAAAAATATATGTTTTAAATTTAATAATTTTAATATAGTAATAAAATAATTTCATAATATGTGAATATTAATTTGTAATAGTGGAAATATTATTTTCAAAATAAAAATTAAATAAATTGTAATTTATCAACTTAAAGTAGATGTTTGTTAGATGTTAAGTTTTAAATAAAATTAGAGGGGCGAATGAATCTAAAAATTGAAATTTATATTAAAGTAAACAATTAGAAGCATCGATAGATATCGAACACAGAATGATTGAAAAAGGATCATTATAATGTTTGTTTTTATAAAATTTATTTTTAAATCAAATAATTTTAACATAGTAATAAAATAATTTCATAATATGAGTATTTTAATTGGTAATAGTAGAAATATTATTTTCAAAATAAAAATTAAATAAATTGAAATTAATCAACTTAAGGTAGATGTTTGTTAGACGGTAAATTTTAAATAAAATGAGAGGGGAGATTGAATCTAAAAATTGAAATTTATATTAAAGTAATTAATTAGAAGCAGCGACAGTTATCGAACAAAGAATTATTGAAAACGGTTCATTATTATGTTTGTTTTTATAAAATTTAAGTTTTAAATTTAATAATTTTAATATAGTAATAAAAAAATTTCATAATATGAGAATTTTAAATTGTAATAGTAGAAATATTATTTTCAAAATAAAAATTAAATAAATTAAAATAAATCAACTTAAAGTAGATGTTTGTTAGATGTTACGTTTTAAATAAAATTAGAGGGGAGATTGAATTTAAAAATTGAAATTTATATTACAGTAAACAATTACAAGAATCGATAGTTATCGAACAAAGAATTATTGAAAAAGGTTCATTATAATGTTTGTTTTTATAAAATTGAGTTTTAATTTTAATAATTTTAATATAGTAATAAAATAATTTCATAATATGAGAATTTTAAATTGTAATAGTAGTAATATTATTTTCAAAATAAAAATTAAATAAATTAAAATTTATCAACTTAAAGTAGATGTTTGTTAGATGTTACGTTTTAAATAAAATTAGAGTGGAGATTGAATCTAAAAATTCAAATTTATATTAAAGTAAACAATTAGAAGCATCGATAGATATCGAACAAGGAATTATTGAAAAAGGTTCATTATAATGTTTGTTTTTATAAAATTTAAGTTTTAAATTTAATAATTTTAATATAGTAATAAAAAAATTTCATAATATGAGAATTTTAAATTGTAATAGTAGAAATATTATTTTCAAAAGAAAAATTAAATAAATTAAAATTTATCAACTTAAAGTAGATGTTTGTTAGATGTTAAGGTTTAAATAAAATTAGAGGGGCGATTGAATCTAAAAATTCAAACTTGTATTAAAGTAAACAATAAGAAGCATCGATAGTTATCGAACAAAGAATTATTGAAAAAGGTTCATTATAATGTTTGTTTTTATAAAATTTAGTTTTAATTTTAATCGTTTTAATATAGTAATAAAATAATTTCATAATATGAGAATTTTAAATTGTAATAGTAGTAATATTATTTTCAAAATAAAAATTAAATAAATTAAAATTTATCAACTTAAAGTAGATGTTTGTTAGATGCTACGTTTTAAATAAAATTAGAGTGGAGATTGAATCTAAAAATTGAAATTTATATTAAAGTAAGCAATTAGAAGCATCGATAGATATCGAACAAAGAATTATTGAAAAAGGTTCATTATAATGTTTGTTTTTATATAATTTAAGTTTTAAATTTAATAATTTTAATATAGTAATAAAATAATTTCATAATATGGGAATTTCAATTTGTAATAGTAGAAATGTTATTTTCAAAATAAAAATTAAATAAATTAAAATTTATCATCTTAAAGTAGATGTTTGTTAGATGTTAAGTTTTAAATAAAATGAGAGGGGAGATTGAATCTAAAAATATATGTTTTAAATTTAATAATTTTAATATAGTAATAAAATAATTTCATAATATGAGAATATTAATTCGTAATAGTAGAAATATTACTTTCAAAATAAAAATTAAATAAATTGTAATGTATCAACTTAAAGTAGATGTTTGTTAGATGTTAAGTTTTAAATAAAATTAGAGGGGCGAATGAATCTAAAAATTTAAGTTTTAAATTTAATAATATTAATATAGTAATAAAATAATTTCATAATATGAGAATATTAATTTGTAATAGTAGAAATATGATTTTCACTATAAAAATTAAATAAATTGTAATTTATTAACTTAAAGTAGATGTTTGTTAGATGTTAAGTTTTAAATAAAATTAGAGGGGCGAATGAATCTAAAAATTGAAATTTATATTAAAGTAAACAATTAGAAGCATCGATAGATATCGAACACAGAATGATTGAAAAAGGATCATTATAATGTTTGTTTTTATAAAATTTATTTTTAAATCAAATAATTTTAACATAGTAATAAAATAATTTCATAATATGAGTATTTTAATTGGTAATAGTAGAAATATTATTTTCAAAATAAAAATTAAATAAATTGAAATTAATCAACTTAAGGTAGATGTTTGTTAGACGGTAAATTTTAAATAAAATGAGAGGGGAGATTGAATCTAAAAATTGAAATTTATATTAAAGTAATTAATTAGAAGCATCGACAGTTATCGAACAAAGAATTATTGAAAAAGGTTCATTATTATGTTTGTTTTTATAAAATTTAAGTTTTAAATTTAATAATTTTAATATAGTAATAGAAAAATTTCATAATATGAGAATTTTAAATTGTAATAGTAGAAATATTATTTTCAAAATAAAAATTAAATAAATTAAAATAAATCAACTTAAAGTAGATGTTTGTTAGATGTTACGTTTTAAATAAAATTAGAGGGGAGATTGAATTTAAAAATTGAAATTTATATTACAGTAAACAATTACAAGAATCGATAGTTATCGAACAAAGAATTATTGAAAAAGGTTCATTATAATGTTTGTTTTTATAAAATTGAGTTTTAATTTTAATAATTTTAATATAGTAATAAAATAATTTCATAATATGAGAATTTTAAATTGTAATAGTAGTAATATTATTTTCAAAATAAAAATTAAATAAATTAAAATTTATCAACTTAAAGTAGATGTTTGTTAGATGTTACGTTTTAAATAAAATTAGAGTGGAGATTGAATCTAAAAATTCAAATTTATATTAAAGTAAACAATTAGAAGCATCGATAGATATCGAACAAGGAATTATTGAAAAAGGTTCATTATAATGTTTGTTTTTATAAAATTTAAGTTTTAAATTTAATAATTTTAATATAGTAATAAAAAAATTTCATAATATGAGAATTTTAAATTGTAATAGTAGAAATATTATTTTCAAAAGAAAAATTAAATAAATTAAAATTTATCAACTTAAAGTAGATGTTTGTTAGATGTTAAGGTTTAAATAAAATTAGAGGGGCGATTGAATCTAAAAATTCAAACTTGTATTAAAGTAAACAATAAGAAGCATCGATAGTTATCGAACAAAGAATTATTTAAAAAGGTTCATTATAATGTTTGTTTTTATAAAATTTAGTTTTAATTTTAATCGTTTTAATATAGTAATAAAATAATTTCATAATATGGGAATTTCAATTTGTAATAGTAGAAATGTTATTTTCAAAATAAAAATTAAATAAATTAAAATTTATCATCTTAAAGTAGATGTTTGTTAGATGTTAAGTTTTAAATAAAATGAGAGGGGAGATTGAATCTAAAAATATATGTTTTAAATTTAATAATTTTAATATAGTAATAAAATAATTTCATAATATGAGAATATTAATTCGTAATAGTAGAAATATTACTTTCAAAATAAAAATTAAATGAATTGTAATGTATCAACTTAAAGTAGATGTTTGTTAGATGTTAAGTTTTAAATAAAATTAGAGGGGCGAATGAATCTAAAAATTTAAGTTTTAAATTTAATAATATTAATATAGTAATAAAATAATTTCATAATATGAGAATATTAATTTGTAATAGTAGAAATATGATTTTCACTATAAAAATTAAATAAATTGTAATTTATTAACTTAAAGTAGATGTTTGTTAGATGTTAAGTTTTAAATAAAATTAGAGGGGCGAATGAATCTAAAAATTGAAATTTATATTAAAGTAAACAATTAGAAGCATCGATAGATATCGAACACAGAATGATTGAAAAAGGATCATTATAATGTTTGTTTTTATAAAATTTATTTTTAAATCAAATAACTTTAACATAGTAATAAAATAATTTCATAATATGAGTATTTTAATTGGTATTAGTAGAAATATTATTTTCAAAATAAAAATTAAATAAATTGAAATTTATCAACTTAAAGTAGATGTTTGTTCGATGTAAAATTTTAAATAAAATTATAGGGGCGATTGAATCTAAAAATTGAAATTTATATTAAAGTAAACAATTAGAAGCATCGATAGTTATCGAACAAAGAATTATTGAAAAAGGTTCAGTATAATGATTGTTTTTATAAAATTTAAGTTTTAAATTGAATAATTTTAATATAGTAATAAAATAATTTCGTAACATGAGAATATTAATTAGTAATAGTAGAAATATTACTTTCAAAATAAAAATTAAATAAATTGAAATTTATCAACTTAAAGTAGATGTTTGTGAGATGTTAAGTTTTAAATCAAATTAGAGGGGAGATTGAAACTAAAAATTTATGTTTTAAATTTAATAATTTTAATATAGTAATAAAATAATTTCATAATAAGAGAATTTTAATTTGTAATAGTAGAAAGATTATTTTCCAAATAAATATTAAATAAATTAAAATTTATCAACTTAAAGTAGATGTTTGTTAGATGTTAAGTTTTAAATAAAATTAGAGGGGAGATTGAATCTAATAATTTAAGTTTTAAATTTAATAATATTAATATAGTAATAAAATAATTTCATAATAAGAGAATTTTAATTTGTAATAGTAGAAACATTACTTTCAAAATAAACATTAAATAAATTGAAATTTATCAACTTAAAGTAGATGTTTGTTAGATGTTAAGTTTTAAATCAAATTAGAGGGGCGATTGAATCTAGAAATTGACATTTATATTAAAGTAATGAATTAGAAGCATCGATAGTTATCGAACAAAGAATTGTTGAAAAGGTTCATTATAATGTTTGTTTATGTAAAATTTAAGTTTTAAATCTAATAATTTTAATATAGTAATAAAATAATTTAATAATATAAGAATATTAATTTGTAGTAGTAGAAATATTATTTTCAAAAAAAAATTAAATAAATTGAAATTTATCAACTTAAAGTAGATGTTTGTGAGATGTTAAGTTTTAAATCAAATTAGAGGGGAGATTGAAACTAAAAATTTATGTTTTAAATCTAATAATTTTAACATAGTAATAAAATAATTTCATAATATGAGATTTTTAATTTGTAATAGTAGAAATATTATTTTCAAAATAAAAATTAAATAAATTGAAATTAATCAACTTAAGGTAGATGTTTGTTAGACGGTAAATTTTAAATAAAATGAGAGGGGAGATTGAATCTAAAAATTTAAATTTATATTAAAGTAATTAATTAGAAGCATCGACAGTTATCGAACAAAGAATTATTGAAAAAGGTTCATTATTATGTTTGTTTTTATAAAATTTAAGTTTTAAATTCAGTAATTTTAATATAGTAATAAAATAATTTCATAATATGAGAATATTAATTAGTAATAGTAGAAATATTACTTTCAAAATAAAAATTAAATAAATTGAAATTTATCAACTTAAAGTAGATGTTTGTGAGATGTTAAGTTTTAAATCAAATTAGAGGGGAGATTGAAACTAAAAATTTATGTTTTAAATTTAATAATTTTAATAGAGTAATAAAATAATTTCATAATAAGAGAATTTTAATTTGTAATAGAAGAAATATTATTTTCCAAATAAATATTAAATAAATTAAAATTTATCAACTTAAAGTAGATGTTTGTTAGATGTTAAGTTTTAAAAAAAATTAGAGGGGCGATTGAATCTAAAAATTGAAATTTATATTAAAGTAAACAATTAGAAGCATAGATAGTTATCGAACAAAGAATTATTGCAAAAGGTTCATTATAATGATTGTTTATATAAAATTTAAGTTTTAAATTTAATAATTTTAATATAGTAATAAAATAATTCCATAATATCAGAATATTAATTTGTAATAGTAGAAATATTATTTTCAAAATAAAAATTAAATAAACTGAAATTTATCAACTTAAAGTAGTTGTTTGTTAGACGTTAAGTTTTAAATAAAATTAGAGGGGCGAATGAATCTAAAAATTGAAATTTATATTAAAGTAAACAATTAGAAGCATCGATAGATATCGAACACAGAATGATTGAAAAAGGATCATTATAATGTTTGTTTTTATAAAATTTAATAATTTTAATATAGTAATGAAATAATTTCATAAAATGAGAATTTTAATTTGTAATAGTAGAAATATTATTTTCAAAATAAAAATTAATTAAATTGAAATTTATCAACTTAAAGCAGATGTTTGTTACATGTTAGGTTTTAAATAAAATGAGAGGGGAGATTGAATCTAAAAATTTAAGTTTTAAATTTAATAATATTAATATAGTAATAAAACAATTCCATAATATGAGAATATTAATTTGTAATAGTAGAAATATTATTTTCAAAATAAAAAATTAAATAAATGCAAATTTATCAACTTAAAGTAGATGTTTGTTAGATGGAAAATTTTAAATAAAATGACAGGGGAGATTGAATCTAAAAATTGAAATTTATATTAAAGAAATCAATTAGAAGCATCGATAGTTATCGAACAAAGAGTTATTGAAAAAGGTTCATTATAATGACTGTTTATATAAAATTTAAGTTTTAAATTTAATAATTTTAATATAGTAATAAAATAATTTCATAATATGAGTATTTTAATTGGTAATAGTGGAAATATTACTTTCAAAATAAAAATTAAATAAATTGAAATTTATCAACTTAAAGTAGATGTTTGTGAGATGTTAAGTTTTAAATCAAATTAGAGGGGAGATTGAAACTAAAAATTTATGTTTTAAATTTAATAATTTTAATATAGTAATAAAATAATTTCAAAATAAGAGAATTTTAATTTGTAATAGAAGAAATATTATTTTCCAAATAAATATTAAATAAATTAAAATTTATCAACTTAAAGTAGATGTTTGTTAGATGTTAAGTTTTAAAAAAAATTAGAGGGGCGATTGAATCTAAAAATTGAAATTTATATTAAAGTAAACAATTAGAAGCATCGATAGTTATCGAACAAAGAATTATTGCAAAAGGTTCATTATAATGATTGTTTATATAAAATTTAAGTTTTAAATTTAATAATTTTAATATAGTAATAAAATAATTCCATAATATCAGAATATTAATTTGTAATAGTAGAAATATTATTTTCAAAATAAAAATTAAATAAACTGAAATTTATCAACTTAAAGTAGTTGTTTGTTATACGTTAAGTTTTAAATAAAATTAGAGGGGAGATTGAATCTAATAATTTATGTTTTAAATTGAATAATTTTAATATAGTAATAAAATAATTTAATACGAGAATTTTAATTTTTAATAGTAGAAATATTATTTTCAAAATAAAAATTAAATAAATTGAAATTTATCAACTTAAAGTAGATGTTTGTTTGATGTTAAGTTTTAAATCAAATTAGAGGGGAGATTGAATCTAAAAATTGAAATTTATATTAAAGAAATCAATTAGAAGCATCGATAGTTATCGAACAAAGAATTATTGAAAAAGGTTCATTATAATGATTGTTTATATAAAATTTAAGTTTTAAATTTAATAATTTTAATATAGTAATAAAATAATTTCATAATATGAGATTTTTAATTTGTAATAGTAGAAATATTATTTTCAAAATAAAAATTAAATAAATTGAAATTAATCAACTTAAGGTAGATGTTTGTTAGACGGTAAATTTTAAATAAAATGAGAGGGGAGATTGAATCTAAAAATTGAAATTTATATTAAAGTAAACAATTACAGCATCGATAGTTATCGAACCAAGAATTATTGAAAATGGTTCATTATAATCTTTGTTTTTGTAAAAATTAAGTTTTAAATTTAATAATTTTAATATAGTAATGAAATAATTTCATAATATGACAATTTTAATTTGTAATAGTAGAAATATTACTTTCAAAATAAAAATTAAATAAATTAAAATTTATCAACTTAAAGTAGATGTTTGTGAGATGTTAAGTTTTAAATCAAATTAGAGGGGAGATTGAAACTAAAAATTTATGTTTTAAATTTAATAATTTTAATATAGTAATAAAATAATTTCATAATAAGAGAATTTTAATTTGTAATAGTAGAAATATTATTTTCCAAATAAATATTAAATAAATTAAAATTTATCAACTTAAAGTAGTTGTTTGTTACATGTTAAGTTTTAAAAAAAATTAGAGGGGCGATTGAATCTAAAAATTGAAATTTATATTAAAGTAAACAATTAGAAGCATCGATAGTTATCGAACAAAGAATTATTGCAAAAGGTTCATTATAATGATTGTTTATATAAAATTTAAGTTTTAAAATCAGTAATTTTGATATAGTAATAAAATAATTGCATAATATGAGAATTTTAATTTGTAATAGTATAAATATTATTTACAAAATAAAAATTAAATAAATTGAAATTTATCAACTTAAAGTAGATGTTTGTTAAATGTTAAGTTTTGAATAAAATTAGAGCGGGGATTGAATCTAAACATTAAAATTTATAATAAAGTTAACAATTGGAAGCATCGATAGCTATCGAACAAAGAATTATTGAAAAAGGTTCATTATTATGTTTGTTTTTATGAAATTTAAGTTTCAAATTGAATAATTTTAATATAGTAATAAAATAATTTCATAATATGAGAATATTAATTTGTAGTAGTAGAAGTATTATTTTCAAAATAAAAATTAGATGAATTGAAATTTATCAACTTAAAGTAGATGTTTGTGAGATGTTCAGTTTTAAATAAAATTAGAGGGGAGATTGAATCTAAAAATTGAAATTTATATTAAAGTAAACAATTAGAAGCATCGATAGTTATCGAACAAAGAATTATTGAAAAAGGTTCATTATTATGTTTGTTTTTATGAAATTTAAGTTTCAAATTGAATAATTTTAATATAGTAATAAAGTAATTTCATAATATGAGATTTTTAATTCTTAATAGTAGAAATATTATTTTCTAAACAAAAATTAAATAAATTAAAATTTATCAACTTAAGGTAGATGTTTGTTCGATGTTAAATTTTAAATAAAATTAGAGGGGAGATTGAATCTAAAAATTTAAGTTTTAAATTTAATAATTTCAATATAGAAATAAAGTAATTTCATAATATGAGAATATTAATTTGTAATAGTAGAAATATTATTTTCAAAATAAAAATTATATAAATTAAAATTTATCAACTTAAAGTAGATGTTTGTTAGATGTTAAGTGTTAAATAAAATTAGAGGGGAGATTGAATATAAACATTTAAGTTTTAAAATTAATAATTTTAATATAGTAATAAAATAATTTCATAATATGAGAATATTAATTTGTAATAGTAGAAATATTATTTTCAAAATAAAAATTAAATAAATTAAAATTTATGAACTTAAGGTAGATGTTTGTTAGATGTTAAATTTAAAATAAAATTAGAGGGGCGAATGAATCTAAAAATTTAAGTTTTAAATTTAATAATATTAATATAGTAATAAAATAATTTCATAATAAGAGAATTTTAATTTGTAATAGTAGAAATATTATTCTCAAAATAAAAATTAAATAAATTAAAATTTATCAACATAAAGTAGATATTTGTTCGATGTTCAGTTTAAAATAAAATTACAGGGACGAATGAATCTAAAAATTGAAATTTATATTAAAGTAATCAATTAGAAGCATCGATAGTTATCGTACAAAGAATTATTGAAAAAGGTTCATAATAATGTATGCTTTTATAAAATTTAACTTTTAAATTTAATAATTTTAATATAGTAATAAATTAATTTCATAATATGAGAATATTAATTTGTAATAGTAGAAATATTATTTTCAAAATAAAAATTAAATAAATTAAAATATATCAACTTAATGTAGATGTTTGTTAGATGTTAAGATTCAAATCAGATTAGAGAGGAGATCGAATCTAAAAATTGAAATTTATATTAAAGTAATCAAATAGAAGCATCGATAGTTATCGAACAAAGAATTATTGAAAAGGTTCATTATAATGATTGATTATATAAAATTTTAGTTTTAAATTCAGTAATTTCAATATAGTAATAGAATAATTTCATAATATGAGAATATTAATTTGTAATAGTAGAAAAAATGTTTTCAAAATAAAAATAAAATAAATTAAAATTTATCAACTTAAGGTAGATGGTTGTTAGATGGTAAATTTTAAATCTAATTGGAGGGCCGATTGAATCTAAAAATTGAAATTTATATTAAAGTAAACAATTAGAAGCATCGATAGTTATCGAACAAAGAATTATTGAAAAAGGTTCATTATAATGTATGCTTTTATAAAATTTAACTTTTAAATTTAATAATATTAATATAGTAATAAAATAATTTCATAATATGAGAATATTAATTTGTAATAGTAGAAATATTATTTTCCAAATAAAAATTAAATAAATTGAAATTTATCAACTTAAAGTAGATGTTTGTTACATGTTAAGTTTTAAATAAAATTAGAGGGGAGATTGAATCTAAAAATTTAAGTTTTAAATTTAATAATATTAATATAGTAATAAAATAATTTCGTAATATGAGAACATTAATTTGTAATAGTAGAAATATTATTTTCTAAATAAAAATTAAATAAATTGAAATTTATCAACTTAAAGTAGATGTTTGTTAGATGTTAAGTTTTAAATATAATTAGAGGGGAGATTGAATCTAAAAATTGAAATTTATATTAAAGTAAACAATTAGAAGCATCGATAGTTATCGAACAAAGAGTTATTGAAAAAGGTTCATTATAATGTGTGCTTTCATAAAATTTAACTTTTAAATTTAATAATTTTAATATAGTAATAAAATAATTTCATAATATGAGAATTTTAATTTGTAATAGTAGAAATATTATTTTCAAAATAAAAATTAGATAAATTGAAATTTATCAACTTAAAGTAGATGTTTGTTACATGTTATGTTTTAAATAAAATTAGAGGGGCGAATGAATCTAAAAATTGAAATTTATATTAAAGTAATCAAATAGAAGCATCGATAGTTATCGAACAAAGAATTATTGAAAAGGTTCATTTTAATGATTGATTATATAAAATTTTAGTTTTAAATTCAGTAATTTTAATATAGTAATAAAATAATTTCATAATATGGGAATATTAATTTGTAATAGTTGAAATAAAATTTTCAAAATAAAAATGTAATAAATTGAAATTTATCAACTGAAAGTAGATGTTTGTTAGATGTTAGGTTTTAAATAAAATTAGAGGGGAGATTCAATCTAATAATTTAAGTTTTAAAATTAATAATTCTAATACAGTAATAAAATAATTTCATAATATGAGAATTTTAATTTGTAATAGTAGAAATATTATTTTCAAAATGAAAATTAGATAAATAGAAATTTATCAACTTAGAGTAGATGTTTGTTAGATGTTATGTTTTAAATAAAATTAGAGGGGCGAATGAATCTAAAAATTGAAATTTATATTAAAGTAATCAAATAGAGGCATCGATAGTTATCGAACAAAGAATTATTGCAAAAGGTTCATTATAATGTATGGTTTTATAAAATTTAACTTTTAAATTTAATAACTTTAATATAGTAATAAAATAATTTCATAATATGAGAATATTAATTTGTAATAGTAGAAATATTATTTTCCAAATAAAAATTAAATAAATTGAAATTTATCAACATAAAGTAGATGTTTGATAGATGGTAAATTTTAAATCAAATTAGAGGGGCGAATGAATCTAAAAATTGAAATTTATATTAAAGTAATCAAATAGAAGCATCGATAGTTATCGAACAAAGAATTATTGAAAAAGTTTCATTATAATGATTGATTATATAAAATTTTAGTTTTAAATTCAGTAATTTTAATATAGTAATAAAATAATTTCATAATATGAGAATATTAATTGGAAATAGTAGAAATATTATTTTCAAAATAAAAATTAAATAAATTGAAATTTATCAACATAAAGTAGATGTTTGTTAGATGTTATGTTTTAAATAAAATTAGAGGGGCGAATGAATCTAAAAATTGAAATTTATATTAAAGTAATCAAATAGAAGCATCGATAGTTATCGAACAAAGAATTATTGAAAAAGGTTCATTATAATGATTGATTGTATAAAATTTAAGTTTTAAATTTAATAATTTTAATATACTAATAAAATAATTTCATAATATGGGAATTTAGTTTGTAATAGTAGAAATATTATTTTCAAAATAAAAATTAAATAAATTAAAATTTATCAACTTAAGGTAGATGTTTGTTAGATGTTAAGTTTTAAATCAAATTAGAGGGGCGATTGAATCTAAAAATTGAAATTTATTTTAAAGTAATCAATTAGAAGCATCGGTAGGTATCGAACAAAGAGTTATTGAAAAAGGTTCATTATAATGATTGCTTATATAAAATTTAAGTTTTAAATCTAATAATTTTAATATAGTAATAATATAATTTCATAATATGAGAATTTTGATTTGTAATTGTAGAAATATTATTTTCCAAATAAATATTAAATAAATTAAAATTTATCAACTTAAGGTAGATGTTTGTTCGATGTTAAATTTTAAATAAAATTAGAGGGGAGATTGAATCTAAAAATTTAAGTTTTAAATTTAATAATTTTAATATAGTAATAACATAATTTCATAACATGAGTATTTTAATTGGTAATATTAGAAATATTATTTTCAAAATAAAAATTAAATAAATTAAAATTTATCAACTTAAACTAGATGTTTGTTAGATGGAAAATTTTAAATAAAATGACAGAGGAGATTGAATCTAAAAATTGAAATTTATATTAAAGTAAACAATTAGAAGCATCGATAGTTATCGAACAAAGAGTTATTGAAAAAGGTTCATTATAATGTGTGCTTTCATAAAATTTAAGTTTTAAAATTAATAATTTTAATATAGTAATAAAATAATTTCATAATATGAGAATTTTAATTTGTAATAGTAGAAATATTATTTTCAAAATAAAAATTAGATAAATTGAAATTTATCAACTTAAAGAAGATGTTTGTTACATGTTATGTTTTAAATAAAATTAGAGGGGCGAATGAATCTAAAAATTGAAATTTATATTAAAGTAATCAAATAGAAGCATCGATAGTTATCGAACAAAGAATTATTGAAAAGGTTCATTTTAATGATTGATTACATAAAATTTTAGTTTTAAATTCAGTAATTTTAATATAGTAATAAAATAATTTCATAATATGGGAATATTAATTTGTAATAGTTGAAATAAAATTTTCAAAATAAAAATGTAATAAATTGAAATTTATCAACTGAAAGTAGATGTTTGTTAGATGTTAGGTTTTAAATAAAATTAGAGGGGAGATTCAATCTAATAATTTAAGTTTTAAAATTAATAATTCTAATACAGTAATAAAATAATTTCATAATATGAGAATTTTAATTTGTAATAGTAGAAATATTATTTTCAAAATGAAAATTAGATAAATAGAAATTTATCAACATAGAGTAGATGTTTGTTAGATGTTATGTTTTAAATAAAATTAGAGGGGCGAATGAATCTAAAAATTGAAATTTATATTAAAGTAATCAAATAGAGGCATCGATAGTTATCAAACAAAGAATTATTGCAAAAGGTTCATTATAATGTATGCTTTTGTAAAATTTAAGTTTTAATTCTAATAATTTTAATATAGAAATAAAATAATTTCATAATATGAGAATATTAATTTGTAATAGTAGAAAAAATGTTTTCAAAATAAAAATTAAATAAATTAAAATTTATCAACGTAAGGTAGATGTTTCTTAGATGGTAAATTTTAAATCTAATTAGAGGGCCGATTGAATCTAAAAATTGAAATTTATATTAAAGTAAACAATTAGAAGCATCGATAGTTATCGAACAAAGAATTATTGAAAAAGGTTCATTATAATGTATGGTTTTATAAAATTTAACTTTTAAATTTAATAACTTTAATATAGTAATAAAATAATTTCATAATATGAGAATATTAATTTGTAATAGTAGAAATATTATTTTCCAAATAAAAATTAAATAAATTGAAATTTATCAACATAAAGTAGATGTTTGATAGATGGTAAATTTTAAATCAAATTAGAGGGGCGAATGAATCT
This sequence comes from Bombus muscorum, assembly GCA_963971185.1. Classification (NCBI taxonomy): domain Eukaryota; kingdom Metazoa; phylum Arthropoda; class Insecta; order Hymenoptera; family Apidae; genus Bombus; species Bombus muscorum. The sequence goes on from OZ020132.1 coordinate 6,229,910, forward strand.
AAAAATTGAAATTTATATTAAAGTAATCAAATAGAAGCATCGATAGTTATCGAACAAAGAATTATTGAAAAAGTTTCATTATAATGATTGATTATATAAAATTTTAGTTTTAAATTCAGTAATTTTAATATAGTAATAAAATAATTTCATAATATGAGAATATTAATTTGAAATAGTAGAAATATTATTTTCAAAATAAAAATTAAATAAATTGAAATTTATCAACATAAAGTAGATGTTTGTTAGATGTTATGTTTTAAATAAAATTAGAGGGGCGAATGAATCTAAAAATTGAAATTTATATTAAAGTAATCAAATAGAAGCATCGATAGTTATCGAACAAAGAATTATTGAAAAAGGTTCATTATAATGATTGATTATATAAAATTTAAGTTTTAAATTTAATAATTTTAATATACTAATAAAATAATTTCAAAATATGGGAATTTAGTTTGTAATAGTAGAAATATTATTTTCAAAATAAAAATTAAATAAATTAAAATTTATCAACTTAAGGTAGATGTTTGTTAGATGTTAAGTTTTAAATCAAATTAGAGGGGAGATTGAATCTAAAAATTTAAGTTTTAAATTTAATAATATTAATATAGTAATAAAATTATTTCATAATATGAGAATATTAATTTGTAATAGTAGAAATATTATTTTCAAAATAAAAATTAAATAAATTAAAATTTATCAACTTAAGGTAGATGTTTGTTCGATGTTAAATTTTAAATAAAATTAGAGGGGAGATTGAATCTAAAAATTTAAGTTTTAAATTTAATAATTTTAATATAGTAATAACATAATTTCATAACATGAGTATTTTAATTGGTAATATTAGAAATATTATTTTCAAAATAAAAATTAAATAAATTAAAATTTATCAACTTAAACTAGATGTTTGTTAGATGGAAAATTTTACATAAAATGACAGGGGAGATTGAATCTAAAAATTGAAATTTATATTAAAGAAATCAATTAGAAGCATCGATAGTTATCGAACAAAGAGTTATTGAAAAAGGTTCATTATAATGACTGTTTATATAAAATTCAAGTTTTAAATTCAGTAATTTTAATATAGTAATAAAATAATTTCATAATATGAGAATATTAATTTGTAATAGTAGAAATATTATTTTTAAAATAAAAATTAAATAAATTGAAATTTATCAACTTAAAGTAGATGTTTGTTAGATGTTAAGTTTTAAATAAAATTAGAGGGGAGATTGAATCTAAAAATTTAAGTTTTAAATTTAATAATTTTAATATAGTAATAAAATAATTTCATAATATGAGAATTTTAATTTGTAGTAGTACAAATATTATTTTCGAAATAAAAATTAAATAAATTAAAATTTACCAACTTAAAGTAGATGTTTGTTAGATGCTAAGTTTTAAATATAATTAGAGGGGAGATTGAATCTAAAAATTGAAATTTATACTAAAGTAAACAATTACAAGCATCGATAGTTATCGAACCAAGAATTATTGAAAAAGGTTCATTATAATCTTTGTTTTTGTAAAAATTAAGTTTTAATTTTAATAATTTTAATATAGTAATAAAACAATTTCATAATATGAGAATTTTAATTTGCAACAGTGAAATATTATTTTCAAAATAAAAATTAAATAAATTGAAATTTATCAACTTAAAGTAGATGTTTGTTAAATGTTAAATTTTAAGTAAAATTAGAGGGGAGATTGAATCTAAAAACTGAAATTTATGTTAAATTAATCAAATAGAAGCATCGATAGTTATCGAACAAAGAATGATTGAAAAAGGTTCATTATAATGCGTGCTTTTATAAAATTTAAGTTTTCAATTTAACAAGTTTAATATAGTAATAAAATGATTTCATAATATGAGAATTTTAATTTGTAGTAGTAGAAATATTAATTCCAAATAAAAATTAAATAAATTGAAATTTATCAACTTAAAGTAGATGTTTGTTAGATGTTAAGTTTTAAATAAAATTAGAGGGGAGATTGAATCTAAAAATTGAAATTTATATTAAAGTAAACAATTACAAGCATCGATAGTTATCGAACCAAGAATTATTGAAAATGGTTCATTATAATCTTTGTTTTTGTAAAAATTAAGTTTTAAATTTAATAATTTTAATATTGTAATAAAATAATTCCATAATATGAGAATTTTAATTTGTAATAGTAGAAATATTATTTGAAAATAGAAATTAAATAAATTAAAATTTATCAACTTAAAGTAGATGTTCGTTAGATGTTGTGTTTTAAATAAAATTAGAGGGGTGATTGAATCTAAAAATTGAAATTTATATTAAAGCCAACATTTAGAATCATCGACAGTTATCGTAGAAAGAATTATGCAAAAAGGTTCATTATAATGTTTGTTTTTATAAAAATTAAGTTTTAAATTTAATAATTTTAATATAGTAATGAAATAATTTCATAATATGACAATTTCAATTTGTAATAGTAGAAATATTTTTTTAAAAATAAAAATTAAATAAATTAAAATTTACCAACTTAAAGTAGATGTTTGTTAGATGCTAAGTTTTAAATATAATTAGAGGGAGGATTGAATCTAAAAATTGAAAATTAAAATTTAAGGGAACAATTAGAAGCATCGATAGTTATCGAACAAAGAATTATTGAAAAAGCTACATTATAATCTTTGTTTTTGTAAAAATTAAGTTTTAAATTTAATAATTTTAATATAGTAATGAAATAATTTAATAATATGAGAATTTTAATTTGTAATAGTAGAAATATTATTTTCAAAATAAAAATTAACTAAATTAAAAATCAGCAACTTAATGCAGATGTTCGTTAGATATTAATTTTTAAATAAAATAAGAGGGGAGATTGAATGTAAAAATTGAAATTTATATTAAAGTAATCAATTAGAAGCATCGATAGTTAGCGAACAAAGAATTATTGAAAAGGGTTCATTATAATGTTTGTTTTTATAAAATTTAAGTTTTAAATTCAGTAATTTTAATATAGAAATAAAATAATTTCATAGTATGAGAATATTAATTTGTAATAGTTGAAATATTATTTTCAAAATAAAAATTAAATAAATTGAAATTTATCAACTTAAAGTATATGCTTGTTAGATGTTAAGTTTTAAATAAAATTAGTGGGGCGATTGAATCTAAGAATTAAAATTTATATTAAAGTAATCAATTGGATGCATCCATAGTTATAGAACAAAGAATTATTGAAAAAGGTTCATTATAATGATTGTTTATATATAATTTAAGTTTTAAATTTAATAATATTAATATAGTAATAAAATAATTTCATAATATGAGAATTTTAATTTGTAATAGTAGAAATATTGTTTTCAAAATAAAAATTAAATAAATGAAAATTTATCAACTTATAGTAGATGTTTGTTAGATGGTAAATTTTAAATCAAATTAGAGGGGAGATTGAATCTAAAAATATAAGATTTAAATTCAATAATTTTAATATAGTAATAAAATAATTTCATAATATGAGAATTTTAATTTGTAATAGTAGAAATATTATTTTCAAAATAAAAATAACCTAAATTAAAATCATCAACTTAATGTAGATGTTCGTTAGATATTAATTTTTAAATAAAATAAGAGGGGAGATTGAATGTAAAAATTGAAATTTATATTAAAGTAATCAATTAGAAGCATCGATAGTTAGCGAACAAAGAATTATTGAAAAGGGTTCATTATAATGTTTGTTTTTGTAAAAATTAAGTTTTATATTTAATAATTTTAATATAGTAATGAAATAATTTCATAATATGACAATTTTAATTTGTAATAGTAGAAATATTTTTTTAAAAATAAAAATTAAATAAATTAAAATTTATCAACTTAAAGTAGATGTTTGTTAGATGTTGTGTTTTAAATAAAATTAGAGATGAGATTGAATCTAAAAATTGAAGTTTATATTAAAGCCAACATTTAGAATCATCGACAGTTATCGTAGAAAGAATTATGCAAAAAGGTTCATTATAATGTTTGTTTTTATAAAATTTAAGTTTTAAATTTAATAATTGTAATATAGTAATAAAATAATTTCATAATATGAGAATTTTAATTTGTAGTAGTACAAATATTATTTTCGAAATAAAAATTAAATAAATTAAAATTTACCAACTTAAAGTAGATGTTTGTTAGATGTTAAGTTTTAAATATAATTAGAGGGGAGATTGAATCTAAAAATTGAAATTTATATTAAAGTAAACAATTACAAGCATCGATAGTTATCGAACCAAGAATTATTGAAAAAGGTTCATTATAATCTTTGTTTTTGTAAAAATTAAGTTTTAAATTTAATAATTTTAATATAGTAATGTAATAATTTCATAATATGAGAATTTTAATTTGTAATAGTAGAAATATTATTTTCAAAATAAAAATAAAATAAATTAAAATTTATCTACTTAAAGTAGATGTTTGTTAGATGTTAAGTTTTAAATAAAATTAGAGGGAGGATTGAATCTAAAAATTGCAATTTATATTAAAGTGAACAATTAGAAGCATCGATAGTTATCGAACAAAGAATTATTGAAAAAGCTACATTATAATCTTTGTTTTTGTAAAAATTAAGTTTTAAATTTAATAATTTTAATATAGTAATGAAATAATTTCATAATATGAGAATTTTAATTTGTAATAGTAGAAATATTTTTTTAAAAATAAAAATTAAATAAATTAAAATTTATCAACTTAAAGTAGATGTTTGTTAGATGTTGTGTTTTAAATAAAATTAGAGGGGAGATTGAATCTAAAAATTCAAGTTTATATTAAAGCCAACATTTAGAATCATCGACAGTTATCGTAGAAAGAATTATGCAAAAAGGTTCATTATAATGTTTGTTTTTATAAAATTTAAGTTTTAAATTTAATAATTGTAATATAGTAATAAAATAATTTCATAATATGAGAATTTTAATTTGTAATAGTAGAAATATTTTTTTAAAAATAAAAATTAAATAAATTAAAATTTATCAACTTAAAGTAGATGTTTGTTAGATGTTAAGTTTTAAATATAATTATAGGGGAGATTGAATCTAAAAATTGAAATTTATATTAAAGTAAACAATTACAAGCATCGACAGTTATCGAAACCAGAATTATTGAAAATGGTTCATTATAATCTTTGTTTTTGTAAAAATTAAGTTTTAAATTTAATAATTTTAATATAGTAATGAAATAATTTCATAATATGAGAATTTTAATTTGTAATAGTAGAAATATTATTTTCAAAATAAAAATAAAATAAATTAAAATTTATCTACTTAACGTAGATGTTTGTTAGATATTAAGTTTTAAATAAAATTAGAGGGAGGATTGAATCTAAAAATTGCAATTTATATTAAAGTGAACAATTAGAAGCATCGATAGTTATCGAACAAAGAATTATTGAAAAAGCTACATTATAATCTTTGTTTTTGTAAAAATTAAGTTTTAAATTTAATAATTTTAATATAGTAATGAAATAATTTCATAATATGAGAATTTTAATTTGTAATAGTAGAAATATTATTTTCAAAATAAAAATTAACTAAATTAAAAATCAGCAACTTAATGCAGATGTTCGTTAGATATTAATTTTTAAATAAAATAAGAGGGGAGATTGAATGTAAAAATTGAAATTTATATTAAAGTAATCAATTAGAAGCATCGATAGTTAGCGAACAAAGAATTATTGAAAAGGGTTCATTATAATGTTTGTTTTTATAAAATTTAAGTTTTAAATTCAGTAATTTTAATATAGAAATAAAATAATTTCATAATATGAGAATATTAATTTGTAATAGTTGAAATATTATTTTCAAAATAAAAATTAAATAAATTGAAATTTATCAACTTAAAGTAGATGTTTGTTAGATGTTGAGTTTTAAATAAAATTAGAGGGGAGATTGAATCTAAAAATTTAAGTTTTAAATTCAGTAATTTTAATATAGAAGTAAAATAATTTTGTAATATGAGAATATTAATTTGTAATAGTAGAAATATTATTTTCAAAATAAAAATTAAATAAATTGAAATTTATCAACTTAAAGTATATGCTTGTTAGATGTTAAGTTTTAAATAAAATTAGTGGGGCGATTGAATCTAAGAATTAAAATTTATATTAAAGTAATCAATTGGATGCATCCATAGTTATAGAACAAAGAATTATTGAAAAAGGTTCATTATAATGATTGTTTATATATAATTTAAGTTTTAAATTTAATAATATTAATATAGTAATAAAATAATTTCATAATATGAGAATTTTAATTTGTAATAGTAGAAATATTGTTTTCAAAATAAAAATTAAATAAATGAAAATTTATCAACTTATAGTAGATGTTTGTTAGATGGTAAATTTTAAATCAAATTAGAGGGGAGATTGAATCTAAAAATATAAGATTTAAATTCAATAATTTTAATATAGTAATAAAATAATTTCATAATATGAGAATTTTAATTTGTAATAGTAGAAATATTATTTTCAAAATAAAAATTAACTAAATTAAAAATCATCAACTTAATGTAGATGTTCGTTAGATATTAATTTTTAAATAAAATAAGAGGGGAGATTGAATGTAAAAATTGAAATTTATATTAAAGTAATCAATTAGAAGCATCGATAGTTAGCGAACAAAGAATTATTGAAAAGGGTTCATTATAATGTTTGTTTTTATAAAATTTAAGTTTTAAATTTAATAATTGTAATATAGTAATAAAATAATTTCATAATATGAGAATTTTAATTTGTAGTAGTACAAATATTATTTTCGAAATAAAAATTAAATAAATTAAAATTTACCAACTTAAAGTAGATGTTTGTTAGATGTTAAGTTTTAAATATAATTAGAGGGGAGATTGAATCTAAAAATTGAAATTTATATTAAAGTAAACAATTACAAGCATCGATAGTTATCGAACCAAGAATTATTGAAAAAGGTTCATTATAATCTTTGTTTTTGTAAAAATTAAGTTTTAAATTTAATAATTTTAATATAGTAATGAAATAATATCATAATATGAGAATTTTAATTTGTAATAGTAGAAATATTATTTTCAAAATAAAAATAAAATAAATTAAAATTTATCTACTTAAAGTAGATGTTTGTTAGATGTTAAGTTTTAAATAAAATTAGAGGGGTGACTGAATCTAAAAATTGAAATTTATATTAAAGCCAACATTTAGAATCATCGACAGTTATCGTAGAAAGAATTATGCAAAAAGGTTCATTATAATGTTTGTTTTTATAAAATTTAAGTTTTAAATTTAATAATTGTAATATAGTAATAAAATAATTTCATAATATGAGAATTTTAATTTGTAGTAGTACAAATATTATTTTCGAAATAAAAATTAAATAAATTAAAATTTACCAACTTAAAGTAGATGTTTGTTAGATGTTAAGTTTTAAATATAATTAGAGGGGAGATTGAATCTAAAAATTGAAATTTATATTAAAGTAAACAATTACAAGCATCGATAGTTATCGAACCAAGAATTATTGAAAAAGGTTCATTATAATCTTTGTTTTTGTAAAAATTAAGTTTTAAATTTAATAATTTTAATATAGTAATAAAATAATTTCATAATATGAGAATTTTAAATTGTAATAGTAGAAATATCATTTTCAAAATAAAAATTAAATAAATTAAAATTTATCAACTTAAAGTAGATGTTTGTCTGATGTTCAGTTTTAAATAAAATTAGAGATGAGATTGAATTTAAAAATTTAAGTCTTAAATTTAATAATTTTAATATAGTAATAAAATAATTTCATAATATGCGAATTTTAATTGGTAATAGTAGAAATATTATTTTCAAAATAAAAATTAAATAAATTAAAATTTATCAACTTAAAGTAGATGTTTGTTAGATGTAAAGTTTTAAATAAAATTAGAGGGGAGATTGAATTTAAAAATTTAAGTCTTAAATTTAATAACTTTAATATAGTAATAAAATAATTTTATAATTTGAGAATTTTAATTTGTAATAGTAGAAATATTATTTTCAAAATAAAAATTAAAAAAAATTAAAATTTGTCAACTTAAAGTAGATTTTTGTTAGATGTTAAGTTTTAAATAAAATTACAGGGGAGATTGAGTCTAAAAATTGAAATTTATATTAGAGCCAACAATTAGAAGCATCGACAGTTATCGAACAAAGAATTATTCAAAAAGGTTCATTATAATGTTTGTTTTTATAAAATTTAAGTTTTAAATTTAATAATTGTAATATAGTAATAAAATAATTTCATAATACGAGAATTTTATTTTGTAGTAGTACAAATATTATTTTCGAAATAAAAATGAATAAATTAAAATTTATCAACTTAAAGTAGATGTTTGTTAGATGCTAAGTTTTAAATAAAATTAGAGGGGAGATTGAATCTAAAAATTGAAATTTATATTAAAGTAAACAATTAGGAGCAACGATAGCTATCGAATCATGAATTATCTCTCGCTCGGTCCTCGGTACGTTGGGACTTGGAACAATATCGGCAGAAAAATTTTTCGAGATATTTCTTTAAATAGCGTTATGAGGTATGAATATTTTCACACAAATCGCAATATAATTCAATTCTACGTCGGGAATAAACGTTTTTTTCGTTGTAATTAATTTAAAAAAAAAAGCGGATGGAGACGACTCGACCCGTCGAACTTACTCTCGCTCGGTCCTCGGTTCGTAGGGAATAGAAGAATTTTTGACCGAAATGTTTTTTTGAGTTAGTTCGTTAAATAGCGTTAGGAGGTATGAATATCTTTATATACATCGCAATATAATTCAATTCTACGTCGGGATTAAACGTTTTTTCCGTTCTAATCAATTTAAAAAAAAATAGTGGACGGAGACGACTCGACCCGTCGATCTTATCCTAGCTCGGTCCTCGGTGCGTTGGGACTTGGAAAAATTTCGGCCCAAAGGTTTTTTCGAGTTATTTCGTTAAAAAGCGTTATGAGGTATGAATATTTTTACATAAATCGCAATATAATTCGATTTTACGTATGGATTAAACATTTTTTTCGTTCCAAAAAGGTTTAAAAAAAGTAGTGAACCGACTCGACTCGACCCGTCGAACTTACTCTCGCTCGATCCTCGGTACGTTGGGACTTAGTAGAATTTTTGACCGAAAAGTTTTTTCGAGTAATTTCGTTAATTAGCGTTATGCGGTATGAATATTTTTACATAAATCGCAATATAATTCGATTTTACGTATGGATTAAACATTCTTTTGTTCCAAAAAGGTTTAAAAAAAGTAGTGAACCGACTCGACTCGACCCGTCGAACTTAATCTCGCTCGGTCCTCGGAACGTAGGGACTTCGAAAAATTTGGGCCGAAAGATTTTTTCGAGACAATTCTTTAAATAGCGTTATGAGGTATGAATATTTTCACACAAATCGCAATATAATTCAATTCTACGTCGGGATTAAACGTTTCTTCCGTTCTAATCTCCTTAAAAAAAAATAGTGGACTGAGACGACTCGACCCGTCGAACTTAATCTCGCTCGGTCCTCGGTACGTAGGGACTTCGAAAAACTTCGGCCGAAAGGTTTTTTCGAGTTATTTCGTTAAAAAGCGTTATGAGGTATGAATATTTTCACACAAATCGCAATATAATTCAATTCTACGTCGGGATTAAACGTTTCTTCCGTTCTAATCAATTTAAAAAAAAATAGTGGACGGAGACGACTCGACCCGTCGAACTTACCCTAGCTCGGTCCACGGTGCGTTGGGACTTGGAACAATTTCGGCCGAAAGGTTTTTTCGAGTTATTTCGTTAAAAAGCGTTATGAGGTATGAATATTTTCACACAAATCGCAATATAATTCAATTCTACGTCGGGATTAAACGTTTTTTCCGTTCTAATCAATTAAAAAAAAATAGTGGACGGAGACGACTCGACCCGTCGAACTTACTCTCGCTCGGTCCTCGGTACGTTGGGACTTGGAAGAATTTTTGACCGAAATGTTTTTTTGAGTAATTTCGTTAAATAGCGTTATGCGGTATGAATATTTTTACATAAATCGCAATATAATTCGATTTTACGTATGGATTAAACATTCTTTTGTTCCAAAAAGGTTTAAAAAAAGTAGTGAACCGACTCGACTCGACCCGTCGAACTTAATCTCGCTCGGTCCTCGGAACGTAGGGACTTCGAAAAACTTCGGCCGAAAGGTTTTTTCGAGTTATTACGTTAAAAAGCGTTATGAGGGATGAATATTTTCACACAAATCGCATTATAATTCAATTCTACGTCGGGATTGAACGTTTCTTCCGTTCTAATCAATTTAAAAAAAAATAGTGGACGGAGACGAGTCGACCCGTCGAACTTACTCTCGCTCGGTCCTCGGCAGGTTCGGACTTGGAACAATTTGGGCCGAAAGATTTTTTCGAGATAATTCTTTCAATAGCGTTATGAGGTATGAATATTTTCACACAAATCGCAATATAATTCAATTCTACGTCGGGATTAAACGTTTTTTCCGTTCTAATCAATTTAAAAAAAAATAGTGGACGGAGATGACTCGACCCGTCGAACTTACTCTCGCTCGGTCCTCGGTACGTTGGAACTTGGAAAAATTTCGGCCGAAAGGTTTTTTCGAGTTATTTCGTTAAAAAGCGTTATGAGGTATAAATATTTTTAAATAAATCGCAATATAATTCGATACTACGTCGGGATTAATCGTCTCTTCCGCTCTAATCAATTAAAAAAAAATAGTGGACGGAGACGAGTCGACCCGTCGAACTTACTCTCGCTCGGTCCTCGGTACGTTGGGACTTAGACCAATTTGGGCCGAAAGGTTTTTTCGAGATAGTTCTTTGAATAGCGTTACGAGGTATGAATATTCTCACACAAATCGCAATATAATTCAATTCTACGTCGGGATTAAACGTTTTTTCCGTTCTAATCAATTTAAAAAAAAATAGTGGACGGAGACGACTCGACCCGTCGAACTTACTCTCGCTCGGTCCTCGGTACGTTGGGACTTGGAACAATTTCGGCCGAAATTTTTTTCGAGTAATTTCGTTAAATAGCGTTATGCGGTATGAATATTTTTACATAAATCGCAATACAATTCGAAATTAAGTATGGATTAAACATTTTTTTTGTTCCAAAAAGGTTTAAAAAAAGTAGTGAACCGACTCGACTCGACCCGTCGAACTTCATCTCGCTCGGTCCTCGGTACGTAGGGACTTCGAAAAATTTCGGCCGAAAGGTTTTTTCGAGTTATTTCGTTAAAAAGCGTTATGAGGTATAAATATTTTTAGATAAATCGCAATATAATTCGATTTTACGTATGGATTAAACATTTTTTTCGTTCCAAAAAGGTTTAAAAAAAGTTGTGAACCGACTCGACTCGACCCGTCGAACTTACTCTCGCTCGGTCCTCGGCACGTTGGGACTTGGAACAATTTCGGCCGAAATTTTTTTCGAGATATTTCGTTAAAGAGCGTTATGCGGTATGAATATTTTTACATAAATTGCAATATAATTCGATTATACGTTTGGTTTAAACATTTTTTTTGTTCCAAAAAGGTTTAAAAAAAGTAGTGAACCAACTCGACGCGACCCGTCGGACTTACCCTCGCTCGGTCCTCGGCAGGTTTGGACTTAGAACAATTTGGGCCGAAAGGTTTTTTCGAGATAGTTCTTTGAATAGCGTTATGAGGAATGAATATTTTCACACAAATCGCAATATAATTCAATTCTACGTCGGGATTAAACGTTTTTTCCGTTCTAATCAATTTAAAAAAAAATAGTGGACGGAGACGACTCGACCCGTCGAACTTACTCTCGCTCGGTCCTCGGTACGTTGGGACTTCGAAAAACTTCGGCCGAAAGGTTGTTTCGTGTTATTTCGTTAGAAAGCGTTATGAGGTATGAATATTTTTAGATAAATCGCAATATAATTCGATTTTACGTATGGATTAAACATTTTTTTTGTTCCAAAAAGGTTTAAAAAAAGTAGTGAACCGACTCGACTCAATCCGTCGAACTTACTCTCGCTCGGTCCTCGGCAGGTTGGGACTTAGAACAATTTGGGCCGAAAGGTTTTTTCGAGATAATTCTTTAAATAGCGTTATGAGGTATGAATATTTTCACACAAATCGCAATATAATTCAATTCTTCGTCGGGATTAAACGTTTTTTCCGTTCCAATCAATTAAAAAAAAATAGTGGACGGAGACGACTCGACCCGTCGAACTTACTCTCGCTCGGTCCTCGGTACGTTGGGACTTGGAAGAATTTTTGACAGAAAAGTTTTTTCGAGTTATTTCGTTAAAGAGCGTTATGAGGTAAGACCATTTTCACATAAATCGCAACATAATTCGATTTTACGTATGGATTAAACATTTTTTTTGTTCCAAAAAGGTTTAAAAAAAGTAGTGAACCGACTCGACTCGACCCGTCGAACTTACTCTCACTCGGTCCTCGGTACGTTGGGACTTCGAAAAACTTCGGCCGAAAGGTTGTTTCGAGTTATTTCGTTAGAAAGCGTTATGAGGTATGAATATTTTTAGATAAATCGCAATATAATTCGATTTTACGGATGGATTAAACATTTTTTTTTTCCAAAAAGGTTTAAAAAAAGTAGTGAACCGACTCGACTCAATCCGTCGAACTTACTCTCGCTCGGTCCTCGGCAGGTTGGGACTTAGAACAATTTGGGCCGAAAGGTTTTTTCGAGATAGTTCTTTGAATAGCGTTACGAGGTATGAATATTCTCATACAAATCGCAATATAATTCAATTCTACGTCGGGATTAAACGTTTTTTCCGTTCTAATCAATTTAAAAAAAAATAGTGGACGGAGACGACTCGACCCGTCGAACTTACCCTAGCTCGGTCCTCGGTACGTTGGGACTTGGAACAATTTCGGCCGAAAAGTTTTTTCGAGATATTTCGTTAAATAGCGTTATGCCTTATGAATATTTTTAGATAAATCGCAATATAATTCGATTTTACGTAGGGATTAATCATTTTTCTTTGTTCCAAAAACGTTTAAAAAAAGTAGTGAACCGACTCGACTCGACCCGTCGAACTTACACTCGCTCGGTCCTCGGCAGGTTGGGACTTAGAACAATTTGGGCCGAAAGGTTTTTTCGAGATAATTCTTTAAATAGCGTTATGAGGTATGAATATTTTCACACAAATCGCAATATAATTCAATTCTACGTTGGGATTAAACGTTTTTTCCGTTCTAATCAATTTAAAAAAAAATAGTGGACGAAGACGACTCGATCCGTCGAACTTACTCTCGCTCGGTCCTCGGCAGGTTGGGACTTACAACAATTTGGGACGAAAGGTTTTTTCGAGATAATTCTTTAAATAGCGTTATGAGGTATGAATATTTTCACACAAATCGCAATATAATTCAATTCTTCGTCGGGATTAAACGTTTTTTCCGTTCCAATCAATTAAAAAAAAATAGTGGACGGAGACGACTCGACCCGTCGAACTTACTCTCGCTCGGTCCTCGGTACGTTGGGACTTGGAAGAATTTTTGACAGAAAAGTTTTTTCGAGTTATTTCGTTAAAGAGCGTTATGAGGTAAGACCATTTTCACATAAATCGCAATATAATTCGATTTTACGTATGGATTAAACATTTTTTTTGTTCCAAAAAGGTTTAAAAAAAGTAGTGAACCGACTCGACTCGACCCGTCGAACTTACTCTCACTCGGTCCTCGGTACGTTGGGACTTCGAAAAACTTCGGCCGAAAGGTTGTTTCGAGTTATTTCGTTAGAAAGCGTTATGAGGTATGAATATTTTTAGATAAATCGCAATATAATTCGATTTTACGGATGGATTAAACATTTTTTTTTTCCAAAAAGGTTTAAAAAAAGTAGTGAACCGACTCGACTCAATCCGTCGAACTTACTCTCGCTCGGTCCTCGGCAGGTTGGGACTTAGAACAATTTGGGCCGAAAGGATTTTTCGAGATAGTTCTTTGAATAGCGTTACGAGGTATGAATATTCTCATACAAATCGCAATATAATTCAATTCTACGTCGGGATTAAACGTTTTTTCCGTTCTAATCAATTTAAAAAAAAATAGTGGACGGAGACGACTCGACCCGTCGAACTTACCCTAGCTCGGTCCTCGGTACGTTGGGACTTGGAACAATTTCGGCCGAAAAGTTTTTTCGAGATATTTCGTTAAATAGCGTTATGCCTTATGAATATTTTTAGATAAATCGCAATATAATTCGATTTTACGTAGGGATTAATCATTTTTTTTTGTTCCAAAAACGTTTAAAAAAAGTAGTGAACCGACTCGACTCGACCCGTCGAACTTACACTCGCTCGGTCCTCGGCAGGTTGGGACTTAGAACAATTTGGGCCGAAAGGTTTTTTCGAGATAATTCTTTAAATAGCGTTATGAGGTATGAATATTTTCACACAAATCGCAATATAATTCAATTCTACGTTGGGATTAAACGTTTTTTCCGTTCTAATCAATTTAAAAAAAAATAGTGGACGAAGACGACTCGATCCGTCGAACTTACTCTCGCTCGGTCCTCGGCAGGTTGGGACTTACAACAATTTGGGACGAAAGGTTTTTTCGAGATAATTCTTTAAATAGCGTTATGAGGTATGAATATTTTCACACAAATCGCAATATAATTCAATTCTTCGTCGGGATTAAACGTTTTTTCCGTTCCAATCAATTAAAAAAAAATAGTGGACGGAGACGACTCGACCCGTCGAACTTACTCTCGCTCGGTCCTCGGTACGTTGGGACTTCGAAGAATTTTTACAGAAAAGTTTTTTCGAGTTATTTCGTTAAAAAGCGTTATGAGGTATGAATATTTTCACACAAATCGCAATATAATTCAATTCTACGTCGGGATTAAACGTTTCTTCCGTTCTAATCACCTTAAAAAAAAATAGTGGACCGAGACGACTCGACCCGTCGAACTTACTCTCGCTCGGTCCTCGGTACGTTGGGACTTGGAAGAATTTTTGACAGAAAAGTTTATTCGAGTTATTTCGTTAAAGAGCGTTATGAGGTATGACCATTTTCACATAAATCGCAATATAATTCGATTTTACGTATGGATTAAACATTTTTTTTGTTCCAAAAAGGTTTAAAAAAAGTAGTGAACCGACTCGACTCAATCCGCCGAACTTACTCTCGCTCGGTCCTCGGCAGGTTGGGACTTAGACCAACTTGGGCCGAAAGGTTTTTTCGAGATAGTTCTTTGAATAGCGTTACGAGGTATGAATATTCTCACACAAATCGCAATATAATTCAATTCTACGTCGGGATTAAACGTTTTTTCCGTTCTAATCAATTTAAAAAAAAATAGTGGACGGAGACGACTCGACCCGTCGAACTTACTCTCGCTCGGTCCTCGGTACGTTGGGACTTGGAAGAATTTTTGACAGAAAAGTTTTTTCGAGTTATTTCGTTAAAGAGCGTTATGAGATATGACCATTTTCACATAAATCGCAACATAATTCGATTTTACCTATGGATTAAACATTTTTTTTGTTCCAAAAAGGTTTAAAAAAAGTAGTGAACCGACTCGACTCGACCCGTCGAACTTAATCTCGCTCGGTCCTCGGCAGGTTGGGACTTAGTCGAATTTTTGACCGAAAAGTTTTTTCGAGTAATTTCGTTAAATAGCGTTATGCGGTATGAATATTTTTACATAAATCGCAATATAATTCGATTTTACGTATGGATTAAACATTTTTTTTGCTCCAAAAAGGTTTAAAAAAAGTAGTGAACCGACTCGACTCGACCCGTCGAACTTAATCTCGCTCGGTCCTCGGTACGTAGGGACTTCGAAAAACTTCGGCCGAAAGGTTTTTTCGAGTTATTACGTTAAAAAGCGTTATGAGGTATGAATATTTTAACATAAATCGCAATATAATTCGATTTTACGTTTGGATTAAATATTTTTTTTGTTCCAAAAAGGTTTAAAAAAAGTAGTGAACCGACTCGACTCGACCCGCCGAACTTACTCTCGCTAGGTCCTCGGCTGGTTGGGACTTAGAACAATTTGGGCCGAAAGGTTTTTTCGAGATAATTCTTTAAATAGCGTTATGAGGTATGAATATTTTCACACAAATCGCAATATAATTCAATTCTACGTTGGGATTAAACGTTTTTTCCGTTCTAATCAATTTAAAAAAAAATAGTGGACGAAGACGACTCGATCCGTCGAACTTACTCTCGCTCGGTCCTCGGTACGTTGGGCCTTCGAAAAACTTCGGCCGAAAGGTTGTTTCGAGTTATTTCGTTAGAAAGCGTTATGAGGTATGAATATTTTTAGATAAATCGCAATATAATTCGATTTTACGTATGGATTAATCATTTTTTTTGTTCCAAAAAGGTTTAAAAAAAGTAGTGAACCGACTCGACTCGACCCGTCGAACTTACACTCGCTCGGTCCTCGGCAGGTTGGGACTTAGAGCAATTTGGGCCGAAAAGTTTTTTCGAGATAGTTCTTTGAATAGCGTTACGAGGTATGAATATTCTCATACAAATCGCAATATAATTCAATTCTACGTCGGGATTAAACGTTTTTTCCGTTCTAATCAATTTAAAAAAAAATAGTGGACGGAGACGACTCGACCCGTCGAACTTACCCTAGCTCGGTCCTCGGTACGTTGGGACTCGGAACAATTTCGGCCGAAAAGTTTTTTCGAGATATTTCGTTAAATAGCGTTATGCCGTATGAATATTTTTAGATAAATCGCAATATAATTCGATTTTACGTATGGATTAATGATTTTTTTTGTTCCAAAAAGGTTTAAAAAAAGTAGTGAACCGACTCGACCCGACCCGTCGAACTTACACTCGCTCGGTCCTCGGCAGGTTGGGACTTAGACCAATTTGGGCCGAAAAGTTTTTTCGAGATAGTTCTTTGATTAGCGTTACGAGGTATGAATATTCTCATACAAATCGCAATATAATTCAATTCTACGTCGGGATTAAACGTTTTTTCCGTTCTAATCAATTTAAAAAAAAATAGTGGACGAAGACGACTCGATCCGTCGAACTTACTCTCGCTCGGTCCTCGGTACGTTGGGACTTCGAAAAACTTCGGCCGAAAGGTTTTTTCGAGTTATTACGTTAAAGAGCGTTATGAGATATGACCATTTTCACATAAATCGCAACATAATTCGATTTTACGTATGGATTAAACATTTTTTTTGTTCCAAAAAGGTTTAAAAAAAGTAGTGAACCGACTCGACTCCACCCGTCGAACTTACTCTCGCTCGGTCCTCGGCAGGTTGGGACTTGGATCAATTTGGGCCGAAAGGTTTTTTCGAGTTATTACGTTAAAAAGCGTTATGAGGTATGAATATTTTTAGATAAATCGCAATATAATTCGATTTTACGTATGGATTAATCATTTTTTTTGTTCCAAAAAGGTTTAAAAAAAGTAGTGAACCGACTCGACTCGACCCGTCGAACTTACACTCGCTCGGTCCTCGGCAGGTTGTGACTTAGAACAATTTGGGCCGAAAGGTTTTTTCGAGATAATTCTTTAAATAGCGTTATGAGGTATGAATATTTTCACACAAATCGCAATATAATTCAATTCTACGTTGGGATTAAACGTTTTTTCCGTTCTAATCAATTTAAAAAAAAATAGTGGACGAAGACGACTCGATCCGTCGAACTTACTCTCGCTCGGTCCTCGGCAGGTTGGGACTTCGAAAAACTTCGGCCGAAAGGTTTTTTCGAGTTATTACGTTAAAAAGCGTTATGAGGTATGAATATTTTCACACAAATCGCAATATAATTCAATTCTACGTCGGGATTAAACGTTTTTTTTGTTCTAAAAAGGTTTAAAAAAAGTAGTGAACCGATTCGACTCGACCCGTCGAACTTACACTCGCTCGGTCCTCGGCAGGTTGGGACTTAGACCAATTTGGGCCGAAAAGTTTTTTCGAGATAGTTCTTTGAATAGCGTTACGAGGTATGAATATTCTCATACAAATCGCAATATAATTCAATTCTACGTCGGGATTAAACGTTTTTTCCGTTCTAATCAATTTAAAAAAAAATAGTGGACGAAGACGACTCGATCCGTCGAACTTACTCTCGCTCGGTCCTCGGCAGGTTGGGACTTCGAAAAACTTCGGCCGAAAGGTTTTTTCGAGTTATTACGTTAAAAAGCGTTATGAGGTATGAATATTTTCACACAAATCGCAATATAATTCAATTCTACGTCGGGATTAAACTTCTCTTCCGTTCTAATCAATTACAAACAAATAGTGGACGGAGACGAGTCGACCCGTCGAACGTACTCTCGCTCGGTCCTCGGCAGGTTCGGACTTAGAACAATTTGGGCCGAAAGATTTTTTCGAGATAATTCTTTAAATAGCGTTATGAGGTATGAATATTTTCACACAAATCGCAATATAATTCAATTCTACGTTGGGATTAAACGTTTTTTCCGTTCTAATCAATTTAAAAAAAAATAGTGGACGAAGACGACTCGATCCGTCGAACTTACTCTCGCTCGGTCCTCGGTACGTTGGGACTTCGAAAAAATTCGGCCGAAAGGTTGTTTCGAGTTATTTCGTTAGAAAGCGTTATGAGGTATGAATATTTTTAGATAAATCGCAATATAATTCGATTTTACGTATGGATTAATCATTTTTTTTGTTCCAAAAAGGTTTAAAAAAAGTAGTGAACCGACTCGACTCGACCCGTCGAACTTACACTCGCTCGGTCCTCGGCAGGTTGGGACTTAGACCAATTTGGGCCGAAAAGTTTTTTCGAGATAGTTCTTTGAATAGCGTTACGAGGTATGAATATTCTCATACAAATCGCAATATAATTCAATTCTACGTCGGGATTAAACGTTTTTTCCGTTCTAATCAATTTAAAAAAAAATAGTGGACGGAGACGACTCGACACGTCGAACTTACCCTAGCTCGGTCCTCGGTACGTTGGGACTTGGAACAATTTCGGCCGAAAAGTTTTTTCGAGATATTTCGTTAAATAGCGTTATGCCGTATGAATATTTTTAGATAAATCGCAATATAATTCGATTGTACGTATGGATTAATGATTTTTTTTGTTCCAAAAAGGTTTAAAAAAAGCAGTGAACCGACTCGACCCGACCCGTCGAACTTACACTCGCTCGGTCCTCGGCAGGTTTGGACTTAGACCAATTTGGGCCGAAAAGTTTTTTCGAGATAGTTCTTTGAATAGCGTTACGAGGTATGAATATTCTCATACAAATCGCAATATAATTCAATTCTACGTCGGGATTAAACGTTTTTTCCGTTCTAATCAATTTAAAAAAAAATAGTGGACGAAGACGACTCGATCCGTCGAACTTACTCTCGCTCGGTCCTCGGTACGTTGGGACTTCGAAAAACTTCGGCCGAAAGGTTTTTTCGAGTTATTACGTTAAAAAGCGTTATGAGATATGAATATTTTTACATAAATCGCAACATAATTCGATTTTACGTATGGATTAAACATTTTTTTTGTTCCAAAAAGGTTTAAAAAAAGTAGTGAACCGACTCGACTCGACCCGTCGAACTTACTCTCGCTCGGTCCTCGGCAGGTTGGGACTTAGTAGAATTTTTGACCGAAAAGTTTTTTCGAGTAATTTCGTTAAATAGCGTTATGCGGTATGAATATTTTTACATAAATCGCAATATAATTCGATTTTACGTTTGGTTAAACATTTTTTTGTTCCAAAAAGGTTTAAAAAAAGTAGTGAACCGACTCGACTCGACCCGTCTAACTTACTCTCGCTCGGTACTCGGCAGGTTGGGACTTAGTAGAATTTTTTACCGAAAAGTTTTTTCGAATAATTTCGTTAAATAGCGTTATGCGGTATGAATATTTTTACATAAATGGCAATATAATTCGATTTTACGTATGGATTAGACATTTTTTTGTTCCGAAAAGGTTTAAAAAAAGTAGTGAACCGACTCGACTCGACCCGTCGAACTTACTCTCGCTCGGTCCTCGGTACGTTGGGACTTGGAAGAATTTTTGACAGAAAAGTTTTTTCGAGTTATTTCGTTAAAGAGCGTTATGAGATATGACCATTTTCACACAAATCGCAATATAATTCAATTCTACGTCGGGATTAAACGTTTTTTCCGTTCTAATCAATTTAAAAAAAAATAGTGGACGGAGACGACTCCACCCGTCGAACTTACCCTAGCTCGGACCTCGGTGCGTTGGGACTTAGTAGAATTTTTGACCGAAAAGTTTTTTCGAGTAATTTCGTTAAATAGCGTTATGCGGTATGAATATTTTTACATAAATCGCAATATAATTCGATTTTACGTATGGATTAAACATTTTTTTTGTTCCAAAAAGGTTTAAAAAAAGTAGTGAACCGACTCGATTCGACCCGTCGAACTTAATCTCGCTCGGTCCTCGGCAGGTTGGGACTTAGTAGAATTTTTGACCGAAAAGTTTTTTCGAGTAATTTCGTTAAATAGCGTTATGCGGTATGAATATTTTTACATAAATCGCAATAAAATTCGATTTTACGTATGGATTAAACATTTTTTTTGTTCCAAAAAGGTTTAAAAAAAGTAGTGAACCGACTCGACTCGACCCGTCGAACTTGATCTCGCTCGGTCCTCGGTACGTAGGGACTTCGAAAAACTTCGGCCGAAAGGTTTTTTCGAGTTAATCCGTTAAAAAGCGTTATGAGGTATGAATATTTTCACACAAATCGCAATATAATTCAATTCTACGTTGGGATTAAACGTTTTTTCCGTTCTAATCAATTTAAAAAAAAATAGTGGAAGAAGACGACTCGATCCGTCGAACTTACTCTCGCTCGGTCCTCGGTACGTTGGGCCTTAGTAGAATTTTTGACAGAAAAGTTTTTTCGAGTTATTTCGTTAAATAGCGTTATGCCGTATGAATATTTTTAGATAAATCGCAATATAATTCGATTTTACGTTTGGATTAAATATTTTTTTTGTTCCAAAAAGGTTTAAAAAAAGTAGTGAACCGACTCAACTCGACCCGCCGAACTTACTCTCGCTCGGCCCTCGGCAGGTTGGGACTTAGACCAATTTGGGCCGAAAAGTTTTTTCGAGATAGTTCTTTGATTAGCGTTACGAGGTATGAATATTCTCATACAAATCGCAATATAATTCAATTCTACGTCGGGATTAAACGTTTTTTCCGTTCTAATCAATTTAAAAAAAAATAGTGGACGAAGACGACTCGATCCGTCGAACTTACTCTCGCTCGGTCCTCGGTACGTTGGGACTTCGAAAAACTTCGGCCGAAAGGTTTTTTCGAGTTATTACGTTAAAGAGCGTTATGAGATATGACCATTTTCACATAAATCGCAACATAATTCGATTTTACGTATGGATTAAACATTTTTTTTGTTCCAAAAAGGTTTAAAAAAAGTAGTGAACCGACTCGACTCCACCCGTCGAACTTACTCTCGCTCGGTCCTCGGCAGGTTGGGACTTGGATCAATTTGGGCCGAAAGGTTTTTTCGAGTTATTACGTTAAAAAGCGTTATGAGGTATGAATATTTTTAGATAAATCGCAATATAATTCGATTTTACGTATGGATTAATCATTTTTTTTGTTCCAAAAAGGTTTAAAAAAAGTAGTGAACCGACTCGACTCGACCCGTCGAACTTACACTCGCTCGGTCCTCGGCAGGTTGTGACTTAGAACAATTTGGGCCGAAAGGTTTTTTCGAGATAATTCTTTAAATAGCGTTATGAGGTATGAATATTTTCACACAAATCGCAATATAATTCAATTCTACGTTGGGATTAAACGTTTTTTCCGTTCTAATCAATTTAAAAAAAAATAGTGGACGAAGACGACTCGATCCGTCGAACTTACTCTCGCTCGGTCCTCGGCAGGTTGGGACTTAGAACAATTTGGGCCGAAAGGTTTTTTCGAGATAATTCTTTAAATAGCGTTATGAGGTATGAATATTTTCACACAAATCGCAATATAATTCAATTCTACGTTGGGATTAAACGTTTTTTCCGTTCTAATCAATTTAAAAAAAAATAGTGGAAGAAGACGACTCGATCCGTCGAACTTACTCTCGCTCGGTCCTCGGTACGTTGGGCCTTAGTAGAATTTTTGACAGAAAAGTTTTTTCGAGTTATTTCGTTAAATAGCGTTATGCCGTATGAATATTTTTAGATAAATCGCAATATAATTCGATTTTACGTTTGGATTAAATATTTTTTTTGTTCCAAAAAGGTTTAAAAAAAGTAGTGAACCGACTCAACTCGACCCGCCGAACTTACTCTCGCTCGGCCCTCGGCAGGTTGGGACTTAGACCAATTTGGGCCGAAAAGTTTTTTCGAGATAGTTCTTTGATTAGCGTTACGAGGTATGAATATTCTCATACAAATCGCAATATAATTCAATTCTACGTCGGGATTAAACGTTTTTTCCGTTCTAATCAATTTAAAAAAAAATAGTGGACGAAGACGACTCGATCCGTCGAACTTACTCTCGCTCGGTCCTCGGTACGTTGGGACTTCGAAAAACTTCGGCCGAAAGGTTTTTTCGAGTTATTACGTTAAAGAGCGTTATGAGATATGACCATTTTCACATAAATCGCAACATAATTCGATTTTACGTATGGATTAAACATTTTTTTTGTTCCAAAAAGGTTTAAAAAAAGTAGTGAACCGACTCGACTCCACCCGTCGAACTTACTCTCGCTCGGTCCTCGGCAGGTTGGGACTTGGATCAATTTGGGCCGAAAGGTTTTTTCGAGTTATTACGTTAAAAAGCGTTATGAGGTATGAATATTTTTAGATAAATCGCAATATAATTCGATTTTACGTATGGATTAATCATTTTTTTTGTTCCAAAAAGGTTTAAAAAAAGTAGTGAACCGACTCGACTCGACCCGTCGAACTTACACTCGCTCGGTCCTCGGCAGGTTGTGACTTAGAACAATTTGGGCCGAAAGGTTTTTTCGAGATAATTCTTTAAATAGCGTTATGAGGTATGAATATTTTCACACAAATCGCAATATAATTCAATTCTACGTTGGGATTAAACGTTTTTTCCGTTCTAATCAATTTAAAAAAAAATAGTGGACGAAGACGACTCGATCCGTCGAACTTACTCTCGCTCGGTCCTCGGCAGGTTGGGACTTCGAAAAACTTCGGCCGAAAGGTTTTTTCGAGTTATTACGTTAAAAAGCGTTATGAGGTATGAATATTTTCACACAAATCGCAATATAATTCAATTCTACGTCGGGATTAAACGTTTTTTTTGTTCTAAAAAGGTTTAAAAAAAGTAGTGAACCGATTCGACTCGACCCGTCGAACTTACACTCGCTCGGTCCTCGGCAGGTTGGGACTTAGACCAATTTGGGCCGAAAAGTTTTTTCGAGATAGTTCTTTGAATAGCGTTACGAGGTATGAATATTCTCATACAAATCGCAATATAATTCAATTCTACGTCGGGATTAAACGTTTTTTCCGTTCTAATCAATTTAAAAAAAAATAGTGGACGAAGACGACTCGATCCGTCGAACTTACTCTCGCTCGGTCCTCGGTACGTTGGGACTTCGAAAAAATTCGGCCGAAAGGTTGTTTCGAGTTATTTCGTTAGAAAGCGTTATGAGGTATGAATATTTTTAGATAAATCGCAATATAATTCGATTTTACGTATGGATTAATCATTTTTTTTGTTCCAAAAAGGTTTAAAAAAAGTAGTGAACCGACTCGACTCGACCCGTCGAACTTACACTCGCTCGGTCCTCGGCAGGTTGGGACTTAGACCAATTTGGGCCGAAAAGTTTTTTCGAGATAGTTCTTTGAATAGCGTTACGAGGTATGAATATTCTCATACAAATCGCAATATAATTCAATTCTACGTCGGGATTAAACGTTTTTTCCGTTCTAATCAATTTAAAAAAAAATAGTGGACGGAGACGACTCGACACGTCGAACTTACCCTAGCTCGGTCCTCGGTACGTTGGGACTTGGAACAATTTCGGCCGAAAAGTTTTTTCGAGATATTTCGTTAAATAGCGTTATGCCGTATGAATATTTTTAGATAAATCGCAATATAATTCGATTTTACGTATGGATTAATGATTTTTTTTGTTCCAAAAAGGTTTAAAAAAAGCAGTGAACCGACTCGACCCGACCCGTCGAACTTACACTCGCTCGGTCCTCGGCAGGTTGGGACTTAGACCAATTTGGGCCGAAAAGTTTTTTCGAGATAGTTCTTTGAATAGCGTTACGAGGTATGAATATTCTCATACAAATCGCAATATAATTCAATTCTACGTCGGGATTAAACGTTTTTTCCGTTCTAATCAATTTAAAAAAAAATAGTGGACGAAGACGACTCGATCCGTCGAACTTACTCTCGCTCGGTCCTCGGTACGTTGGGACTTCGAAAAACTTCGGCCGAAAGGTTTTTTCGAGTTATTACGTTAAAAAGCGTTATGAGATATGAATATTTTTACATAAATCGCAACATAATTCGATTTTACGTATGGATTAAACATTTTTTTTGTTCCAAAAAGGTTTAAAAAAAGTAGTGAACCGACTCGACTCGACCCGTCGAACTTACTCTCGCTCGGTCCTCGGCAGGTTGGGACTTAGTAGAATTTTTGACCGAAAAGTTTTTTCGAGTAATTTCGTTAAATAGCGTTATGCGGTATGAATATTTTTACATAAATCGCAATATAATTCGATTTTACGTTTGGTTAAACATTTTTTTGTTCCAAAAAGGTTTAAAAAAAGTAGTGAACCGACTCGACTCGACCCGTCTAACTTACTCTCGCTCGGTACTCGGCAGGTTGGGACTTAGTAGAATTTTTTACCGAAAAGTTTTTTCGAATAATTTCGTTAAATAGCGTTATGCGGTATGAATATTTTTACATAAATGGCAATATAATTCGATTTTACGTATGGATTAGACATTTTTTTGTTCCGAAAAGGTTTAAAAAAAGTAGTGAACCGACTCGACTCGACCCGTCGAACTTACTCTCGCTCGGTCCTCGGTACGTTGGGACTTGGAAGAATTTTTGACAGAAAAGTTTTTTCGAGTTATTTCGTTAAAGAGCGTTATGAGATATGACCATTTTCACACAAATCGCAATATAATTCAATTCTACGTCGGGATTAAACGTTTTTTCCGTTCTAATCAATTTAAAAAAAAATAGTGGACGGAGACGACTCCACCCGTCGAACTTACCCTAGCTCGGACCTCGGTGCGTTGGGACTTAGTAGAATTTTTGACCGAAAAGTTTTTTCGAGTAATTTCGTTAAATAGCGTTATGCGGTATGAATATTTTTACATAAATCGCAATATAATTCGATTTTACGTATGGATTAAACATTTTTTTTGTTCCAAAAAGGTTTAAAAAAAGTAGTGAACCGACTCGATTCGACCCGTCGAACTTAATCTCGCTCGGTCCTCGGCAGGTTGGGACTTAGTAGAATTTTTGACCGAAAAGTTTTTTCGAGTAATTTCGTTAAATAGCGTTATGCGGTATGAATATTTTTACATAAATCGCAATAAAATTCGATTTTACGTATGGATTAAACATTTTTTTTGTTCCAAAAAGGTTTAAAAAAAGTAGTGAACCGACTCGACTCGACCCGTCGAACTTGATCTCGCTCGGTCCTCGGTACGTAGGGACTTCGAAAAACTTCGGCCGAAAGGTTTTTTCGAGTTAATCCGTTAAAAAGCGTTATGAGGTATGAATATTTTCACACAAATCGCAATATAATTCAATTCTACGTTGGGATTAAACGTTTTTTCCGTTCTAATCAATTTAAAAAAAAATAGTGGAAGAAGACGACTCGATCCGTCGAACTTACTCTCGCTCGGTCCTCGGTACGTTGGGCCTTAGTAGAATTTTTGACAGAAAAGTTTTTTCGAGTTATTTCGTTAAATAGCGTTATGCCGTATGAATATTTTTAGATAAATCGCAATATAATTCGATTTTACGTTTGGATTAAATATTTTTTTTGTTCCAAAAAGGTTTAAAAAAAGTAGTGAACCGACTCAACTCGACCCGCCGAACTTACTCTCGCTCGGCCCTCGGCAGGTTGGGACTTCGAAAAACTTCGGCCGAAAGGTTTTTTCGAGTTATTACGTTAAAGAGCGTTATGAGATATGACCATTTTCACATAAATCGCAACATAATTCGATTTTACGTATGGATTAAACATTTTTTTTGTTCCAAAAAGGTTTAAAAAAAGTAGTGAACCGACTCGACTCGACCCGTCGAACTTACTCTCGCTCGGTCCTCGGCAGGTTGGGACTTGGATCAATTTGGGCCGAAAGGTTTTTTCGAGTTATTACGTTAAAAAGCGTTATGAGGTATGAATATTTTAACATAAATCGCAATATAATTCGATTTTACGTTTGGATTAAATATTTTTTTTGTTCCAAAAAGGTTTAAAAAAAGTAGTGAACCGACTCGACTCGACCCGTCGAACTTAATCTCGCTCGGTCCTCGGTACGTAGGGACTTCGAAAAACTTCGGCCGAAAGGTTTTTTCGAGTTATTACGTTAAAAAGCGTTATGAGGTATGAATATTTTCACACAAATCGCAATATAATTCAATTCTACGTCGGGATTAAACTTCTCTTCCGTTCTAATCAATTAAAAAAAAATAGTGGACGGAGACGACTCGACCCGTCGAACTTACCCTAGCTCGGTACTCGGTGCGTTGGCACTTCGAAAAACTTCGGCCGAAAGGTTTTTTCGAGTTATTACGTTAAAGAGCGTTATGAGATATGACCATTTTCACATAAATCGCAACATAATTCGATTTTACGTATGGATTAAACATTTTTTTCGTTCCAAAAAGGTTTAAAAAAAGTAGTGAACCGACTCGACTCGACCCGTCGAACTTACTCTCGCTCGGTCCTCGGCAGGTTGGGACTTAGTAGAATTTTTGACCGAAAAGTTTTTTCGAGTAATTTCGTTAAATAGCGTTATGCGGTATGAATATTTTTACATAAATCGCAATATAATTCGATTTTACGTTTGGATTAAATATTTTTTTTGTTCCAAAAAGGTTTAAAAAAAGTAGTGAACCGACTCGACTCGACCCGTCGAACTTAATCTCGCTCGGTCCTCGGTACGTAGGGACTTGGAACAATTTCGGCCGAAAAGTTTTTTCGAATAATTTCGTTAAATAGCGTTATGCGGTATGAATATTTTTACATAAATCGCAATATAATTCGATTTTAAGTATGGATTAGACATTTTTTTGTTCCGAAAAGGTTTAAAAAAAGTAGTGAACCGACTCGACTCGACCCGTCGAACTTACTCTCGCTCGGTCCTCGGTACGTTGGGACTTGGAAGAATTTTTGACAGAAAAGTTTTTTCGAGTTATTTCGTTAAAGAGCGTTATGAGATATGACCATTTTCACACAAATCGCAATATAATTCAATTCTACGTCGGGATTAAACGTTTTTTCCGTTCTAATCAATTTAAAAAAAAATAGTGGACGGAGACGACTCCACCCGTCGAACTTACTCTCGCTCGGTCCTCGGTACGTTGGGACTTGGAACAATTTCGGCCGAAAAGTTTTTTCGAGATATTTCGTTAAATAGCGTTATGCCGTATGAATATTTTTAGATAAATCGCAATATAATTCGATTTTACGTATGGATTAATCATTTTTTTTGTTCCAAAAAGGTTTAAAAAAAGTAGTGAACCAACTCGACTCGACCCGTCGAACTTACACTCGCTCGTTCCTCGGCAGGTTGGGACTTAGAACAATTTGGGCCGAAAGGTTTTTTCGAGATAATTCTTTAAATAGCGTTATGAGGTATGAATATTTTCACACAAATCGCAATATAATTCAATTCTACGTTGGGATTAAACGTTTTTTCCGTTCTAATCAATTTAAAAAAAAATAGTGGACGAAGACGACTCGATCCGTCGAACTTACTCTCGCTCGGTCCTCGGTACGTTGGGACTTCGAAAAACTTCGGCCGAAAGGTTGTTTCGAGTTATTTCGTTAGAAAGCGTTATGAGGTATGAATATTTTTAGATAAATCGCAATATAATTCGATTTTACGTATGGATTAATCATTTTTATTGTTCCAAAAAGGTTTAAAAAAAGTAGTGAACCGACTCGACTCGACCCGTCGAACTTACACTCGCTCGTTCCTCGGCAGGTTGGGACTTAGAACAATTTGGGCCGAAAGGTTTTTTCGAGATAATTCTTTAAATAGCGTTATGAGGTATGAATATTTTCACACAAATCGCAATATAATTCAATTCTACGTTGGGATTAAACGTTTTTTCCGTTCTAATCAATTTAAAAAAAAATAGTGGACGAAGACGACTCGATCCGTCGAACTTACTCTCGCTCGGTCCTCGGTACGTTGGGACTTCGAAAAACTTCGGCCGAAAGGTTGTTTCGAGTTATTTCGTTAGAAAGCGTTATGAGGTATGAATATTTTTAGATAAATCGCAATATAATTCGATTTTACGTATGGAATAATCATTTTTTTTGTTCCAAAAAGGTTTAAAAAAAGTAGTGAACCGACTCGACTCGACCCGTCGAACTTACACTCGCTCGGTCCTCGGCAGGTTCGGACTTAGACCAATTTGGGCCGAAAAGTTTTTTCGAGATAGTTCTTTGAATAGCGTTACGAGGTATGAATATTCTCATACAAATCGCAATATAATTCAATTCTACGTCGGGATTAAACGTTTTTTCCGTTCTAATCAATTTAAAAAAAAATAGCGGACGGAGACGACTCGACCCGTCGAACTTACCCTAGCTCGGTCCTCGGTACGTTGGGACTTGGAACAATTTCGGCCGAAAAGTTTTTTCGAGATATTTCGTTAAATAGCGTTATGCCGTATGAATATTTTTAGATAAATCGCAATATAATTCGATTTTACGTATGGATTAATCATTTTTTTTGTTCCAAAAAGGTTTAAAAAAAGTAGTGAACCAACTCGACTCGACCCGTCGAACTTACACTCGCTCGTTCCTCGGCAGGTTGGGACTTAGAACAATTTGGGCCGAAAGGTTTTTTCGAGATAATTCTTTAAATAGCGTTATGAGGTATGAATATTTTCACACAAATCGCAATATAATTCAATTCTACGTTGGGATTAAACGTTTTTTCCGTTCTAATCAATTTAAAAAAAAATAGTGGACGAAGACGACTCGATCCGTCGAACTTACTCTCGCTCGGTCCTCGGTACGTTGGGACTTCGAAAAACTTCGGCCGAAAGGTTGTTTCGAGTTATTTCGTTAGAAAGCGTTATGAGGTATGAATATTTTTAGATAAATCGCAATATAATTCGATTTTACGTATGGATTAATCATTTTTATTGTTCCAAAAAGGTTTAAAAAAAGTAGTGAACCGACTCGACTCGACCCGTCGAACTTACACTCGCTCGTTCCTCGGCAGGTTGGGACTTAGAACAATTTGGGCCGAAAGGTTTTTTCGAGATAATTCTTTAAATAGCGTTATGAGGTATGAATATTTTCACACAAATCGCAATATAATTCAATTCTACGTTGGGATTAAACGTTTTTTCCGTTCTAATCAATTTAAAAAAAAATAGTGGACGAAGACGACTCGATCCGTCGAACTTACTCTCGCTCGGTCCTCGGTACGTTGGGACTTCGAAAAACTTCGGCCGAAAGGTTGTTTCGAGTTATTTCGTTAGAAAGCGTTATGAGGTATGAATATTTTTAGATAAATCGCAATATAATTCGATTTTACGTATGGAATAATCATTTTTTTTGTTCCAAAAAGGTTTAAAAAAAGTAGTGAACCGACTCGACTCGACCCGTCGAACTTACACTCGCTCGGTCCTCGGCAGGTTCGGACTTAGACCAATTTGGGCCGAAAAGTTTTTTCGAGATAGTTCTTTGAATAGCGTTACGAGGTATGAATATTCTCATACAAATCGCAATATAATTCAATTCTACGTCGGGATTAAACGTTTTTTCCGTTCTAATCAATTTAAAAAAAAATAGTGGACGGAGACGACTCGACCCGTCGAACTTACCCTAGCTCGGTCCTCGGTACGTTGGGACTTGGAACAATTTCGGCCGAAAAGTTTTTTCGAGATATTTCGTTAAATAGCGTTATGCCGTATGAATATTTTTAGATAAATCGCAATATAATTCGATTTTACGTATGGATTAATCATTTTTTTTGTTCCAAAAAGGTTTAAAAAAAGTAGTGAACCGACTCGACTCGACCCGTCGAACTTACACTCGCTCGTTCCTCGGCAGGTTGGGACTTAGAACAATTTGGGCCGAAAGGTTTTTTCGAGATAATTCTTTAAATAGCTTTATGAGGTATGAATATTTTCACACAAATCGCAATATAATTCAATTCTACGTTGGGATTAAACGTTTTTTCCGTTCTAATCAATTTAAAAAAAAATAGTGGACGAAGACGACTCGATCCGTCGAACTTACTCTCGCTCGGTCCTCGGTACGTTGGGACTTCGAAAAACTTCGGCCGAAAGGTTTTTTCGAGTTATTTCGTTGGAAAGCGTTATGAGGTATGAATATTTTTAGATAAATCGCAATATAATTCGATTTTACGGATGGATTAAACATTTTTTTTGTTCCAAAAAGGTTTAAAAAAAGTAGTGAACCGACTCGACTCAATCCGTCGAACTTACTCTCGCTCGGTCCTCGGCAGGTTGGGACTTAGAACAATTTGGGCCGAAAGGTTTTTTCGAGATAATTCTTTAAATAGCGTTATGAGGTATGAATATTTTCACACAAATCGCAATATAATTCAATTCTACGTTGGGATTAAACGTTTTTTCCGTTCTAATCAATTTAAAAAAAAATAGTGGACGAAGACGACTCGATCCGTCGAACTTACTCTCGCTCGGTCCTCGGTACGTTGGGACTTCGAAAAACTTCGGCCGAAAGGTTTTTTCGAGTTATTTCGTTGGAAAGCGTTATGAGGTATGAATATTTTTAGATAAATCGCAATATAATTCGATTTTACGGATGGATTAAACATTTTTTTTGTTCCAAAAAGGTTTAAAAAAAGTAGTGAACCGACTCGACTCAATCCGTCGAACTTACTCTCGCTCGGTCCTCGGCAGGTTGGGACTTAGAACAATTTGGGCCGAAAGGTTTTTTCGAGATAATTCTTTAAATAGCGTTATGAGGTATGAATATTTTCACACAAATCGCAATATAATTCAATTCTTCGTCGGGATTAAACGTTTTTTCCGTTCCAATCAATTAAAAAAAAATAGTGGACGGAGACGACTCGATCCGTCGAACTTACTCTCGCTCGGTCCTCGGTACGTTGGGCCTTAGTAGAATTTTTGACCGAAAAGTTTTTTCGAGTAATTTCGTTAAATAGCGTTATGCGGTATGAATATTTTTACATAAATCGCAATATAATTCGATTTTACGTTTGGATTAAATATTTTTTTTGTTCCAAAAAGGTTTAAAAAAAGTAGTGAACCGACTCGACTCGACCCGTCGAACTTAATCTCGCTCGGTCCTCGGTACGTAGGGACTTCGAAAAACTTCGGCCGAAAAGTTTTTTCGAGTTATTACGTTAAAAAGCGTTATGAGGTATGAATATTTTTACATAAATCGCAATATAATTCGATTTTACGTTTGGATTAAATATTTTTTTGTTCCAAAAAGGTTTAAAAAAAGTAGTGAACCGACTCGACTCGACCCGCCGAACTTACTCTCGCTCGGTGCTCGGCAGGTTGGGACTTCGAAAAACTTCGGCCGAAAGGTTTTTTCGAGTTATTACGTTAAAGAGCGTTATGAGATATGACCATTTTCACATAAATCGCAACATAATTCGATTTTACGTTTGGTTAAACATTTTTTTTGTTCCAAAAAGGTTTAAAAAAAGTAGTGAACCGACTCGACTCGACCCGTCTAACTTACTCTCGCTCGGTACTCGGCAGGTTGGGACTTAGAACAATATGGGCCGAAAGGTGTTTTCGAGATAGTTCTTTGAATAGCGTTATGAGGAATGAATATTTTCACACAAATCGCAATATAATTCAATTCTACGTCGGGATTAAACGTTTTTTCCGTTCTAATCAACTTAAAAAAAAATAGTGGACGAAGACGACTCGATCCGTCGAACTTACTCTCGCTCGGTCCTCGGTACGTTGGGACTTCGAAGAATTTTTGACAGAAAAGTTTTTTCGAGTTATTTCGTTAAAAAGCGTTATGAGGTATGAATATTTTCACACAAATCGCAATATAATTCAATTCTACGTCGGGATTAAACGTTTCTTCCGTACTAATCAATTAAAAAAAAATAGTGGACGGAGACGACTCGACCCGTCGAACTTACTCTCGCTCGGTCCTCAGCAGGTTGGGACTTAGAACAATTTGGACCGAAAGATTTTTTCGAGATAGTTCTTTGATTAGCGTTATGAGGAATGAATATTTTCACACAAATCGCAATATAATTCAATTCTACGTCGGGATTAAACGTTTTTTCCGTTCTAGTCAATCAAAAAAAAATAGTGGACGGAGACGAGTCGACCCGTCGAACTTACTCTCGCTCGGTCCTCGGCAGGTTCGGACTTAGAACAATTTGGACCGAAAGATTTTTTCGAGATAATTCTTTAAATAGCGTTATGAGGTATGAATATTTTCACACAAATCGCAATATAATTCAATTCTACGTCGGGATTAAACGTTTTTTCCGTTCAAATCAATTTAAAAAAAAATAGTGGACGAAGACGACTCGATCCGTCGAACTTACTCTCGCTCGGTCCTCGGTACGTTGGGACTTCGAAGAATTTTTGACAGAAATGTTTTTTCGAGTTATTTCGTTAAAAAGCGTTATGAGGTATGAATATTTTCACACAAATCGCAATATAATTCAATTCTACGTCGCGATTAAACGTTTCTTCCGTTCTAATCACCTTAAAAAAAAATAGTGGACCGAGACGACTCGACCCGTCGAACTTACTCTCGCTCGGTCCTCGGTACGTTGGGACTTAGACCAATTTGGGCCGAAAGATTTTTTCGAGATAATTCTTTAAATAGCGTTATGAGGTATGAATATTTTCACACAAATCGCAATATAATTCAATTCTACGTCGGGATTAAACGTTTTTTCCGTTCTAATCAATTTAAAAAAAAATAGTGGGCGAAGACGACTCGATCCGTCGAACTTACTCTCGCTCGGTCCTCGGCAGGTTCGGACTTAGAACAATTTGGGCCGAAAGATATTTTCGAGATAATTCTTTAAATAGCGTTATGAGGTATGAATATTTTCACACAAATCGCAATATAATTCAATTCTACGTCGGGATTAAACGTTTTTTCCGTTCAAATCAATTTAAAAAAAAATAGTGGACGAAGACGACTCGATCCGTCAAACTTACTCTCGCTCGGTCCTCGGTACGTTGGGACTTCGAAGAATTTTTGACAGAAAAGTTTTTTCGAGTTATTTCGTTAAAAAGCGTTATGAGGTATGAATATTTTCACACAAATCGCAATATAATTCAATTCTACGTCGGGATTAAACGTTTCTTCCGTTCTAATCACCTTAAAAAAAAATAGTGGACCGAGACGACTCGACCCGTCGAACTTACTCTCGCTCGGTCCTCGGTACGTTGGGACTTGGAAGAATTTTTGACAGAAAAGTTTTTTCGAGTTATTTCGTTAAAGAGCGTTATGAGATATGACCATTTTCACATAAATCGCAACATAATTCGATTTTACGTATGGATTAAACATTTGTTTTGTTCCAAAAAGGTTTAAAAAGAGTAGTGAACCGACTCGACTCGACCCGTCGAACTTAATCTCGCTCGGTCCTCGGTACGTAGGGACTACAAAAACTTCGGCCGAAAGGTTTTTTCGAGTTATTACGTTAAAGAGCGTTATGAGGTATGAATATTTTAACATAAATCGCAATATAATTCGATTTTACGTTTGGATTAAATATTTTTTTCGTTCCAAAAAGGTTTAAAAAAAGTAGTGAACCGACTCGACTCGATCCGTCGAACTTACTCTCGCTCGGTCCTCGGTACGTTAGGACTTAGACCAATTTGGGCCGAAAGGTTTTTTCGAGATAGTTCTTTGAATAGCGTTACGAGGTATGAATATTCTCACACAAATCGCAATATAATTCAATTCTACGTCGGGATTAAACGTTTTTTCCGTTCTAATCAATTTAAAAAAAAATAGTGGACGGAGACGACTCGACCAGTCGAACTTACCCTAGCTCGGTCCTCGGTACGTTGGGACTTGGAACAATTTCGGCCGAAAGGTTTTTTCGAGTTATTTCGTTAAAAAGCGTTATGAGGTATGAATATTTTTACATAAATCGCAATATAATTCGATTTTACGTATGGATTAAACATTTTTTTCGTTCCAAAAAGGTTTAAAAAAAGTAGTGAACCGACTCGACTCGACCCGTCGAACTTACTCTCGCTCGGTCCTCGGCAGGTTGGGACTTAGAACAATCTGGGCCGAAAGGTTTTTTCGAGATAATTCTTTAAATAGCGTTATGAGGTATGAATATTTTCATACAAATCGCAATATAATTCAATTCTACGTCGGGATTAAACGTTTTTTCCGTTCTAATCAATTTAAAAAAAAATAGTGGACGAAGACGACTCGATCCGTCGAACTTCCTCTCGCTGGGTCCTCGGTACGTTGGGGCTTGGAACAATTTGGACCGAAAGATTTTTTCGAGATAATTCTTTAAATAGCGTTATGAGGTATGAATATTTTCACACAAATCGCAATATAATTCAATTCTACGTCGGGATTAAACGTTTTTTCCGTTCTAATCAATTAAAAAAAAATAGTGGGCGAAGACGACTCGATCCGTCGAACTTACTCTCGCACGGTCCTCGGTACGTTGGGACTTCGAAGAATTTTTGACAGAAAAGTTTTTTCGAGTTATTTCGTTAAAAAGCGTTATGAGGTATGAATATTTTCACACAAATCGCAATATAATTCAATTCTACGTCGGGATTAAACGTTTCTTCCGTTCTAATCACCTTAAAAAAAAATAGTGGACCGAGACGACTCGACCCGTCGAACTTACTCTCGCTCGGTCCTCGGTACGTTGGGACTTAGTAGAATTTTTGACCGAAAAGTTTTTTCGAGTAATTTCGTTAAATAGCGTTATGCGGTATGAATATTTTTACATAAATCGCAATATAATTCGATTTTACGTTTGGATTAAACATTTTTTTTGTTCCAAAAAGGTTTAAAAAAAGTAGTGAACCGACTCGACTCGACCCGTCGAACTTACTCTCGCTCGGTCCTCGGCAGGTTGGAACTTAGTAGAATTTTTTACCGAAAAGTTTTTTCGAGTAATTTCGTTAAATAGCATTATGCGGTATGAATATTTTTACATAAATCGCAATATAATTCGATTTTACGTATGGATTAGACATTTTTTTTGTTCCAAAAAGGTTTAAAAAAAGTAGTGAACCGACTCGACTCGACCCGTCGAACTTAATCTCGCTCGGTCCTCGGTACGTAGGGACTTCGAAAAACTTCGGCCGAAAGGTTTTTTCGAGTTATTTCGTTAAAAAGCGTTATGAGGTATAAATATTTTTAAATAAATCGCAATATAATTCGATTTTACGTATGGATTAAACATTTTTTTCGTTCCAAAAAGGTTTAAAAAAAGTAGTGAACCGACTCGACTCGACCTGTCGAACTTACTCTCGCTCGGTCCTCGGTACGTTGGGACTTCGAAAAACTTCGGCCGAAAGGTTTTTTCGAGTTATTTCGTTGGAAAGCGTTATGAGGTATGAATATTTTTAGATAAATCGCAATATAATTCGATTTTACGGATGGATTAAACATTTTTTTTGTTCCAAAAAGGTTTAAAAAAAGTAGTGAACCGACTCGACTCAATCCGTCGAACTTACTCTCGCTCGGTCCTCGGCAGGTTGGGACTTAGAACAATTTGGGCCGAAAGGTTTTTTCGAGATAATTCTTTAAATAGCGTTATGAGGTATGAATATTTTCACACAAATCGCAATATAATTCAATTCTACGTTGGGATTAAACGTTTTTTCCGTTCTAATCAATTTAAAAAAAAATAGTGGACGAAGACGACTCGATCCGTCGAACTTACTCTCGCTCGGTCCTCGGTACGTTGGGACTTCGAAAAACTTCGGCCGAAAGGTTTTTTCGAGTTATTTCGTTGGAAAGCGTTATGAGGTATGAATATTTTTAGATAAATCGCAATATAATTCGATTTTACGGATGGATTAAACATTTTTTTTGTTCCAAAAAGGTTTAAAAAAAGTAGTGAACCGACTCGACTCAATCCGTCGAACTTACTCTCGCTCGGTCCTCGGCAGGTTGGGACTTAGAACAATTTGGGCCGAAAGGTTTTTTCGAGATAATTCTTTAAATAGCGTTATGAGGTATGAATATTTTCACACAAATCGCAATATAATTCAATTCTTCGTCGGGATTAAACGTTTTTTCCGTTCCAATCAATTAAAAAAAAATAGTGGACGGAGACGACTCGATCCGTCGAACTTACTCTCGCTCGGTCCTCGGTACGTTGGGCCTTAGTAGAATTTTTGACCGAAAAGTTTTTTCGAGTAATTTCGTTAAATAGCGTTATGCGGTATGAATATTTTTACATAAATCGCAATATAATTCGATTTTACGTTTGGATTAAATATTTTTTTTGTTCCAAAAAGGTTTAAAAAAAGTAGTGAACCGACTCGACTCGACCCGTCGAACTTAATCTCGCTCGGTCCTCGGTACGTAGGGACTTCGAAAAACTTCGGCCGAAAAGTTTTTTCGAGTTATTACGTTAAAAAGCGTTATGAGGTATGAATATTTTTACATAAATCGCAATATAATTCGATTTTACGTTTGGATTAAATATTTTTTTGTTCCAAAAAGGTTTAAAAAAAGTAGTGAACCGACTCGACTCGACCCGCCGAACTTACTCTCGCTCGGTGCTCGGCAGGTTGGGACTTCGAAAAACTTCGGCCGAAAGGTTTTTTCGAGTTATTACGTTAAAGAGCGTTATGAGATATGACCATTTTCACATAAATCGCAACATAATTCGATTTTACGTTTGGTTAAACATTTTTTTTGTTCCAAAAAGGTTTAAAAAAAGTAGTGAACCGACTCGACTCGACCCGTCTAACTTACTCTCGCTCGGTACTCGGCAGGTTGGGACTTAGAACAATATGGGCCGAAAGGTGTTTTCGAGATAGTTCTTTGAATAGCGTTATGAGGAATGAATATTTTCACACAAATCGCAATATAATTCAATTCTACGTCGGGATTAAACGTTTTTTCCGTTCTAATCAACTTAAAAAAAAATAGTGGACGAAGACGACTCGATCCGTCGAACTTACTCTCGCTCGGTCCTCGGTACGTTGGGACTTCGAAGAATTTTTGACAGAAAAGTTTTTTCGAGTTATTTCGTTAAAAAGCGTTATGAGGTATGAATATTTTCACACAAATCGCAATATAATTCAATTCTACGTCGGGATTAAACGTTTCTTCCGTACTAATCAATTAAAAAAAAATAGTGGACGGAGACGACTCGACCCGTCGAACTTACTCTCGCTCGGTCCTCAGCAGGTTGGGACTTAGAACAATTTGGACCGAAAGATTTTTTCGAGATAGTTCTTTGATTAGCGTTATGAGGAATGAATATTTTCACACAAATCGCAATATAATTCAATTCTACGTCGGGATTAAACGTTTTTTCCGTTCTAGTCAATCAAAAAAAAATAGTGGACGGAGACGAGTCGACCCGTCGAACTTACTCTCGCTCGGTCCTCGGCAGGTTCGGACTTAGAACAATTTGGACCGAAAGATTTTTTCGAGATAATTCTTTAAATAGCGTTATGAGGTATGAATATTTTCACACAAATCGCAATATAATTCAATTCTACGTCGGGATTAAACGTTTTTTCCGTTCAAATCAATTTAAAAAAAAATAGTGGACGAAGACGACTCGATCCGTCGAACTTACTCTCGCTCGGTCCTCGGTACGTTGGGACTTCGAAGAATTTTTGACAGAAAAGTTTTTTCGAGTTATTTCGTTAAAAAGCGTTATGAGGTATGAATATTTTCACACAAATCGCAATATAATTCAATTCTACGTCGCGATTAAACGTTTCTTCCGTTCTAATCACCTTAAAAAAAAATAGTGGACCGAGACGACTCGACCCGTCGAACTTACTCTCGCTCGGTCCTCGGTACGTTGGGACTTAGACCAATTTGGGCCGAAAGATTTTTTCGAGATAATTCTTTAAATAGCGTTATGAGGTATGAATATTTTCACACAAATCGCAATATAATTCAATTCTACGTCGGGATTAAACGTTTTTTCCGTTCTAATCAATTTAAAAAAAAATAGTGGGCGAAGACGACTCGATCCGTCGAACTTACTCTCGCTCGGTCCTCGGCAGGTTCGGACTTAGAACAATTTGGGCCGAAAGATATTTTCGAGATAATTCTTTAAATAGCGTTATGAGGTATGAATATTTTCACACAAATCGCAATATAATTCAATTCTACGTCGGGATTAAACGTTTTTTCCGTTCAAATCAATTTAAAAAAAAATAGTGGACGAAGACGACTCGATCCGTCAAACTTACTCTCGCTCGGTCCTCGGTACGTTGGGACTTCGAAGAATTTTTGACAGAAAAGTTTTTTCGAGTTATTTCGTTAAAAAGCGTTATGAGGTATGAATATTTTCACACAAATCGCAATATAATTCAATTCTACGTCGGGATTAAACGTTTCTTCCGTTCTAATCACCTTAAAAAAAAATAGTGGACCGAGACGACTCGACCCGTCGAACTTACTCTCGCTCGGTCCTCGGTACGTTGGGACTTGGAAGAATTTTTGACAGAAAAGTTTTTTCGAGTTATTTCGTTAAAGAGCGTTATGAGATATGACCATTTTCACATAAATCGCAACATAATTCGATTTTACGTATGGATTAAACATTTGTTTTGTTCCAAAAAGGTTTAAAAAGAGTAGTGAACCGACTCGACTCGACCCGTCGAACTTAATCTCGCTCGGTCCTCGGTACGTAGGGACTACAAAAACTTCGGCCGAAAGGTTTTTTCGAGTTATTACGTTAAAGAGCGTTATGAGGTATGAATATTTTAACATAAATCGCAATATAATTCGATTTTACGTTTGGATTAAATATTTTTTTCGTTCCAAAAAGGTTTAAAAAAAGTAGTGAACCGACTCGACTCGATCCGTCGAACTTACTCTCGCTCGGTCCTCGGTACGTTAGGACTTAGACCAATTTGGGCCGAAAGGTTTTTTCGAGATAGTTCTTTGAATAGCGTTACGAGGTATGAATATTCTCACACAAATCGCAATATAATTCAATTCTACGTCGGGATTAAACGTTTTTTCCGTTCTAATCAATTTAAAAAAAAATAGTGGACGGAGACGACTCGACCAGTCGAACTTACCCTAGCTCGGTCCTCGGTACGTTGGGACTTGGAACAATTTCGGCCGAAAGGTTTTTTCGAGTTATTTCGTTAAAAAGCGTTATGAGGTATGAATATTTTTACATAAATCGCAATATAATTCGATTTTACGTATGGATTAAACATTTTTTTCGTTCCAAAAAGGTTTAAAAAAAGTAGTGAACCGACTCGACTCGACCCGTCGAACTTACTCTCGCTCGGTCCTCGGCAGGTTGGGACTTAGAACAATCTGGGCCGAAAGGTTTTTTCGAGATAATTCTTTAAATAGCGTTATGAGGTATGAATATTTTCATACAAATCGCAATATAATTCAATTCTACGTCGGGATTAAACGTTTTTTCCGTTCTAATCAATTTAAAAAAAAATAGTGGACGAAGACGACTCGATCCGTCGAACTTCCTCTCGCTGGGTCCTCGGTACGTTGGGGCTTGGAACAATTTGGACCGAAAGATTTTTTCGAGATAATTCTTTAAATAGCGTTATGAGGTATGAATATTTTCACACAAATCGCAATATAATTCAATTCTACGTCGGGATCAAACGTTTTTTCCGTTCTAATCAATTAAAAAAAAATAGTGGGCGAAGACGACTCGATCCGTCGAACTTACTCTCGCACGGTCCTCGGTACGTTGGGACTTCGAAGAATTTTTGACAGAAAAGTTTTTTCGAGTAATTTCGTTAAATAGCGTTATGCGGTATGAATATTTTTACATAAATCGCAATATAATTCGATTTTACGTTTGGATTAAACATTTTTTTTGTTCCAAAAAGGTTTAAAAAAAGTAGTGAACCGACTCGACTCGACCCGTCGAACTTACTCTCGCTCGGTCCTCGGCAGGTTGGAACTTAGTAGAATTTTTTACCGAAAAGTTTTTTCGAGTAATTTCGTTAAATAGCATTATGCGGTATGAATATTTTTACATAAATCGCAATATAATTCGATTTTACGTATGGATTAGACATTTTTTTTGTTCCAAAAAGGTTTAAAAAAAGTAGTGAACCGACTCGACTCGACCCGTCGAACTTAATCTCGCTCGGTCCTCGGTACGTAGGGACTTCGAAAAACTTCGGCCGAAAGGTTTTTTCGAGTTATTTCGTTAAAAAGCGTTATGAGGTATAAATATTTTTAAATAAATCGCAATATAATTCGATTTTACGTATGGATTAAACATTTTTTTCGTTCCAAAAAGGTTTAAAAAAAGTAGTGAACCGACTCGACTCGACCTGTCGAACTTACTCTCGCTCGATCCTCGGTACGTAGGGGCTTAGTAGAATTTTTGACCGAAAAGTTTTTTCGAGTAATTTCGTTAAATAGCGTTATGCGGTATGAATATTTTTACATAAATCGCAATATAATTCGATTTTACGTATGGATTAAACATTTTTTTTGTTCCAAAAAGGTTTAAAAAAAGTAGTGAACCGACTCGACTCGACCCGTCGAACTTAATCTCGCTCGGTCCTCGGTACGTAGGGACTTCGAAAAACTTCGGCCGAAAGGTTTTTTCGAGTTATTACGTTAAAAAGCGTTATGAGGTGTGAATATTTTCACACAAATCGCAATATAATTCAATTCTACGTCGGGATTAAACTTCTCTTCCGTTCTAATCAATTAAAAAAAAATAGTGGACGGAGACGAGTCGACCCGTCGAACTTACTCTCGCTCGGTCCTCGGCAGGTTCGGACTTAGAACAATTTGGGCCGAAAGATTTTTTCGAGATAATTCTTTAAATAGCGTTATGAGGTATGAATATTTTCACACAAATCGCAATATAATTCAATTCTACGTCGGGATTAACCGTTTTTTCCGTTCTAATCAATTTAAAAAAGAATAGTGGGCGAAGACGACTCGATCCGTCGAACTTACTCTCGCTCGGTCCTCGGCAGGTTCGGACTTAGAACAATTTGGGCCGAAAGATTTTTTCGAGATAATTCTTTAAATAGCGTTATGAGGTATGAATATTTTCACACAAATCGCAATATAATTCAATTCTACGTCGGGATTAAACGTTTTTTTTGTTCTAAAAAGGTTTAAAAAAAGTAGTGAACCGATTCGACTCGACCCGTCGAACTTACACTCGCTCGGTCCTCGGCAGGTTGTGACTTAGAACAATTTGGGCCGAAAGGTTTTTTCGAGATAATTCTTTAAATAGCGTTATGAGGTATGAATATTTTCACACAAATCGCAATATAATTCAATTCTACGTTGGGATTAAACGTTTTTTCCGTTCTAATCAATTTAAAAAAAAATAGTGGACGAAGACGACTCGATCCGTCGAACTTACTCTCGCTCGGTCCTCGGTACGTTGGGACTTCGAAAAACTTCGGCCGAAAGGTTGTTTCGAGTTATTTCGTTAGAAAGCGTTATGAGGTATGAATATTTTTAGATAAATCGCAATATAATTCGATTTTACGTATGGATTAATCATTTTTTTTGTTCCAAAAAGGTTTAAAAAAAGTAGTGAACCGACTCGACTCGACCCGTCGAACTTACACTCGCTCGGTCCTCGGCAGGTTGGGACTTAGACCAATTTGGGCCGAAAAGATTTTTCGAGATAGTTCTTTGAATAGCGTTGCGAGGTATGAATATTCTCATACAAATCGCAATATAATTCAATTCTACGTCGGGATTAAATGTTTTTTCCGTTCTAATCAATTTAAAAAAAAATAGTGGACGGAGACGACTCGACCCGTCGAACTTACCCTAGCTCGGTCCTCGGTACGTTGGGACTTGGAACAATTTCGGCCGAAAAGTTTTTTCGAGATATTTCGTTAAATAGCGTTATGCCGTATGAATATTTTTAGATAAATCGCAATATAATTCGATTTTACGTATGGATTAATCATTTTTTTTGTTCCAAAAAGGTTTAAAAAAAGTAGTGAACCGACTCGACTCGACCCGTCGAACTTACTCTCGCTCGGTCCTCGGCAGGTTGGGACTTCGAAAAACTTCGGCCGAAAGGTTTTTTCGAGTTATTACGTTAAAGAGCGTTATGAGATATGACCATTTTCACATAAATCGCAACATAATTCGATTTTACGTATGGATTAAACATTTTTTTTGTTCCAAAAAGGTTTAAAAAAAGTAGTGAACCGACTCGACTCGACCCGTCGAACTTAATCTCGCTCGGTCCTCGGTACGTAGGGACTTCGAAAAACTTCGGCCGAAAGGTTTTTTCGAGTTATTACGTTAAAAAGCGTTATGAGATATGAATATTTTTACATAAATCGCAATATAATTCGATTTTACGTTTGGATTAAATATTTTTTTGTTCCAAAAAGGTTTAAAAAAAGTAGTGAACCGACTCGACTCGACCCGCCGAACTTACTCTCGCTCGGTCCTCGGCAGGTTGGGACTTCGAAAAACTTCGGCCGAAAGGTTTTTTCGAGTTATTACGTTAAAGAGCGTTATGAGATATGACCATTTTCACATAAATCGCAACATAATTCGATTTTACGTATGGATTAAACATTTTTTTCGTTCCAAAAAGGTTTAAAAAAAGTAGTGAACCGACTCGACTCGACCCGTCGAACTTACTCTCGCTCGGTCCTCGGCAGGTTGGGACTTAGTAGAATTTTTGACCGAAAAGTTTTTTCGAGTAATTTCGTTAAATAGCGTTATGCGGTATGAATATTTTTACATAAATCGCAATATAATTCGATTTTACGTTTGGATTAAATATTTTTTTTGTTCCAAAAAGGTTTAAAAAAAGTAGTGAACCGACTCGACTCGACCCGTCGAACTTAATCTCGCTCGGTCCTCGGTACGTAGGGACTTCGAAAAACTTCGGCCGAAAAGTTTTTTGGAGTTATTACGTTAAAGAGCGTTATGAGATATGACCATTTTCACATAAATCGCAACATAATTCGATTTTACGTTTGGTTAAACATTTTTTTTGTTCCAAAAAGGTTTAAAAAAAGTAGTGAACCGACTCGACTCGACCCGTCTAACTTACTCTCGCTCGGTACTCGGCAGGTTGGGACTTAGAACAATTTGGGCCGAAAGGTGTTTTCGAGATAGTTCTTTGAATAGCGTTATGAGGAATGAATATTTTCACACAAATCGCAATATAATTCAATTCTACGTCGGGATTAAACGTTTT
Source organism: Bombus muscorum (assembly GCA_963971185.1). NCBI lineage: Eukaryota > Metazoa > Arthropoda > Insecta > Hymenoptera > Apidae > Bombus > Bombus muscorum. Next base: position 6,273,408 of record OZ020132.1, read on the forward strand.
TTCCGTTCTAATCAACTTAAAAAAAAATAGTGGACGAAGACGACTCGATCCGTCGAACTTACTCTCGCTCGGTCCTCGGTACGTTGGGACTTCGAAGAATTTTTGACAGAAAAGTTTTTTCGAGTTATTTCGTTAAAAAGCGTTATGAGGTATGAATATTTTCACACAAATCGCAATATAATTCAATTCTACGTCGGGATTAAACGTTTCTTCCGTACTAATCAATTAAAAAAAAATAGTGGACGGAGACGACTCGACCCGTCGAACTTACTCTCGCTCGGTCCTCAGCAGGTTGGGACTTAGAACAATTTGGACCGAAAGATTTTTTCGAGATAGTTCTTTGATTAGCGTTATGAGGAATGAATATTTTCACACAAATCGCAATATAATTCAATTCTACGTCGGGATTAAACGTTTTTTCCGTTCTAGTCAATCAAAAAAAAATAGTGGACGGAGACGAGTCGACCCGTCGAACTTACTCTCGCTCGGTCCTCGGCAGGTTCGGACTTAGAACAATTTGGACCGAAAGATTTTTTCGAGATAATTCTTTAAATAGCGTTATGAGGTATGAATATTTTCACACAAATCGCAATATAATTCAATTCTACGTCGGGATTAAACGTTTTTTCCGTTCAAATCAATTTAAAAAAAAATAGTGGACGAAGACGACTCGATCCGTCGAACTTACTCTCGCTCGGTCCTCGGTACGTTGGGACTTCGAAGAATTTTTGACAGAAAAGTTTTTTCGAGTTATTTCGTTAAAAAGCGTTATGAGGTATGAATATTTTCACACAAATCGCAATATAATTCAATTCTACGTCGGGATTAAACGTTTCTTCCGTTCTAATCACCTTAAAAAAAAATAGTGGACCGAGACGACTCGACCCGTCGAACTTACTCTCGCTCGGTCCTCGGTACGTTGGGACTTAGACCAATTTGGGCCGAAAGATTTTTTCGAGATAATTCTTTAAATAGCGTTATGAGGTATGAATATTTTCACACAAATCGCAATATAATTCAATTCTACGTCGGGATTAAACGTTTTTTCCGTTCTAATCAATTTAAAAAAAAATAGTGGGCGAAGACGACTCGATCCGTCGAACTTACTCTCGCTCGGTCCTCGGTACGTTGGGACTTCGAAGAATTTTTGACAGAAAAGTTTTTTCGAGTTATTTCGTTAAAAAGCGTTATGAGGTATGAATATTTTCACACAAATCGCAATATAATTCAATTCTACGTCGGGATTAAACGTTTCTTCCGTTCTAATCACCTTAAAAAAAAATAGTGGACCGAGACGACTCGACCCGTCGAACTTACTCTCGCTCGGTCCTCGGTACGTTGGGACTTAGTAGAATTTTTGACCGAAAAGTTTTTTCGAGTAATTTCGTTAAATAGCGTTATGCGGTATGAATATTTTTACATAAATCGCAATATAATTCGATTTTACGTTTGGATTAAACATTTTTTTTGTTCCAAAAAGGTTTAAAAAAAGTAGTGAACCGACTCGACTCGACCCGTCGAACTTACTCTCGCTCGGTCCTCGGCAGGTTGGAACTTAGTAGAATTTTTTACCGAAAAGTTTTTTCGAGTAATTTCGTTAAATAGCATTATGCGGTATGAATATTTTTACATAAATCGCAATATAATTCGATTTTACGTATGGATTAGACATTTTTTTTGTTCCAAAAAGGTTTAAAAAAAGTAGTGAACCGACTCGACTCGACCCGTCGAACTTAATCTCGCTCGGTCCTCGGTACGTAGGGACTTCGAAAAACTTCGGCCGAAAGGTTCTTTCGAGTTATTACGTTAAAAAGCGTTATGAGGTATGAATATTTTCACACAAATCGCAATATAATTCAATTCTACTTCGGGATTGAACGTTTCCTCCGTTCTAATCAATTTAAAAAAAAATAGTGGACGGAGACGAGTCGACCCGTCGAACTTACTCTCGCTCGGTCCTCGGCAGGTTCGGACTTAGAATAATTTGGGCCGAAAGATTTTTCCGAGATAATTCTTTAAATAGCGTTATGAGGTATGAATATTTTCACACAAATCGCAATATAATTCAATTCTATGTCGGGATTAAACGTTTTTTCCGTTCTAATCAATTTAAAAAAAAATAGTGGACGGAGACGACTCGACCCGTCGAACTTACCCTAGCTCGGTACTCGGTGCGTTGGGACTTGGAAAAATTTCGGCCGAAAGGTTTTTTCGAGTTATTTCGTTAAAAAGCGTTATGAGGTATAAATATTTTTAAATAAATCGCAATATAATTCGATTTTACGTATGGATTAAACATTTTTTTCGTTCCAAAAAGGTTTAAAAAAAGTAGTGAACCGACTCGACTCGACCTGTCGAACTTACTCTCGCTCGATCCTCGGTACGTAGGGGCTTAGTAGAATTTTTGACCGAAAAGTTTTTTCGAGTAATTTCGTTAAATAGCGTTATGCGGTATGAATATTTTTACATAAATCGCAATATAATTCGATTTTACGTATGGATTAAACATTTTTTTTGTTCCAAAAAGGTTTAAAAAAAGTAGTGAACCGACTCGACTCGACCCGTCGAACTTAATCTCGCTCGGTCCTCGGTACGTAGGGACTTCGAAAAACTTCGGCCGAAAGGTTTTTTCGAGTTATTACGTTAAAAAGCGTTATGAGGTGTGAATATTTTCACACAAATCGCAATATAATTCAATTCTACGTCGGGATTAAACTTCTCTTCCGTTCTAATCAATTAAAAAAAAATAGTGGACGGAGACGAGTCGGCCCGTCGAACTTACTCTCGCTCGGTCCTCGGCAGGTTCGGACTTAGAACAATTTGGGCCGAAAGATTTTTTCGAGATAATTCTTTAAATAGCGTTATGAGGTATGAATATTTTCACACAAATCGCAATATAATTCAATTCTACGTCGGGATTAACCGTTTTTTCCGTTCTAATCAATTTAAAAAAGAATAGTGGGCGAAGACGACTCGATCCGTCGAACTTACTCTCGCTCGGTCCTCGGTACGTTGGGACTTAGTAGAATTTTTGACCGAAAAGTTTTTTCGAGTAATTTCGTTAAATAGCGTTATGCGGTATGAATATTTTTACATAAATCGCAATATAATTCGATTTTACGTTTGGATTAAACATTTTTTTTGTTCCAAAAAGGTTTAAAAAAAGTAGTGAACCGACTCGACTCGACCCGTCGAACTTACTCTCGCTCGGTCCTCGGCAGGTTGGAACTTAGTAGAATTTTTTACCGAAAAGTTTTTTCGAGTAATTTCGTTAAATAGCATTATGCGGTATGAATATTTTTACATAAATCGCAATATAATTCGATTTTACGTATGGATTAGACATTTTTTTTGTTCCAAAAAGGTTTAAAAAAAGTAGTGAACCGACTCGACTCGACCCGTCGAACTTAATCTCGCTCGGTCCTCGGTACGTAGGGACTTCGAAAAACTTCGGCCGAAAGGTTCTTTCGAGTTATTACGTTAAAAAGCGTTATGAGGTATGAATATTTTCACACAAATCGCAATATAATTCAATTCTACTTCGGGATTGAACGTTTCCTCCGTTCTAATCAATTTAAAAAAAAATAGTGGACGGAGACGAGTCGACCCGTCGAACTTACTCTCGCTCGGTCCTCGGCAGGTTCGGACTTAGAATAATTTGGGCCGAAAGATTTTTCCGAGATAATTCTTTAAATAGCGTTATGAGGTATGAATATTTTCACACAAATCGCAATATAATTCAATTCTATGTCGGGATTAAACGTTTTTTCCGTTCTAATCAATTTAAAAAAAAATAGTGGACGGAGACGACTCGACCCGTCGAACTTACCCTAGCTCGGTACTCGGTGCGTTGGGACTTGGAAAAATTTCGGCCGAAAGGTTTTTTCGAGTTATTTCGTTAAAAAGCGTTATGAGGTATAAATATTTTTAAATAAATCGCAATATAATTCGATTTTACGTATGGATTAAACATTTTTTTCGTTCCAAAAAGGTTTAAAAAAAGTAGTGAACCGACTCGACTCGACCTGTCGAACTTACTCTCGCTCGATCCTCGGTACGTAGGGGCTTAGTAGAATTTTTGACCGAAAAGTTTTTTCGAGTAATTTCGTTAAATAGCGTTATGCGGTATGAATATTTTTACATAAATCGCAATATAATTCGATTTTACGTATGGATTAAACATTTTTTTTGTTCCAAAAAGGTTTAAAAAAAGTAGTGAACCGACTCGACTAGACCCGTCGAACTTAATCTCGCTCGGTCCTCGGTACGTAGGGACTTCGAAAAACTTCGGCCGAAAGGTTTTTTCGAGTTATTACGTTAAAAAGCGTTATGAGGTGTGAATATTTTCACACAAATCGCAATATAATTCAATTCTACGTCGGGATTAAACTTCTCTTCCGTTCTAATCAATTAAAAAAAAATAGTGGACGGAGACGAGTCGACCCGTCGAACTTACTCTCGCTCGGTCCTCGGCAGGTTCGGACTTAGAACAATTTGGGCCGAAAGATTTTTTCGAGATAATTCTTTAAATAGCGTTATGAGGTATGAATATTTTCACACAAATCGCAATATAATTCAATTCTACGTCGGGATTAACCGTTTTTTCCGTTCTAATCAATTTAAAAAAGAATAGTGGGCGAAGACGACTCGATCCGTCGAACTTACTCTCGCTCGGTCCTCGGTACGTTGGGACTTAGTAGAATTTTTGACCGAAAAGTTTTTTCGAGTAATTTCGTTAAATAGCGTTATGCGGTATGAATATTTTTACATAAATCGCAATATAATTCGATTTTACGTTTGGATTAAACATTTTTTTTGTTCCAAAAAGGTTTAAAAAAAGTAGTGAACCGACTCGACTCGACCCGTCGAACTTACTCTCGCTCGGTCCTCGGCAGGTTGGAACTTAGTAGAATTTTTTACCGAAAAGTTTTTTCGAGTAATTTCGTTAAATAGCATTATGCGGTATGAATATTTTTACATAAATCGCAATATAATTCGATTTTACGTATGGATTAAACGTTTTTTTTGTTCTAAAAAGGTTTAAAAAAAGTAGTGAACCGATTCGACTCGACCCGTCGAACTTACACTCGCTCGGTCCTCGGCAGGTTGTGACTTAGAACAATTTGGGCCGAAAGGTTTTTTCGAGATAATTCTTTAAATAGCGTTATGAGGTATGAATATTTTCACACAAATCGCAATATAATTCAATTCTACGTTGGGATTAAACGTTTTTTCCGTTCTAATCAATTTAAAAAAAAATAGTGGACGAAGACGACTCGATCCGTCGAACTTACTCTCGCTCGGTCCTCGGTACGTTGGGACTTCGAAAAACTTCGGCCGAAAGGTTGTTTCGAGTTATTTCGTTAGAAAGCGTTATGAGGTATGAATATTTTTAGATAAATCGCAATATAATTCGATTTTACGTATGGATTAATCATTTTTTTTGTTCCAAAAAGGTTTAAAAAAAGTAGTGAACCGACTCGACTCGACCCGTCGAACTTACACTCGCTCGGTCCTCGGCAGGTTGGGACTTAGACCAATTTGGGCCGAAAAGTTTTTTCGAGATAGTTCTTTGAATAGCGTTGCGAGGTATGAATATTCTCATACAAATCGCAATATAATTCAATTCTACGTCGGGATTAAATGTTTTTTCCGTTCTAATCAATTTAAAAAAAAATAGTGGACGGAGACGACTCGACCCGTCGAACTTACCCTAGCTCGGTCCTCGGTACGTTGGGACTTGGAACAATTTCGGCCGAAAAGTTTTTTCGAGATATTTCGTTAAATAGCGTTATGCCGTATGAATATTTTTAGATAAATCGCAATATAATTCGATTTTACGTATGGATTAATCATTTTTTTTGTTCCAAAAAGGTTTAAAAAAAGTAGTGAACCGACTCGACTCGACCCGTCGAACTTACTCTCGCTCGGTCCTCGGCAGGTTGGGACTTCGAAAAACTTCGGCCGAAAGGTTTTTTCGAGTTATTACGTTAAAGAGCGTTATGAGATATGACCATTTTCACATAAATCGCAACATAATTCGATTTTACGTATGGATTAAACATTTTTTTTGTTCCAAAAAGGTTTAAAAAAAGTAGTGAACCGACTCGACTCGACCCGTCGAACTTAATCTCGCTCGGTCCTCGGTACGTAGGGACTTCGAAAAACTTCGGCCGAAAGGTTTTTTCGAGTTATTACGTTAAAAAGCGTTATGAGATATGAATATTTTTACATAAATCGCAATATAATTCGATTTTACGTTTGGATTAAATATTTTTTTGTTCCAAACAGGTTTAAAAAAAGTAGTGAACCGACTCGACTCGACCCGCCGAACTTACTCTCGCTCGGTCCTCGGCAGGTTGGGACTTCGAAAAACTTCGGCCGAAAGGTTTTTTCGAGTTATTACGTTAAAGAGCGTTATGAGATATGACCATTTTCACATAAATCGCAATATAATTCGATTTTACGTTTGGATTAAATATTTTTTTTGTTCCAAAAAGGTTTAAAAAAAGTAGTGAACCGACTCGACTCGACCCGTCGAACTTAATCTCGCTCGGTCCTCGGTACGTAGGGACTTCGAAAAACTTCGGCCGAAAGGTTTTTTCGAGTTATTACGTTAAAAAGCGTTATGAGGTATGAATATTTTTACATAAATCGCAATATAATTCAATTTTACGTTTGGATTAAATATTTTTTTGTTCCAAAAAGGTTTAAAAAAAGTAGTGAACCGACTCGACTCGACCCGCCGAACTTACTCTCGCTCGGTCCTCGGCAGGTTGGGACTTCGAAAAACTTCGGCCGAAAGGTTTTTTCGAGTTATTACGTTAAAGAGCGTTATGAGATATGACCATTTTCACATAAATCGCAACATAATTCGATTTTACGTATGGATTAAACATTTTTTTTGTTCCAAAAAGGTTTAAAAAAAGTAGTGAACCGACTCGACTCGACCCGTCGAACTTACTCTCGCTCGGTCCTCGGCAGGTTGGGACTTAGTAGAATTTTTTACCGAAAAGTTTTTTCGAGTAATTTCGTTAAATAGCGTTATGCGGTATGAATATTTTTACATAAATCGCAATATAATTCGATTTTACGTTTGGTTAAACATTTTTTTGTTCCAAAAAGGTTTAAAAAAAGTAGTGAACCGACTCGACTCGACCCGTCTAACTTAGTCTCGCTCGGTACTCGGCAGGTTGGGACTTGGAAGAATTTTTGACAGAAAAGTTTTTTCGAGTTATTTCGTTAAAGAGCGTTATGAGATATGACCATTTTCACACAAATCGCAATATAATTCAATTCTACGTCGGGATTAAACGTTTTTTCCGTTCTAATCAATTTAAAAAAAAATAGTGGACGGAGACGACTCCACCCGTCGAACTTACCCTAGCTCGGACCTCGGTGCGTTGGGACTTAGTAGAATTTTTGACCGAAAGATTTTTTCGAGATAATTCTTTAAATAGCGTTATGAGGTATGAATATTTTCACACAAATCGCAATATAATTCAATTCTACGTCGGGATTAAACGTTTTTTCCGTTCAAATCAATTTAAAAAAAAATAGTGGACGAAGACGACTCGATCCGTCGAACTTACTCTCGCTCGGTCCTCGGTACGTTGAGACTTCGAAGAATTTTTGACAGAAAAGTTTTTTCGAGTTATTTCGTTAAAAAGCGTTATGAGGTATGAATATTTTCACACAAATCGCAATATAATTCAATTCTACGTCGGGATTAAACGTTTCTTCCGTTCTAATCACCTTAAAAAAAAATAGTGGACCGAGACGACTCGACCCGTCGAACTTACTCTCGCTCGGTCCTCGGTACGTTGGGACTTAGACCAATTTGGGCCGAAAGATTTTTTCGAGATAATTCTTTAAATAGCGTTATGAGGTATGAATATTTTCACACAAATCGCAATATAATTCAATTCTACGTCGGGATTAAACGTTTTTTCCGTTCTAATCAATTTAAAAAAAAATAGTGGGCGAAGACGACTCGATCCGTCGAACTTACTCTCGCTCGGTCCTCGGTACGTTGGGACTTCGAAGAATTTTTGACAGAAAAGTTTTTTCGAGTTATTTCGTTAAAAAGCGTTATGAGGTATGAATATTTTCACACAAATCGCAATATAATTCAATTCTACGTCGGGATTAAACGTTTCTTCCGTTCTAATCACCTTAAAAAAAAATAGTGGACCGAGACGACTCGACCCGTCGAACTTACTCTCGCTCGGTCCTCGGTACGTTGGGACTTAGTAGAATTTTTGACCGAAAAGTTTTTTCGAGTAATTTCGTTAAATAGCGTTATGCGGTATGAATATTTTTACATAAATCGCAATATAATTCGATTTTACGTTTGGATTAAACATTTTTTTTGTTCCAAAAAGGTTTAAAAAAAGTAGTGAAGCGACTCGACTCGACCCGTCGAACTTACTCTCGCTCGGTCCTCGGCAGGTTGGGACTTAGTAGAATTTTTTACCGAAAAGTTTTTTCGAGTAATTTCGTTAAATAGCATTATGCGGTATGAATATTTTTACATAAATCGCAATATAATTCGATTTTACGTATGGATTAGACATTTTTTTTGTTCCAAAAAGGTTTAAAAAAAGTAGTGAACCGACTCGACTCGACCCGTCGAACTTAATCTCGCTCGGTCCTCGGTACGTAGGGACTTCGAAAAACTTCGGCCGAAAGGTTCTTTCGAGTTATTACGTTAAAAAGCGTTATGAGGTATGAATATTTTCACACAAATCGCAATATAATTCAATTCTACTTCGGGATTGAACGTTTCTTCCGTTCTAATCAATTTAAAAAAAAATAGTGGACGGAGACGAGTCGACCTGTCGAACTTACTCTCGCTCGGTCCTCGGCAGGTTCGGACTTAGAACAATTTGGGCCGAAAGATATTTTCGAGATAATTCTTTAAATAGCGTTATGAGGTATGAATATTTTCACACAAATCGCAATATAATTCAATTCTACGTCGGGATTAAACGTTTTTTCCGTTCAAATCAATTTAAAAAAAAATAGTGGACGAAGACGACTCGATCCGTCAAACTTACTCTCGCTCGGTCCTCGGTACGTTGGGACTTCGAAGAATTTTTGACAGAAAAGTTTTTTCGAGTTATTTCGTTAAAAAGCGTTATGAGGTATGAATATTTTCACACAAATCGCAATATAATTCAATTCTACGTCGGGATTAAACGTTTCTTCCGTTCTAATCACCTTAAAAAAAAATAGTGGACGGAGACGACTCGACCCGTCGAACTTACCCTAGCTCGGTCCTCGGTGCGTTGGGACTTGGAACAATTTCGGCCGAAAGGTTTTTTCGAGTTATTTCGTTAAAAAGCGTTATGAGGTATGAATATTATTACATAAATCGCAATATAATTCGATTTTACCTATGGATTAAACATTTTTTTCGTTCCCAAAAGGTTTAAAAAAAGCAGTGAACCGACTCGACTCGACCCGTCGAACTTACTCTCGCTCGGTCCTCGGCAGGTTGGGACTTAGTAGAATTTTTGACCGAAAAGTTTTTTCGAGTAATTTCGTTAAATAGCGTTATGCGGTATGAATATTTTTACATAAATCGCAATAAAATTCGATTTTACGTATGGATTAAACATTTTTTTTGTTCCAAAAAGGTTTAAAAAAAGTAGTGAACCGACTCGACTCGACCCGTCGAACTTACTCTCGCTCGGTCCTCGGCAGGTTGGGACTTCGAAAAACTTCGGCCGAAAGGTTTTTTCGAGTTATTACGTTAAAGAGCGTTATGAGATATGACCATTTTCACATAAATCGCAACATAATTCGATTTTACGTATGGATTAAACATTTTTTTTGTTCCAAAAAGGTTTAAAAAAAGTAGTGAACCGACTCGACTCGACCCGTCGAACTTAATCTCGCTCGGTCCTCGGTACGTAGGGACTTCGAAAAACTTCGGCCGAAAGGTTTTTTCGAGTTATTACGTTAAAAAGCGTTATGAGATATGAATATTTTTACATAAATCGCAATATAATTCGATTTTACGTTTGGATTAAATATTTTTTTGTTCCAAAAAGGTTTAAAAAAAGTAGTGAACCGACTCGACTCGACCCGCCGAACTTACTCTCGCTCGGTCCTCGGCAGGTTGGGACTTCGAAAAACTTCGGCCGAAAGGTTTTTTCGAGTTATTACGTTAAAGAGCGTTATGAGATATGACCATTTTCACATAAATCGCAACATAATTCGATTTTACGTATGGATTAAACATTTTTTTCGTTCCAAAAAGGTTTAAAAAAAGTAGTGAACCGACTCGACTCGACCCGTCGAACTTACTCTCGCTCGGTCCTCGGCAGGTTGGGACTTAGTAGAATTTTTGACCGAAAAGTTTTTTCGAGTAATTTCGTTAAATAGCGTTATGCGGTATGAATATTTTTACATAAATCGCAATAAAATTCGATTTTACGTATGGATTAAACATTTTTTTTGTTCCAAAAAGGTTTAAGAAAAGTAGTGAACCGACTCGACTCGACCCGTCGAACTTAATCTCGCTCGGTCCTCGGTACGTAGGGACTTCGAAAAACTTCGGCCGAAAAGTTTTTACGAGTTATTACGTCAAAAAGCGTTATGAGGTATGAATATTTTTACATAAATCGCAATATAATTCGATTTTACGTTTGGATTAAATATTTTTTTGTTCCAAAAAGGTTTAAAAAAAGTAGTGAACCGACTCGACTCGACCCGCCGAACTTACTCTCGCTCGGTCCTCGGCAGGTTGGGACTTCGAAAAACTTCGGCCGAAAGGTTTTTTCGAGTTATTACGTTAAAGAGCGTTATGAGATATGACCATTTTCACATAAATCGCAACATAATTCGATTTTACGTTTGGTTAAACATTTTTTTTGTTCCAAAAAGGTTTAAAAAATGTAGTGAACCAACTCGACGCGACCCGTCGGACTTACCCTCGCTCGGTCCTCGGTACGTTGGGACTTAGACCAATTTGGGCCGAAAGGTTTTTTCGAGATAGTTCTTTGAATAGCGTTATGAGGAATGAATATTTTCACACAAATCGCAATATAATTCAATTCTACGTCGGGATTAAACGTTTTTTCCGTTCTAATCAATTTAAAAAAAAATAGTGGACGGAGACGACTCGACCCGTCGAACTTACCCTAGCTCGGTCCTCGGTACGTTGGGACTTGGAACAATTTCGGCCGAAAAGTTTTTTCGAGATATTTCGTTAAAGAGCGTTATGCGGTATGAATATTTTTAAATAAATCGCAATATAATTCGATTTTACGTATGGATTAAACATTTTTTTCGTTCCAAAAAGGTTTAAAAAAAGTAGTGAACCGACTCGACTCGATCCGTCGAACTTACTCTCGCTCGGTCCTCGGTACGTTGGGCCTTAGTAGAATTTTTGACCGAAAAGTTTTTTCGAGTTATTTCGTTAAATAGCGTTATGCCGTATGAATATTTTTACATAAATCGCAATATAATTCGATTTTACGTATGGATTAGACATTTTTTTTGTTCCAAAAAGGTTTAAAAAAAGTAGTGAACCGACTCGACTCGACCCGTCGAACTTAATCTCGCTCGGTCCTCGGTACGTAGGGACTTCGAAAAACTTCGGCCGAAAGGTTCTTTCGAGTTATTACGTTAAAAAGCGTTATGAGGTATGAATATTTTCACACAAATCGCAATATAATTCAATTCTACGTCGGGATTAAACGTTTTTTCCGTTCAAATCAATTTAAAAAAAAATAGTGGACGAAGACGACTCGATCCGTCAAACTTACTCTCGCTCGGTCCTCGGTACGTTGGGACTTCGAAGAATTTTTGACAGAAAAGTTTTTTCGAGTTATTTCGTTAAAAAGCGTTATGAGGTATGAATATTTTCACACAAATCGCAATATAATTCAATTCTACGTCGGGATTAAACGTTTCTTCCGTTCTAATCACCTTAAAAAAAAATAGTGGACCGAGACGACTCGACCCGTCGAACTTACTCTCGCTCGGTCCTCGGTACGTTGGGACTTAGACCAATTTGGGCCGAAAGATTTTTTCGAGATAATTCTTTAAATAGCGTTATGAGGTATGAATATTTTCACACAAATCGCAATATAATTCAATTCTACGTCGGGATTAAACGTTTTTTCCGTTCTAATCAATTTAAAAAAAAATAGTGGGCGAAGATGACTCGACCCGTCGAACTTACTCTCGCTCGGTCCTCGGCAGGTTGGGACTTAGAACAATTTGGGCCGAAAGGTTTTTTCGAGATAATTCTTTAAATAGCGTTATGAGGTATGAATATTTTCACACAAATCGCAATATAATTCAATTCTTCGTCGGGATTAAACGTTTTATCCGTTCTAATCAATTTAAAAAAAAATAGTGGACGGAGACGACTCGACCCGTCGAACTTACCCTAGCTCGGTCCTCGGTGCGTTGGGACTTGGAACAATTTCGGCCGAAAGGTTTTTTCGAGTTATTTCGTTAAAAAGCGTTATGAGGTATGAATATTATTACATAAATCGCAATATAATTCGATTTTACCTATGGATTAAACATTTTTTTCGTTCCCAAAAGGTTTAAAAAAAGCAGTGAACCGACTCGACTCGACCCGTCGAACTTACTCTCGCTCGGTCCTCGGCAGGTTGGGACTTAGTAGAATTTTTGACCGAAAAGTTTTTTCGAGTAATTTCGTTAAATAGCGTTATGCGGTATGAATATTTTTACATAAATCGCAATAAAATTCGATTTTACGTATGGATTAAACATTTTTTTTGTTCCAAAAAGGTTTAAAAAAAGTAGTGAACCGACTCGACTCGACCCGTCGAACTTACTCTCGCTCGGTCCTCGGCAGGTTGGGACTTCGAAAAACTTCGGCCGAAAGGTTTTTTCGAGTTATTACGTTAAAGAGCGTTATGAGATATGACCATTTTCACATAAATCGCAACATAATTCGATTTTACGTATGGATTAAACATTTTTTTCGTTCCAAAAAGGTTTAAAAAAAGTAGTGAACCGACTCGACTCGACCCGTCGAACTTACTCTCGCTCGGTCCTCGGCAGGTTGGGACTTAGTAGAATTTTTGACCGAAAAGTTTTTTCGAGTAATTTCGTTAAATAGAGTTATGCGGTATGAATATTTTTACATAAATCGCAATATAATTCGATTTTACGTTTGGATTAAATATTTTTTTTGTTCCAAAAAGGTTTAAAAAAAGTAGTGAACCGACTCGACTCGACCCGTCGAACTTAATCTCGCTCGGTCCTCGGTACGTAGGGACTTCGAAAAACTTCGGCCGAAAGGTTTTTTCGAGTTATTACGTTAAAAAGCGTTATGAGGTATGAATATTTTTACATAAATCGCAATATAATTCAATTTTACGTTTGGATTAAATATTTTTTTGTTCCAAAAAGGTTTAAAAAAAGTAGTGAACCGACTCGACTCGACCCGCCGAACTTACTCTCGCTCGGTCCTCGGCAGGTTGGGACTTCGAAAAACTTCGGCCGAAAGGTTTTTTCGAGTTATTACGTTAAAGAGCGTTATGAGATATGACCATTTTCACATAAATCGCAACATAATTCGATTTTACGTATGGATTAAACATTTTTTTTGTTCCAAAAAGGTTTAAAAAAAGTAGTGAACCGACTCGACTCGACCCGTCGAACTTAATCTCGCTCGGTCCTCGGTACGTAGGGACTTCGAAAAACTTCGGCCGAAAGGTTTTTTCGAGTTATTACGTTAAAAAGCGTTATGAGATATGAATATTTTTACATAAATCGCAATATAATTCGATTTTACGTTTGGATTAAATATTTTTTTGTTCCAAAAAGGTTTAAAAAAAGTAGTGAACCGACTCGACTCGACCCGCCGAACTTACTCTCGCTCGGTCCTCGGCAGGTTGGGACTTCGAAAAACTTCGGCCGAAAGGTTTTTTCGAGTTATTACGTTAAAGAGCGTTATGAGATATGACCATTTTCACATAAATCGCAACATAATTCGATTTTACGTATGGATTAAACATTTTTTTCGTTCCAAAAAGGTTTAAAAAAAGTAGTGAACCGACTCGACTCGACCCGTCGAACTTACTCTCGCTCGGTCCTCGGCAGGTTGGGACTTAGTAGAATTTTTGACCGAAAAGTTTTTTCGAGTAATTTCGTTAAATAGCGTTATGCGGTATGAATATTTTTACATAAATCGCAATAAAATTCGATTTTACGTATGGATTAAACATTTTTTTTGTTCCAAAAAGGTTTAAGAAAAGTAGTGAACCGACTCGACTCGACCCGTCGAACTTAATCTCGCTCGGTCCTCGGTACGTTGGGACTTCGAAGAATTTTTGACAGAAAAGTTTTTTCGAGTTATTTCGTTAAAAAGCGTTATGAGGTATGAATATTTTCACACAAATCGCAATATAATTCAATTCTACGTCGGGATTAAACGTTTCTTCCGTTCTAATCACCTTAAAAAAAAATAGTGGACCGAGACGACTCGACCCGTCGAACTTACTCTCGCTCGGTCCTCGGTACGTTGGGACTTAGTAGAATTTTTGACCGAAAAGTTTTTTCGAGTAATTTCGTTAAATAGCGTTATGCGGTATGAATATTTTTACATAAATCGCAATATAATTCGATTTTACGTTTGGATTAAACATTTTTTTTGTTCCAAAAAGGTTTAAAAAAAGTAGTGAAGCGACTCGACTCGACCCGTCGAACTTACTCTCGCTCGGTCCTCGGCAGGTTGGGACTTAGTAGAATTTTTTACCGAAAAGTTTTTTCGAGTAATTTCGTTAAATAGCATTATGCGGTATGAATTGTTTTACATAAATCGCAATATAATTCGATTTTACGTATGGATTAGACATTTTTTTTGTTCCAAAAAGGTTTAAAAAAAGTAGTGAACCGACTCGACTCGACCCGTCGAACTTAATCTCGCTCGGTCCTCGGTACGTAGGGACTTCGAAAAACTTCGGCCGAAAGGTTCTTTCGAGTTATTACGTTAAAAAGCGTTATGAGGTATGAATATTTTCACACAAATCGCAATATAATTCAATTCTACTTCGGGATTGAACGTTTCTTCCGTTCTAATCAATTTAAAAAAAAATAGTGGACGGAGACGAGTCGACCTGTCGAACTTACTCTCGCTCGGTCCTCGGCAGGTTCGGACTTAGAACAATTTGGGCCGAAAGATATTTTCGAGATAATTCTTTAAATAGCGTTATGAGGTATGAATATTTTCACACAAATCGCAATATAATTCAATTCTACGTCGGGATTAAACGTTTTTTCCGTTCAAATCAATTTAAAAAAAAATAGTGGACGAAGACGACTCGATCCGTCAAACTTACTCTCGCTCGGTCCTCGGTACGTTGGGACTTCGAAGAATTTTTGACAGAAAAGTTTTTTCGAGTTATTTCGTTAAAAAGCGTTATGAGGTATGAATATTTTCACACAAATCGCAATATAATTCAATTCTACGTCGGGATTAAACGTTTCTTCCGTTCTAATCACCTTAAAAAAAAATAGTGGACCGAGACGACTCGACCCGTCGAACTTACTCTCGCTCGGTCCTCGGTACGTTGGGACTTAGACCAATTTGGGCCGAAAGATTTTTTCGAGATAATTCTTTAAATAGCGTTATGAGGTATGAATATTTTCACACAAATCGCAATATAATTCAATTCTACGTCGGGATTAAACGTTTTTTCCGTTCTAATCAATTTAAAAAAAAATAGTGGGCGAAGATGACTCGACCCGTCGAACTTACTCTCGCTCGGTCCTCGGCAGGTTGGGACTTAGAACAATTTGGGCCGAAAGGTTTTTTCGAGATAATTCTTTAAATAGCGTTATGAGGTATGAATATTTTCACACAAATCGCAATATAATTCAATTCTTCGTCGGGATTAAACGTTTTATCCGTTCTAATCAATTTAAAAAAAAATAGTGGACGGAGACGACTCGACCCGTCGAACTTACCCTAGCTCGGTCCTCGGTGCGTTGGGACTTGGAACAATTTCGGCCGAAAGGTTTTTTCGAGTTATTTCGTTAAAAAGCGTTATGAGGTATGAATATTATTACATAAATCGCAATATAATTCGATTTTACCTATGGATTAAACATTTTTTTCGTTCCCAAAAGGTTTAAAAAAAGCAGTGAACCGACTCGACTCGACCCGTCGAACTTACTCTCGCTCGGTCCTCGGCAGGTTGGGACTTAGTAGAATTTTTGACCGAAAAGTTTTTTCGAGTAATTTCGTTAAATAGCGTTATGCGGTATGAATATTTTTACATAAATCGCAATAAAATTCGATTTTACGTATGGATTAAACATTTTTTTTGT
Source organism: Bombus muscorum (assembly GCA_963971185.1). Taxonomy (NCBI): domain Eukaryota; kingdom Metazoa; phylum Arthropoda; class Insecta; order Hymenoptera; family Apidae; genus Bombus; species Bombus muscorum. Next base: position 6,289,734 of record OZ020132.1, read on the forward strand.
TCCAAAAAGGTTTAAAAAAAGTAGTGAACCGACTCGACTCGACCCGTCGAACTTACTCTCGCTCGGTCCTCGGCAGGTTGGGACTTCGAAAAACTTCGGCCGAAAGGTTTTTTCGAGTTATTACGTTAAAGAGCGTTATGAGATATGACCATTTTCACATAAATCGCAACATAATTCGATTTTACGTATGGATTAAACATTTTTTTCGTTCCAAAAAGGTTTAAAAAAAGTAGTGAACCGACTCGACTCGACCCGTCGAACTTACTCTCGCTCGGTCCTCGGCAGGTTGGGACTTAGTAGAATTTTTGACCGAAAAGTTTTTTCGAGTAATTTCGTTAAATAGAGTTATGCGGTATGAATATTTTTACATAAATCGCAATATAATTCGATTTTACGTTTGGATTAAATATTTTTTTTGTTCCAAAAAGGTTTAAAAAAAGTAGTGAACCGACTCGACTCGACCCGTCGAACTTAATCTCGCTCGGTCCTCGGTACGTAGGGACTTCGAAAAACTTCGGCCGAAAGGTTTTTTCGAGTTATTACGTTAAAAAGCGTTATGAGGTATGAATATTTTTACATAAATCGCAATATAATTCAATTTTACGTTTGGATTAAATATTTTTTTGTTCCAAAAAGGTTTAAAAAAAGTAGTGAACCGACTCGACTCGACCCGCCGAACTTACTCTCGCTCGGTCCTCGGCAGGTTGGGACTTCGAAAAACTTCGGCCGAAAGGTTTTTTCGAGTTATTACGTTAAAGAGCGTTATGAGATATGACCATTTTCACATAAATCGCAACATAATTCGATTTTACGTATGGATTAAACATTTTTTTTGTTCCAAAAAGGTTTAAAAAAAGTAGTGAACCGACTCGACTCGACCCGTCGAACTTAATCTCGCTCGGTCCTCGGTACGTAGGGACTTCGAAAAACTTCGGCCGAAAGGTTTTTTCGAGTTATTACGTTAAAAAGCGTTATGAGATATGAATATTTTTACATAAATCGCAATATAATTCGATTTTACGTTTGGATTAAATATTTTTTTGTTCCAAAAAGGTTTAAAAAAAGTAGTGAACCGACTCGACTCGACCCGCCGAACTTACTCTCGCTCGGTCCTCGGCAGGTTGGGACTTCGAAAAACTTCGGCCGAAAGGTTTTTTCGAGTTATTACGTTAAAGAGCGTTATGAGATATGACCATTTTCACATAAATCGCAACATAATTCGATTTTACGTATGGATTAAACATTTTTTTCGTTCCAAAAAGGTTTAAAAAAAGTAGTGAACCGACTCGACTCGACCCGTCGAACTTACTCTCGCTCGGTCCTCGGCAGGTTGGGACTTAGTAGAATTTTTGACCGAAAAGTTTTTTCGAGTAATTTCGTTAAATAGCGTTATGCGGTATGAATATTTTTACATAAATCGCAATAAAATTCGATTTTACGTATGGATTAAACATTTTTTTTGTTCCAAAAAGGTTTAAGAAAAGTAGTGAACCGACTCGACTCGACCCGTCGAACTTAATCTCGCTCGGTCCTCGGTACGTAGGGACTTCGAAAAACTTCGGCCGAAAAGTTTTTACGAGTTATTACGTCAAAAAGCGTTATGAGGTATGAATATTTTTACATAAATCGCAATATAATTCGATTTTACGTTTGGATTAAATATTTTTTTGTTCCAAAAAGGTTTAAAAAAAGTAGTGAACCGACTCGACTCGACCCGCCGAACTTACTCTCGCTCGGTCCTCGGCAGGTTGGGACTTCGAAAAACTTCGGCCGAAAGGTTTTTTCGAGTTATTACGTTAAAGAGCGTTATGAGATATGACCATTTTCACATAAATCGCAACATAATTCGATTTTACGTTTGGTTAAACATTTTTTTTGTTCCAAAAAGGTTTAAAAAATGTAGTGAACCAACTCGACGCGACCCGTCGGACTTACCCTCGCTCGGTCCTCGGTACGTTGGGACTTAGACCAATTTGGGCCGAAAGGTTTTTTCGAGATAGTTCTTTGAATAGCGTTATGAGGAATGAATATTTTCACACAAATCGCAATATAATTCAATTCTACGTCGGGATTAAACGTTTTTTCCGTTCTAATCAATTTAAAAAAAAATAGTGGACGGAGACGACTCGACCCGTCGAACTTACCCTAGCTCGGTCCTCGGTACGTTGGGACTTGGAACAATTTCGGCCGAAAAGTTTTTTCGAGATATTTCGTTAAAGAGCGTTATGCGGTATGAATATTTTTAAATAAATCGCAATATAATTCGATTTTACGTATGGATTAAACATTTTTTTCGTTCCAAAAAGGTTTAAAAAAAGTAGTGAACCGACTCGACTCGATCCGTCGAACTTACTCTCGCTCGGTCCTCGGTACGTTGGGCCTTAGTAGAATTTTTGACCGAAAAGTTTTTTCGAGTTATTTCGTTAAATAGCGTTATGCCGTATGAATATTTTTACATAAATCGCAATATAATTCGATTTTACGTATGGATTAGACATTTTTTTTGTTCCAAAAAGGTTTAAAAAAAGTAGTGAACCGACTCGACTCGACCCGTCGAACTTAATCTCGCTCGGTCCTCGGTACGTAGGGACTTCGAAAAACTTCGGCCGAAAGGTTCTTTCGAGTTATTACGTTAAAAAGCGTTATGAGGTATGAATATTTTCACACAAATCGCAATATAATTCAATTCTACGTCGGGATTAAACGTTTTTTCCGTTCAAATCAATTTAAAAAAAAATAGTGGACGAAGACGACTCGATCCGTCAAACTTACTCTCGCTCGGTCCTCGGTACGTTGGGACTTCGAAGAATTTTTGACAGAAAAGTTTTTTCGAGTTATTTCGTTAAAAAGCGTTATGAGGTATGAATATTTTCACACAAATCGCAATATAATTCAATTCTACGTCGGGATTAAACGTTTCTTCCGTTCTAATCACCTTAAAAAAAAATAGTGGACCGAGACGACTCGACCCGTCGAACTTACTCTCGCTCGGTCCTCGGTACGTTGGGACTTAGACCAATTTGGGCCGAAAGATTTTTTCGAGATAATTCTTTAAATAGCGTTATGAGGTATGAATATTTTCACACAAATCGCAATATAATTCAATTCTACGTCGGGATTAAACGTTTTTTCCGTTCTAATCAATTAAAAAAAAATAGTGGACGGAGACGACTCGACCCGTCGAACTTACTCTCGCTCGGTCCTCAGCAGGTTGGGACTTAGTAGAATTTTTGACCGAAAGATTTTTTCGAGATAATTCTTTAAATAGCGTTATGAGGTATGAATATTTTCACACAAATCGCAATATAATTCAATTCTACGTCGGGATTAAACGTTTTTTCCGTTCAAATCAATTTAAAAAAAAATAGTGGACGAAGACGACTCGATCCGTCGAACTTACTCTCGCTCGGTCCTCGGTACGTTGAGACTTCGAAGAATTTTTGACAGAAAAGTTTTTTCGAGTTATTTCGTTAAAAAGCGTTATGAGGTATGAATATTTTCACACAAATCGCAATATAATTCAATTCTACGTCGGGATTAAACGTTTCTTCCGTTCTAATCACCTTAAAAAAAAATAGTGGACCGAGACGACTCGACCCGTCGAACTTACTCTCGCTCGGTCCTCGGTACGTTGGGACTTAGACCAATTTGGGCCGAAAGATTTTTTCGAGATAATTCTTTAAATAGCGTTATGAGGTATGAATATTTTCACACAAATCGCAATATAATTCAATTCTACGTCGGGATTAAACGTTTTTTCCGTTCTAATCAATTTAAAAAAAAATAGTGGGCGAAGACGACTCGATCCGTCGAACTTACTCTCGCTCGGTCCTCGGTACGTTGGGACTTCGAAGAATTTTTGACAGAAAAGTTTTTTCGAGTTATTTCGTTAAAACGCGTTATGAGGTATGAATATTTTCACACAAATCGCAATATAATTCAATTCTACGTCGGGATTAAACGTTTCTTCCGTTCTAATCACCTTAAAAAAAAATAGTGGACCGAGACGACTCGACCCGTCGAACTTACTCTCGCTCGGTCCTCGGTACGTTGGGACTTAGTAGAATTTTTGACCGAAAAGTTTTTTCGAGTAATTTCGTTAAATAGCGTTATGCGGTATGAATATTTTTACATAAATCGCAATATAATTCGATTTTACGTTTGGATTAAACATTTTTTTTGTTCCAAAAAGGTTTAAAAAAAGTAGTGAACCGACTCGACTCGACCCGTCGAACTTACTCTCGCTCGGTCCTCGGCAGGTTGGGACTTAGTAGAATTTTTTACCGAAAAGTTTTTTCGAGTAATTTCGTTAAATAGCATTATGCGGTATGAATATTTTTACATAAATCGCAATATAATTCGATTTTACGTATGGATTAGACATTTTTTTTGTTCCAAAAAGGTTTAAAAAAAGTAGTGAACCGACTCGACTCGACCCGTCGAACTTAATCTCGCTCGGTCCTCGGTACGTAGGGACTTCGAAAAACTTCGGCCGAAAGGTTCTTTCGAGTTATTACGTTAAAAAGCGTTATGAGGTATGAATATTTTCACACAAATCGCAATATAATTCAATTCTACTTCGGGATTGAACGTTTCTTCCGTTCTAATCAATTTAAAAAAAAATAGTGGACGGAGACGAGTCGACCTGTCGAACTTACTCTCGCTCGGTCCTCGGCAGGTTCGGACTTAGAACAATTTGGGCCGAAAGATATTTTCGAGATAATTTTTTAAATAGCGTTATGAGGTATGAATATTTTCACACAAATCGCAATATAATTCAATTCTACGTCGGGATTAAACGTTTTTTCCGTTCAAATCAATTTAAAAAAAAATAGTGGACGAAGACGACTCGATCCGTCAAACTTACTCTCGCTCGGTCCTCGGTACGTTGGGACTTCGAAGAATTTTTGACAGAAAAGTTTTTTCGAGTTATTTCGTTAAAAAGCGTTATGAGGTATGAATATTTTCACACAAATCGCAATATAATTCAATTCTACGTCGGGATTAAACGTTTCTTCCGTTCTAATCACCTTAAAAAAAAATAGTGGACCGAGACGACTCGACCCGTCGAACTTACTCTCGCTCGGTCCTCGGTACGTTGGGACTTAGACCAATTTGGGCCGAAAGATTTTTTCGAGATAATTCTTTAAATAGCGTTATGAGGTATGAATATTTTCACACAAATCGCAATATAATTCAATTCTACGTCGGGATTAAACGTTTTTTCCGTTCTAATCAATTTAAAAAAAAATAGTGGGCGAAGATGACTCGATCCGTCGAACTTACTCTCGCTCGGTCCTCGGTACGTTGGGACTTCGAAGAATTTTTGACAGAAAAGTTTTTTCGAGTTATTTCGTTAAAAAGCGTTATGAGGTATGAATATTTTCACACAAATCGCAATATAATTCAATTCTACGTCGGGATTAAACGTTTCTTCCGTGCTAATCACCTTAAAAAAAAATAGTGGACCGAGACGACTCGACCCGTCGAACTTACTCTCGCTCGGTCCTCGGTACGTTGGGACTTAGACCAATTTGGGCCGAAAGATTTTTTCGAGATAATTCTTTAAATAGCGTTATGAGGTATGAATATTTTCACACAAATCGCAATATAATTCAATTCTACGTCGGGATTAAACGTTTTTTCCGTTCAAATCAATTTAAAAAAAAATAGTGGACGAAGACGACTCGATCCGTCAAACTTACTCTCGCTCGGTCCTCGGTACGTTGGGACTTCGAAGAATTTTTGACAGAAAAGTTTTTTCGAGTTATTTCGTTAAAAAGCGTTATGAGGTATGAATATTTTCACACAAATCGCAATATAATTCAATTCTACGTCGGGATTAAACGTTTCTTCCGTTCTAATCAATTTAAAAAAAAATAGTGGACGGAGACGAGTCGACCTGTCGAACTTACTCTCGCTCGGTCCTCGGCAGGTTCGGACTTAGAACAATTTGGGCCGAAAGATTTTTTCGAGATAATTCTTTAAATAGCGTTATGAGGTATGAATATTTTCACACAAATCGCAATATAATTCAATTCTATGTCGGGATTAAACGTTTTTTCCGTTCTAATCAATTTAAAAAAAAATAGTGGACGGAGACGACTCGACCCGTCGAACTTACCCTAGCTCGGTACTCGGTGCGTTGGGACTTGGAAAAATTTCGGCCGAAAGGTTTTTTCGAGTTATTTCGTTAAAAAGCGTTATGAGGTATAAATATTTTTAAATAAATCGCAATATAATTCGATTTTACGTATGGATTAAACATTTTTTTCGTTCCAAAAAGGTTTAAAAAAAGTAGTGAACCGACTCGACTCGACCCGTCGAACTTACTCTCGCTCGATCCTCGGTACGTTGGGACTTAGTAGAATTTTTGACCGAAAAGTTTTTTCGAGTAATTTCGTTAAATAGCGTTATGCGGTATGAATATTTTTACATAAATCGCAATATAATTCGATTTTACGTATGGATTAAACATTTTTTTTGTTCCAAAAAGGTTTAAAAAAAGTAGTGAACCGACTCGACTCGACCCGTCGAACTTAATCTCGCTCGGTCCTCGATACGTAGGGACTTCGAAAAACTTCGGCCGAAAGGTTTTTTGGAGTTATTACGTTAAAAAGCGTTATGAGGTGTGAATATTTTCACACAAATCGCAATATAATTCAATTATACGTCGGGATTAAACTTCTCTTCCGTTCTAATCAATTAAAAAAAAATAGTGGACGGAGACGAGTCGACCCGTCGAACTTACTCTCGCTCGGTCCTCGGCAGGTTCGGACTTAGAACAATTTGGGCCGAAAGATTTTTTCGAGATAATTCTTTAAATAGCGTTATGAGGTATGAATATTTTCACACAAATCGCAATATAATTCAATTCTACGTCGGGATTAAACGTTTTTTCCGTTCTAATCAATTTAAAAAAAAATAGTGGGCGAAGACGACTCGATCCGTCGAACTTACTCTCGCTCGGTCCTCGGTACGTTGGGACTTCGAAGAATTTTTGACAGAAAAGTTTTTTCGAGTTATTTCGTTAAAAAGCGTTATGAGGTATGAATAATTTCACACAAATCGCAATATAATTCAATTCTACGTCGGGATTAGACGTTTTTTCCGTTCTAATCAATTTAAAAAAAAATAGTGGACGAAGACGACTCGATCCGTCGAATTTACTCTCGCTCGGTCCTCGGTACGTTGGCACTTCGAAGAATTTTTGACAGAAAAGTTTTTTCGAGTTATTTCGTTAAAAAGCGTTATGAGGTATGAATATTTTCACACAAATCGCAATATAGTTCAATTCTACGTCGGGATTAATCGTCTCTTCCGTTCTAATCAATTAAAAAAAAATAGTGGACGGAGACGAGTCGACCCGTCGAACTTACTCTCGCTCGGTCCTCGGCAGGTTCGGACTTAGAACAATTTGGGCCGAAAGGTGTTTTCGAGACAGTTCTTTGAATAGCGTTATGAGGAATGAATATTTTCACACAAATCGCAATTTAATTCAATTCTACGTTAGGATTAAACGTTTTTTCCGTTCTAATCAATTTAAAAAAAAATAGTGGACGGAGACGACTCGACCCGTCGAACTTACCCTAGCTCGGTCCTCGGCAGGTTGGGACTTCGCAAAACTTCGGCCGAAAGGTTTTTTCGAGTTATTACGTTAAAGAGCGTTATGAGATATGACCATTTTCACATAAATCGCAACATAATTCGATTTTACGTATGGATTAAACATTTTTTTTGTTCCAAAAAGGTTTAAAAAAAGTAGTGAACCGACTCGACTCGATCCGTCGAACTTACTCTCGCTCGGTCCTCGGCAGGTTGGGACTTGGATCAATTTGGGCCGAAAGGTTTTTTCGAGTTATTACGGTAAAAAGCGTTATGAGGTATGAATATTTTAACATAAATCGCAATATAATTCGATTTTACGTTTGGATTAAATATTTTTTTTGTTCCAAAAAGGTTTAAAAAAAGTAGTGAACCCACTCGACTCGACCCGTCGAACTTAATCTCGCTCGGTCCTCGGTACGTAGGGACTTCGAAAAACTTCGGCCGAAAGGTTTTTTCGAGTTATTACGTTAAAAAGCGTTATGAGGTATGAATATTTTCACACAAATCGCAATATAATTCAATTCTACGTCGGGATTAAACTTCTCTTCCGTTCTAATCAATTAAAAAAAAATAGTGGACGGAGACGACTCGACCCGTCGAACTTACCCTAGCTCGGTACTCGGTGCGTTGGGACTTCGAAAAACTTCGGCCGAAAGGTTCTTTCGAGTTATTACGTTAAAAAGCGTTATGAGGTATGAATATTTTCACACAAATCGCAATATAATTCAATTCTACTTCGGGATTGAACGTTTCTTCCGTTCTAATCAATTTAAAAAAAAATAGTGGACGGAGACGAGTCGACCCGTCGAACTTACTCTCGCTCGGTCCTCGGCAGGTTCGGACTTAAAACAATTTGGGCCGAAAGATTTTTTCGAGATAATTCTTTAAATAGCGTTATAAGGTATGAATATTTTCACACAAATCGCAATATACTTCAATTCTACGTCGGGATTAAACGTTTTTTCCGTTCTAATCAATTTAAAAAAAAATAGTGGACGGAGATGACTCGACCCGTCGAACTTACTCTCGCTCGGTCCTCGGTACGTTGGGACTTCGAAGAATTTTTGACAGAAAAGTTTTTTCGAGTTATTTCGTTAAAAAGCGTTATGAGGTATGAATAATTTCACACAAATCGCAATATAATTCAATTCTACGTCGGGATTAGACGTTTTTTCCGTTCTAATCAATTTAAAAAAAAATAGTGGACGAAGACGACTCGATCCGTCGAATTTACTCTCGCTCGGTCCTCGGTACGTTGGCACTTCGAAGAATTTTTGACAGAAAAGTTTTTTCGAGTTATTTCGTTAAAAAGCGTTATGAGGTATGAATATTTTCACACAAATCGCAATATAATTCAATTCTACGTCGGGATTAATCGTCTCTTCCGTTCTAATCAATTAAAAAAAAATAGTGGACGGAGACGAGTCGACCCGTCGAACTTACTCTCGCTCGGTCCTCGGCAGGTTCGGACTTAGAACAATTTGGGCCGAAAGGTGTTTTCGAGACAGTTCTTTGAATAGCGTTATGAGGAATGAATATTTTCACACAAATCGCAATTTAATTCAATTCTACGTTGGGATTAAACGTTTTTTCCGTTCTAATCAATTTAAAAAAAAATAGTGGACGGAGACGACTCGACCCGTCGAACTTACCCTAGCTCGGTCCTCGGCAGGTTGGGACTTCGCAAAACTTCGGCCGAAAGGTTTTTTCGAGTTATTACGTTAAAGAGCGTTATGAGATATGACCATTTTCACATAAATCGCAACATAATTCGATTTTACGTATGGATTAAACATTTTTTTTGTTCCAAAAAGGTTTAAAAAAAGTAGTGAACCGACTCGACTCGATCCGTCGAACTTACTCTCGCTCGGTCCTCGGCAGGTTGGGACTTGGATCAATTTGGGCCGAAAGGTTTTTTCGAGTTATTACGGTAAAAAGCGTTATGAGGTATGAATATTTTAACATAAATCGCAATATAATTCGATTTTACGTTTGGATTAAATATTTTTTTTGTTCCAAAAAGGTTTAAAAAAAGTAGTGAACCCACTCGACTCGACCCGTCGAACTTAATCTCGCTCGGTCCTCGGTACGTAGGGACTTCGAAAAACTTCGGCCGAAAGGTTTTTTCGAGTTATTACGTTAAAAAGCGTTATGAGGTATGAATATTTTCACACAAATCGCAATATAATTCAATTCTACGTCGGGATTAAACTTCTCTTCCGTTCTAATCAATTAAAAAAAAATAGTGGACGGAGACGACTCGACCCGTCGAACTTACCCTAGCTCGGTACTCGGTGCGTTGGGACTTCGAAAAACTTCGGCCGAAAGGTTCTTTCGAGTTATTACGTTAAAAAGCGTTATGAGGTATGAATATTTTCACACAAATCGCAATATAATTCAATTCTACTTCGGGATTGAACGTTTCTTCCGTTCTAATCAATTTAAAAAAAAATAGTGGACGGAGACGAGTCGACCCGTCGAACTTACTCTCGCTCGGTCCTCGGCAGGTTCGGACTTAGAACAATTTGGGCCGAAAGATTTTTTCGAGATAATTCTTTAAATAGCGTTATGAGGTATGAATATTTTCACACAAATCGCAATATACTTCAATTCTACGTCGGGATTAAACGTTTTTTCCGTTCTAATCAATTTAAAAAAAAATAGTGGACGAAGACGACTCGATCCGTCGAACTTACTCTCGCTCGGTCCTCGGTACGTTGGCACTTCGAAGAATTTTTGACAGAAAAGTTTTTTCGAGTTATTTCGTTAAAAAGCGTTATGAGGTATGAATATTTTCACACAAATCGCAATATAATTCAATTCTACGTCGGGATTAATCGTCTCTTCCGTTCTAATCAATTAAAAAAAAATAGTGGACGGAGACGAGTCGACCCGTCGAACTTACTCTCGCTCGGTCCTCGGCAGGTTCGGACTTAGAACAATTTGGGCCGAAAGGTGTTTTCGAGACAGTTCTTTGAATAGCGTTATGAGGAATGAATATTTTCACACAAATCGCAATTTAATTCAATTCTACGTTGGGATTAAACGTTTTTTCCGTTCTAATCAATTTAAAAAAAAATAGTGGACGGAGACGACTCGACCCGTCGAACTTACCCTAGCTCGGTCCTCGGTACGTTGGGACTTGGAACAATTTCGGCCGAAAAGTTTTTTCGAGATATTTCGTTAAAGAGCGTTATGCGGTATGAATATTTTTACATAAATCGCAATATAATTCGATTTTACGTATGGATTAAACATTTTTTTTGTTCCAAAAAGGTTTAAAAAAAGTAGTGAACCGACTCGACTCGACCCGTCGAACTTACTCTCACTCGGTCCTCGGCAGGTTGGGACTTAGAACAATTTGGGCCGAAAGGTTTTTTCGAGATAATTCTTTAAATAGCGTTATGAGGTATGAATATTTTCACACAAATCGCAATATAATTCAATTCTTCGTCGGGATTAAACGTTTTTTCCGTTCCAATCAATTAAAAAAAAATAGTGGACGAAGACGACTCGATCCGTCGAACTGACTCTCGCTCGGTCCTCGGTACGTTGGGCCTTAGTAGAATTTTTGACAGAAAAGTTTTTTCGAGTTATTTCGTTAAATAGCGTTATGCCGTATGAATATTTTTAGATAAATCGCAATATAATTCGATTTTACGTATGGATTAAATATTTTTTTTGTTCCAAAAAGGTTTAAAAAAAGTAGTGAACCGATTCGACTCGACCCGTCGAACTTACACTCGCTCGGTCCTCGGTACGTTGGGACTTCGAAAAACTTCGGCCGAAAGGTTGTTTCGAGTTATTTCGTTAGAAAGCGTTATGAGGTATGAATATTTTTAGATAAATCGCAATATAATTCGATTTTACGTATGGATTAATCATTTTTTTTGTTCCAAAAAGGTTTAAAAAAAGTAGTGAACCGACTCGACTCGACCCGTCGAACTTACACTCGCTCGGTCCTCGGCAGGTTGGGACTTAGACCAATTTGGGCCGAAAAGTTTTTTCGAGATAGTTCTTTGAATAGCGTTGCGAGGTATGAATATTCTCATACAAATCGCAATATAATTCAATTCTACGTCGGGATTAAATGTTTTTTCCGTTCTAATCAATTTAAAAAAAAATAGTGGACGGAGACGACTCGACCCGTCGAACTTACTCTCGCTCGGTCCTCGGTACGTTGGGACTTCGAAAAACTTCGGCCGAAAGGTTTTTTCGAGTTATTACGTTAAAGAGCGTTATGAGGTATGAATATTTTCACACAAATCGCAATATAATTCAATTCTACGTCGGGATTAATCGTCTCTTCCGTTCTAATCAATTAAAAAAAAATAGTGGACGGAGACGAGTCGACCCGTCGAACTTACTCTCGCTCGGTCCTCGGCAGGTTCGGACTTAGAACAATTTGGGCCGAAAGGTGTTTTCGAGACAGTTCTTTGAATAGCGTTATGAGGAATGAATATTTTCACACAAATCGCAATTTAATTCAATTCTACGTTGGGATTAAACGTTTTTTCCGTTCTAATCAATTTAAAAAAAAATAGTGGACGGAGACGACTCGACCCGTCGAACTTACCCTAGCTCGGTCCTCGGCAGGTTGGGACTTCGCAAAACTTCGGCCGAAAGGTTTTTTCGAGTTATTACGTTAAAGAGCGTTATGAGATATGACCATTTTCACATAAATCGCAACATAATTCGATTTTACGTATGGATTAAACATTTTTTTTGTTCCAAAAAGGTTTAAAAAAAGTAGTGAACCGACTCGACTCGATCCGTCGAACTTACTCTCGCTCGGTCCTCGGCAGGTTGGGACTTGGATCAATTTGGGCCGAAAGGTTTTTTCGAGTTATTACGGTAAAAAGCGTTATGAGGTATGAATATTTTAACATAAATCGCAATATAATTCGATTTTACGTTTGGATTAAATATTTTTTTTGTTCCAAAAAGGTTTAAAAAAAGTAGTGAACCCACTCGACTCGACCCGTCGAACTTAATCTCGCTCGGTCCTCGGTACGTAGGGACTTCGAAAAACTTCGGCCGAAAGGTTTTTTCGAGTTATTACGTTAAAAAGCGTTATGAGGTATGAATATTTTCACACAAATCGCAATATAATTCAATTCTACGTCGGGATTAAACTTCTCTTCCGTTCTAATCAATTAAAAAAAAATAGTGGACGGAGACGACTCGACCCGTCGAACTTACCCTAGCTCGGTACTCGGTGCGTTGGGACTTCGAAAAACTTCGGCCGAAAGGTTCTTTCGAGTTATTACGTTAAAAAGCGTTATGAGGTATGAATATTTTCACACAAATCGCAATATAATTCAATTCTACTTCGGGATTGAACGTTTCTTCCGTTCTAATCAATTTAAAAAAAAATAGTGGACGGAGACGAGTCGACCCGTCGAACTTACTCTCGCTCGGTCCTCGGCAGGTTCGGACTTAGAACAATTTGGGCCGAAAGATTTTTTCGAGATAATTCTTTAAATAGCGTTATAAGGTATGAATATTTTCACACAAATCGCAATATACTTCAATTCTACGTCGGGATTAAACGTTTTTTCCGTTCTAATCAATTTAAAAAAAAATAGTGGACGGAGATGACTCGACCCGTCGAACTTACTCTCGCTCGGTCCTCGGTACGTTGGGACTTCGAAGAATTTTTGACAGAAAAGTTTTTTCGAGTTATTTCGTTAAAAAGCGTTATGAGGTATGAATAATTTCACACAAATCGCAATATAATTCAATTCTACGTCGGGATTAAACGTTTTTTCCGTTCTAATCAATTTAAAAAAAAATAGTGGACGAAGACGACTCGATCCGTCGAACTTACTCTCGCTCGGTCCTCGGTACGTTGGCACTTCGAAGAATTTTTGACAGAAAAGTTTTTTCGAGTTATTTCGTTAAAAAGCGTTATGAGGTATGAATATTTTCACACAAATCGCAATATAATTCAATTCTACGTCGGGATTAATCGTCTCTTCCGTTCTAATCAATTAAAAAAAAATAGTGGACGGAGACGAGTCGACCCGTCGAACTTACTCTCGCTCGGTCCTCGGCAGGTTCGGACTTAGAACAATTTGGGCCGAAAGGTGTTTTCGAGACAGTTCTTTGAATAGCGTTATGAGGAATGAATATTTTCACACAAATCGCAATTTAATTCAATTCTACGTTGGGATTAAACGTTTTTTCCGTTCTAATCAATTTAAAAAAAAATAGTGGACGGAGACGACTCGACCCGTCGAACTTACCCTAGCTCGGTCCTCGGCAGGTTGGGACTTCGCAAAACTTCGGCCGAAAGGTTTTTTCGAGTTATTACGTTAAAGAGCGTTATGAGATATGACCATTTTCACATAAATCGCAACATAATTCGATTTTACGTATGGATTAAACATTTTTTTTGTTCCAAAAAGGTTTAAAAAAAGTAGTGAACCGACTCGACTCGACCCGTCGAACTTACTCTCGCTCGGTCCTCGGCAGGTTGGGACTTGGATCAATTTGGGCCGAAAGGTTTTTTCGAGTTATTACGGTAAAAAGCGTTATGAGGTATGAATATTTTAACATAAATCGCAATATAATTCGATTTTACGTTTGGATTAAATATTTTTTTTGTTCCAAAAAGGTTTAAAAAAAGTAGTGAACCCACTCGACTCGACCCGTCGAACTTAATCTCGCTCGGTCCTCGGTACGTAGGGACTTCGAAAAACTTCGGCCGAAAGGTTTTTTCGAGTTATTACGTTAAAAAGCGTTATGAGGTATGAATATTTTCACACAAATCGCAATATAATTCAATTCTACGTCGGGATTAAACTTCTCTTCCGTTCTAATCAATTAAAAAAAAATAGTGGACGGAGACGACTCGACCCGTCGAACTTACCCTAGCTCGGTACTCGGTGCGTTGGGACTTCGAAAAACTTCGGCCGAAAGGTTCTTTCGAGTTATTACGTTAAAAAGCGTTATGAGGTATGAATATTTTCACACAAATCGCAATATAATTCAATTCTACTTCGGGATTGAACGTTTCTTCCGTTCTAATCAATTTAAAAAAAAATAGTGGACGGAGACGAGTCGACCCGTCGAACTTACTCTCGCTCGGTCCTCGGCAGGTTCGGACTTAGAACAATTTGGGCCGAAAGATTTTTTCGAGATAATTCTTTAAATAGCGTTATGAGGTATGAATATTTTCACACAAATCGCAATATACTTCAATTCTACGTCGGGATTAAACGTTTTTTCCGTTCTAATCAATTTAAAAAAAAATAGTGGACGAAGACGACTCGATCCGTCGAACTTACTCTCGCTCGGTCCTCGGTACGTTGGCACTTCGAAGAATTTTTGACAGAAAAGTTTTTTCGAGTTATTTCGTTAAAAAGCGTTATGAGGTATGAATATTTTCACACAAATCGCAATATAATTCAATTCTACGTCGGGATTAATCGTCTCTTCCGTTCTAATCAATTAAAAAAAAATAGTGGACGGAGACGAGTCGACCCGTCGAACTTACTCTCGCTCGGTCCTCGGCAGGTTCGGACTTAGAACAATTTGGGCCGAAAGGTGTTTTCGAGACAGTTCTTTGAATAGCGTTATGAGGAATGAATATTTTCACACAAATCGCAATTTAATTCAATTCTACGTTGGGATTAAACGTTTTTTCCGTTCTAATCAATTTAAAAAAAAATAGTGGACGGAGACGACTCGACCCGTCGAACTTACCCTAGCTCGGTCCTCGGTACGTTGGGACTTGGAACAATTTCGGCCGAAAAGTTTTTTCGAGATATTTCGTTAAAGAGCGTTATGCGGTATGAATATTTTTACATAAATCGCAATATAATTCGATTTTACGTATGGATTAAACATTTTTTTTGTTCCAAAAAGGTTTAAAAAAAGTAGTGAACCGACTCGACTCGACCCGTCGAACTTACTCTCACTCGGTCCTCGGCAGGTTGGGACTTAGAACAATTTGGGCCGAAAGGTTTTTTCGAGATAATTCTTTAAATAGCGTTATGAGGTATGAATATTTTCACACAAATCGCAATATAATTCAATTCTTCGTCGGGATTAAACGTTTTTTCCGTTCCAATCAATTAAAAAAAAATAGTGGACGAAGACGACTCGATCCGTCGAACTGACTCTCGCTCGGTCCTCGGTACGTTGGGCCTTAGTAGAATTTTTGACAGAAAAGTTTTTTCGAGTTATTTCGTTAAATAGCGTTATGCCGTATGAATATTTTTAGATAAATCGCAATATAATTCGATTTTACGTATGGATTAAATATTTTTTTTGTTCCAAAAAGGTTTAAAAAAAGTAGTGAACCGATTCGACTCGACCCGTCGAACTTACACTCGCTCGGTCCTCGGTACGTTGGGACTTAGACCAATTTGGGCCGAAAAGTTTTTTCGAGATAGTTCTTTGAATAGCGTTGCGAGGTATGAATATTCTCATACAAATCGCAATATAATTCAATTCTACGTCGGGATTAAATGTTTTTTCCGTTCTAATCAATTTAAAAAAAAATAGTGGACGGAGACGACTCGACCCGTCGAACTTACTCTCGCTCGGTCCTCGGTACGTTGGGACTTCGAAAAACTTCGGCCGAAAGGTTTTTTCGAGTTATTACGTTAAAGAGCGTTATGAGATATGACCATTTTCACATAAATCGCAACATAATTCGATTTTACGTATGGATTAAACATTTTTTTCGTTCCAAAAATGTTTAAAAAAAGTAGTGAACCGACTCGACTCGACCCGTCGAAATTACTCTCGCTCGGTCCTCGGCAGGTTGGGACTTAGTAGAATTTTTGACCGAAAAGTTTTTTCGAGTAATTTCGTTAAATAGCGTTATGCGGTATGAATATTTTTACATAAATCGCAATATAATTCGATTTTACGTTTGGATTAAATATTTTTTTTGTTCCAAAAAGGTTTAAAAAAAGTAGTGAACCGACTCGACTCGACCCGTCGAACTTAATCTCGCTCGGTCCTCGGTACGTAGGGTCTTCGAAAAACTTCGGCCGAAAGGTTTTTTCGAGTTATTACGTTAAAAAGCGTTATGAGGTATGAATATTTTTACATAAATCGCAATATAATTCAATTTTACGTTTGGATTAAATATTTTTTTGTTCCAAAAAGGTTTAAAAAAAGTAGTGAACCGACTCGACTCGACCCGCCGAACTTACTCTCGCTCGGTCCTCGGCAGGTTGGGACTTCGAAAAACTTCGGCCGAAAGGTTTTTTCGAGTTATTACGTTAAAGAGCGTTATGAGATATGACCATTTTCACATAAATCGCAACATAATTCGATTTTACGTATGGATTAAACATTTTTTTTGTTCCAAAAAGGTTTAAAAAAAGTAGTGAACCGACTCGACTCGACCCGTCGAACTTACTCTCGCTCGGTCCTCGGCAGGTTGGGACTTAGTAGAATTTTTGACCGAAAAGTTTTTTCGAGTAATTTCGTTAAATAGCGTTATGCGGTATGAATATTTTTACATAAATCGCAATATAATTCGATTTTACGTTTGGTTAAACATTTTTTTGTTCCAAAAAGGTTTAAAAAAAGTAGTGAACCGACTCGACTCGACCCGTCTAACTTACTCTCGCTCGGTACTCGGCAGGTTGGGACTTAGTAGAATTTTTTACCGAAAAGTTTTTTCGAATAATTTCGTTAAATAGCGTTATGCGGTATGAATATTTTTACATAAATCGCAATATAATTCGATTTTACGTATGGATTAGACATTTTTTTGTTCCGAAAAGGTTTAAAAAAAGTAGTGAACCGACTCGACTCGACCCTTCGAACTTACTCTCGCTCGGTCCTCGGTACGTTGGGACTTGGAAGAATTTTTGACAGAAAAGTTTTTTCGAGTTATTTCGTTAAAGAGCGTTATGAGATATGACCATTTTCACACAAATCGCAATATAATTCAATTCTACTCAATTTAAAAAAAAATAGTGGACGGAGACGACTCCACCCGTCGAACTTACCCTAGCTCGGACCTCGGTGCGTTGGGACTTAGTAGAATTTTTGACCGAAAAGTTTTTTCGAGTAATTTCGTTAAATAGCGTTATGCGGTATGAATATTTTTACATAAATCGCAATATAATTCGATTTTACGTATGGATTAAACATTTTTTTTGTTCCAAAAAGGTTTAAAAAAAGTAGTGAACCGACTCGATTCGACCCGTCGAACTTGATCTCGCTCGGTCCTCGGTACGTAGGGTCTTCGAGAAACTTCGGCCGAAAGGTTTTTTCGAGTTAATCCGTTAAAAAGCGTTATGAGGTATGAATATTTTCACACAAATCGCAATATAATTCAATTTGACGTTGGGATTAAACGTTTTTTCCGTTCTAATCAATTTAAAAAAAAATAGTGGACGAAGACGACTCGATCCGTCGAACTGACTCTCGCTCGGTCCTCGGTACGTTGGGCCTTAGTAGAATTTTTGACAGAAAAGTTTTTTCGAGTTATTTCGTTAAATAGCGTTATGCCGTATGAATATTTTTAGATAAATCGCAATATAATTCGATTTTACGTATGGATTAAATATTTTTTTTGTTCCAAAAAGGTTTAAAAAAAGTAGTGAACCGACTCGACTCGACCCGCCGAACTTACTCTCGCTCGGTCCTCGGCAGGTTGGGACTTCGAAAAACTTCGGCCGAAAGGTTTTTTCGAGTTATTACGTTAAAGAGCGTTATGAGATATGACCATTTTCACATAAATCGCAACATAATTCGATTTTACGTATGGATTAAACATTTTTTTTGTTCAAAGAAGGTTTAAAAAAAGTAGTGAACCGACTCGACTCGACCCGTCGAACTTACTCTCGCTCGGTCCTCGGCAGGTTGGGACTTGGATCAATTTGGGCCGAAAGGTTTTTTCGAGTTATTACGGTAAAAAGCGTTATGAGGTATGAATATTTTAACATAAATCGCAATATAATTCGATTTTACGTTTGGATTAAATATTTTTTTTGTTCCAAAAAGGTTTAAAAAAAGTAGTGAACCCACTCGACTCGACCCGTCGAACTTAATCTCGCTCGGTCCTCGGTACGTAGGGACTTCGAAAAACTTCGGCCGAAAGGTTTTTTCGAGTTATTACGTTAAAAAGCGTTATGAGGTATGAATATTTTCACACAAATCGCAATATAATTCAATTCTACGTCGGGATTAAACTTCTCTTCCGTTCTAATCAATTAAAAAAAAATAGTGGACGGAGACGACTCGACCCGTCGAACTTAATCTCGCTCGGTCCTCGGTGCGTTGGGACTTCGAAAAACTTCGGCCGAAAGGTTTTTTCGAGTTATTACGTTAAAGAGCGTTATGAGATATGACCATTTTCACATAAATCGCAACATAATTCGATTTTACGTTTGGATTAAATATTTTTTTTGTTCCGAAAAGGTTTAAAAAAAGTAGTGAACCGACTCGACTCGACCCGTCGAACTTAATCTCGCTCGGTCCTCGGTACGTAGGGACTTCGAAAAACTTCGGCCGAAAGGTTTTTTCGAGATATTACGTTAAAAAGCGTTATGAGGTATGAATATTTTAACATAAATCGCAATATAATTCGATTATACGTTTGGATTAAATATTTTTTTTGTTCCAAAAAGGTTCAAAAAAAGTAGTGAACCGACTCGACTCGACCCGCCGAACTTACTCTCGCTCGGTCCTCGGCAGGTTGGGACTTCGAAAAACTTCGGCCGAAAGGTTTTTTCGAGTTATTACGTTAAAGAGCGTTATGAGATATGACCATTTTCACATAAATCGCAACATAATTCGATTTTACGTATGGATTAAACATTTTTTTTGTTCAAAGAAGGTTTAAAAAAAGTAGTGAACCGACTCGACTCGACCCGCCGAACTTACTCTCGCTCGGTCCTCGGCAGGTTGGGACTTCGAAAAACTTCGGCCGAAAGGTTTTTTCGAGTTATTACGTTAAAAAGCGTTATGAGGTATGAATATTTTCACACAAATCGCAATATAATTCAATTCTACGTCGGGATTAAACTTCTCTTCCGTTCTAATCAATTACAAACAAATAGTGGACGGAGACGAGTCGACCCGTCGAACTTACTCTCGCTCGGTCCTCGGCAGGTTCGGACTTAGAACAATTTGGGCCGAAAGATTTTTTCGAGATAATTCTTTAAATAGCGTTATGAGGTATGAATATTTTCACACAAATCGCAATATAATTCAATTCTACGTCGGGATTAAACGTTTTTTTTGTTCTAAAAAGGTTTAAAAAAAGTAGTGAACCGATTCGACTCGACCCGTCGAACTTACACTCGCTCGGTCCTCGGCAGGTTGGGACTTCGAAAAACTTCGGCCGAAAGGTTTTTTCGAGTTATTACGTTAAAGAGCGTTATGAGATATGACCATTTTCACATAAATCGCAACATAATTCGATTTTACGTATGGATTAAACATTTTTTTTGTTCCAAAAAGGTTTAAAAAAAGTAGTGAACCGACTCGACTCGACCCGTCGAACTT
Source organism: Bombus muscorum (assembly GCA_963971185.1). Classification (NCBI taxonomy): domain Eukaryota; kingdom Metazoa; phylum Arthropoda; class Insecta; order Hymenoptera; family Apidae; genus Bombus; species Bombus muscorum. Next base: position 6,309,828 of record OZ020132.1, read on the forward strand.
ACTCTCGCTCGGTCCTCGGCAGGTTGGGACTTAGTAGAATTTTTGACCGAAAAGTTTTTTCGAGTAATTTCGTTAAATAGCGTTATGCGGTATGAATATTTTTACATAAATCGCAATATAATTCGATTTTACGTTTGGTTAAACATTTTTTTGTTCCAAAAAGGTTTAAAAAAAGTAGTGAACCGACTCGACTCGACCCGTCTAACTTACTCTCGCTCGGTACTCGGCAGGTTGGGACTTAGTAGAATTTTTTACCGAAAAGTTTTTTCGAATAATTTCGTTAAATAGCGTTATGCGGTATGAATATTTTTACATAAATCGCAATATAATTCGATTTTACGTATGGATTAGACATTTTTTTGTTCCGAAAAGGTTTAAAAAAAGTAGTGAACCGACTCGACTCGACCCTTCGAACTTACTCTCGCTCGGTCCTCGGTACGTTGGGACTTGGAAGAATTTTTGACAGAAAAGTTTTTTCGAGTTATTTCGTTAAAGAGCGTTATGAGATATGACCATTTTCACACAAATCGCAATATAATTCAATTCTACGTCGGGATTAAACGTTTTTTCCGTTCTAATCAATTTAAAAAAAAATAGTGGACGGAGACGACTCCACCCGTCGAACTTACCCTAGCTCGGACCTCGGTGCGTTGGGACTTAGTAGAATTTTTGACCGAAAAGTTTTTTCGAGTAATTTCGTTAAATAGCGTTATGCGGTATGAATATTTTTACATAAATCGCAATATAATTCGATTTTACGTATGGATTAAACATTTTTTTTGTTCCAAAAAGGTTTAAAAAAAGTAGTGAACCGACTCGATTCGACCCGTCGAACTTGATCTCGCTCGGTCCTCGGTACGTAGGGTCTTCGAGAAACTTCGGCCGAAAGGTTTTTTCGAGTTAATCCGTTAAAAAGCGTTATGAGGTATGAATATTTTCACACAAATCGCAATATAATTCAATTTGACGTTGGGATTAAACGTTTTTTCCGTTCTAATCAATTTAAAAAAAAATAGTGGACGAAGACGACTCGATCCGTCGAACTGACTCTCGCTCGGTCCTCGGTACGTTGGGCCTTAGTAGAATTTTTGACAGAAAAGTTTTTTCGAGTTATTTCGTTAAATAGCGTTATGCCGTATGAATATTTTTAGATAAATCGCAATATAATTCGATTTTACGTATGGATTAAATATTTTTTTTGTTCCAAAAAGGTTTAAAAAAAGTAGTGAACCGACTCGACTCGACCCGCCGAACTTACTCTCGCTCGGTCCTCGGCAGGTTGGGACTTCGAAAAACTTCGGCCGAAAGGTTTTTTCTAGTTATTACGTTAAAGAGCGTTATGAGATATGACCATTTTCACATAAATCGCAACATAATTCGATTTTACGTATGGATTAAACATTTTTTTTGTTCAAAGAAGGTTTAAAAAAAGTAGTGAACCGACTCGACTCGACCCGTCGAACTTACTCTCGCTCGGTCCTCGGCAGGTTGGGACTTGGATCAATTTGGGCCGAAAGGTTTTTTCGAGTTATTACGGTAAAAAGCGTTATGAGGTATGAATATTTTAACATAAATCGCAATATAATTCGATTTTACGTTTGGATTAAATATTTTTTTTGTTCCAAAAAGGTTTAAAAAAAGTAGTGAACCCACTCGACTCGACCCGTCGAACTTAATCTCGCTCGGTCCTCGGTACGTAGGGACTTCGAAAAACTTCGGCCGAAAGGTTTTTTCGAGTTATTACGTTAAAAAGCGTTATGAGGTATGAATATTTTCACACAAATCGCAATATAATTCAATTCTACGTCGGGATTAAACTTCTCTTCCGTTCTAATCAATTAAAAAAAAATAGTGGACGGAGACGACTCGACCCGTCGAACTTAATCTCGCTCGGTCCTCGGTGCGTTGGGACTTCGAAAAACTTCGGCCGAAAGGTTTTTTCGAGTTATTACGTTAAAGAGCGTTATGAGATATGACCATTTTCACATAAATCGCAACATAATTCGATTTTACGTTTGGATTAAATATTTTTTTTGTTCCGAAAAGGTTTAAAAAAAGTAGTGAACCGACTCGACTCGACCCGTCGAACTTAATCTCGCTCGGTCCTCGGTACGTAGGGACTTCGAAAAACTTCGGCCGAAAGGTTTTTTCGAGATATTACGTTAAAAAGCGTTATGAGGTATGAATATTTTAACATAAATCGCAATATAATTCGATTATACGTTTGGATTAAATATTTTTTTTGTTCCAAAAAGGATCAAAAAAAGTAGTGAACCGACTCGACTCGACCCGCCGAACTTACTCTCGCTCGGTCCTCGGCAGGTTGGGACTTCGAAAAACTTCGGCCGAAAGGTTTTTTCGAGTTATTACGTTAAAGAGCGTTATGAGATATGACCATTTTCACATAAATCGCAACATAATTCGATTTTACGTATGGATTAAACATTTTTTTTGTTCAAAGAAGGTTTAAAAAAAGTAGTGAACCGACTCGACTCGACCCGCCGAACTTACTCTCGCTCGGTCCTCGGCAGGTTGGGACTTCGAAAAACTTCGGCCGAAAGGTTTTTTCGAGTTATTACGTTAAAAAGCGTTATGAGGTATGAATATTTTCACACAAATCGCAATATAATTCAATTCTACGTCGGGATTAAACTTCTCTTCCGTTCTAATCAATTACAAACAAATAGTGGACGGAGACGAGTCGACCCGTCGAACTTACTCTCGCTCGGTCCTCGGCAGGTTCGGACTTAGAACAATTTGGGCCGAAAGATTTTTTCGAGATAATTCTTTAAATAGCGTTATGAGGTATGAATATTTTCACACAAATCGCAATATAATTCAATTCTACGTCGGGATTAAACGTTTTTTTTGTTCTAAAAAGGTTTAAAAAAAGTAGTGAACCGATTCGACTCGACCCGTCGAACTTACACTCGCTCGGTCCTCGGCAGGTTGTGACTTAGAACAATTTGGGCCGAAAGGTTTTTTCGAGATAATTCTTTAAATAGCGTTATGAGGTACGAATATTTTCACACAAATCGCAATATAATTCAATTCTACGTTGGGATTAAACGTTTTTTCCGTTCTAATCAATTTAAAAAAAAATAGTGGACGAAGACGACTCGATCCGTCGAACTTACTCTCGCTCGGTCCTCGGTACGTTGGGACTTCGAAAAACTTCGGCCGAAAGGTTGTTTCGAGTTATTTCGTTAGAAAGCGTTATGAGGTATGAATATTTTTAGATAAATCGCAATATAATTCGATTTTACGTATGGATTAATCATTTTTTTGTTCCAAAAAGATTTAAAAAAAGTAGTGAACCGACTCGACTCGACCCGTCGAACTTACACTCGCTCGGTCCTCGGCAGGTTGGGACTTAGAACAATTTGGGCCGAAAGGTTTTTTCGAGATAATTCTTTAAATAGCGTTATGAGGTACGAATATTTTCACACAAATCGCAATATAATTCAATTCTACGTTGGGATTAAACGTTTTTTCCGTTCTAATCAATTTAAAAAAAAATAGTGGACGAAGACGACTCGATCCGTCGAACTTACTCTCGCTCGGTCCTCGGTACGTTGGGACTTCGAAAAACTTCGGCCGAAAGGTTGTTTCGAGTTATTTCGTTAGAAAGCGTTATGAGGTATGAATATTTTTAGATAAATCGCAATATAATTCGATTTTACGTATGGATTAATCATTTTTTTGTTCCAAAAAGATTTAAAAAAAGTAGTGAACCGACTCGACTCGACCCGTCGAACTTACACTCGCTCGGTCCTCGGCAGGTTGGGACTTAGACCAATTTGGGCCGAAAAGTTTTTTCGAGATATTTCGTTAAATAGCGTTATGCCGTATGAATATTTTTAGATAAATCGCAATATAATTCGATTTTACGTATGGATTAATCATTTTTTTTGTCCCAAAAAGGTTTAAAAAAAGTAGTGAACCGACTCGACTCGACCCGTCGAACTTACACTCGCTCGGTCCTCGGTACGTTGGGACTTTGAAAAACTTCGGCCGAAAGGTTGTTTCGAGTTATTTCGTTAGAAAGCGTTATGAGGTATGAATATTTTTAGATAAATCGCAATATAATTCGAATTTACGTATGGATTAATCATTTTTTTTGTTCCAAAAAGGTTTAAAAGAAGTAGTGAACCGACTCGACTCGACCCGTCGAACTTACACTCGCTCGGTCCTCGGCAGGTTGGGACTTAGACCAATTTGGGCCGAAAAGTTTTTTCGAGATAGTTCTTTGAATAGCGTTACGAGGTATGAATATTCTCATACAAATCGCAATATAATTCAATTCTACGTCGGGATTAAACGTTTTTTCCGTTCTAATCAATTTAAAAAAAAATAGTGGACGGAGACGACTCGACCCGTCGAACTTACCCTAGCTCGGTCCTCGGTACGTTGGGACTTGGAACAATTTCGGCCGAAAAGTTTTTTCGAGATATTTCGTTAAATAGCGTTATGCCGTATGAATATTTTTAGATAAATCGCAATATAATTCGATTTTACGTATGGATTAATGATTTTTTTTGTTCCAAAAAGGTTTAAAAAAAGTAGTGAACCGACTCGACCCGACCCGTCGAACTTACACTCGCTCGGTCCTCGGCAGGTTGGGACTTAGACCAATTTGGGCCGAAAAGTTTTTTCGAGATAGTTCTTTGAATAGCGTTACGAGGTATGAATATTCTCATACAAATCGCAATATAATTCAATTCTACGTCGGGATTAAACGTTTTTTCCGTTCTAATCAATTTAAAAAAAAATAGTGGACGAAGACGACTCGATCCGTCGAACTTACTCTCGCTCGGTCCTCGGTACGTTGGGACTTAGAAAAACTTCGGCCGAAAGGTTTTTTCGAGTTATTACGTTAAAGAGCGTTATGAGATATGACCATTTTCACATAAATCGCAACATAATTCGATTTTACGTATGGATTAAACATTTTTTTTGTTCCAAAAAGGTTTAAAAAAAGTAGTGAACCGACTCGACTCCACCCGTCGAACTTACTCTCGCTCGGTCCTCGGCAGGTTGGGACTTGGATCAATTTGGGCCGAAAGGTTTTTTCGAGTTATTACGTTAAAAAGCGTTATGAGGTATGAATATTTTTAGATAAATCGCAATATAATTCGATTTTACGTATGGATTAATCATTTTTTTTGTTCCAAAAAGGTTTAAAAAAAGTAGTGAAGCCACTCGACTCGACTCGTCGAACTTAATCTCGCTCGGTCCTCGGTACGTAGGGACTTCGAAAAACTTCGGCCGAAAGGTTTTTTCGAGTTATTACGTTAAAAAGCGTTATGAGGTATGAATATTTTCACACAAATCGCAATATAATTCAATTCTACGTCGGGATTAAACTTCTCTTCCGTTCTAATCAATTAAAAAAAAATAGTGGACGGAGACGACTCGACCCGTCGAACTTACCCTAGCTCGGTACTCGGTGCGTTGGGACTTCGAAAAACTTCGGCCGAAAGGTTTTTTCGAGTTATTACGTTAAAGAGCGTTATGAGATATGACCATTTTCACATAAATCGCAACATAATTCGATTTTACGTTTGGATTAAATATTTTTTTTGTTCCGAAAAGGTTTAAAAAAAGTAGTGAACCGACTCGACTCGACCCGTCGAACTTAATCTCGCTCGGTCCTCGGTACGTTGGGACTTCGAAAAACTTCGGCCGAAAGGTTTTTTCGAGTAATTACGTTAAAGAGCGTTATGAGATATGACCATTTTCACATAAATCGCAACATAATTCGATTTTACGTATGGATTAAACATTTTTTTTGTTCCAAAAAGGTTCAAAAAAAGTAGTGAACCGACTCGACTCCACCCGTCGAACTTACTCTCGCTCGGTCCTCGGCAGGTTGGGACTTCGAAAAACTTCGGCCGAAAGGTTTTTTCGAGTTATTACGTTAAAAAGCGTTATGAGGTATGAATATTTTTAGATAAATCGCAATATAATTCGATTTTACGTATGGATTAATCATTTTTTTTGTTCCAAAAAGGTTTAAAAAAAGTAGTGAACCGACTCGACTCGACCCGTCGAACTTACACTCGCTCGGTCCTCGGCAGGTTGTGACTTAGAACAATTTGGGCCGAAAGGTTTTTTCGAGATAATTCTTTAAATAGCGTTATGAGGTATGAATATTTTCACACAAATCGCAATATAATTCAATTCTACGTTGGGATTAAACGTTTTTTCCGTTCTAATCAATTTAAAAAAAAATAGTGGACGAAGACGACTCGATCCGTCGAACTTACTCTCGCTCGGTCCTCGGCAGGTTGGGACTTCGAAAAACTTCGGCCGAAAGGTTTTTTCGAGTTATTACGTTAAAAAGCGTTATGAGGTATGAATATTTTCACACAAATCGCAATATAATTCAATTCTACGTCGGGATTAAACTTCTCTTCCGTTCTAATCAATTACAAACAAATAGTGGACGGAGACGAGTCGACCCGTCGAACTTACTCTCGCTCGGTCCTCGGCAGGTTCGGACTTAGAACAATTTGGGCCGAAAGATTTTTTCGAGATAATTCTTTAAATAGCGTTATGAGGTATGAATATTTTCACACAAATCGCAATATAATTCAATTCTACGTCGGGATTAAACGTTTTTTTTGTTCTAAAAAGGTTTAAAAAAAGTAGTGAACCGATTCGACTCGACCCGTCGAACTTACACTCGCTCGGTCCTCGGCAGGTTGTGACTTAGAACAATTTGGGCCGAAAGGTTTTTTCGAGATAATTCTTTAAATAGCGTTATGAGGTATGAATATTTTCACACAAATCGCAATATAATTCAATTCTACGTTGGGATTAAACGTTTTTTCCGTTCTAATCAATTTAAAAAAAAATAGTGGACGAAGACGACTCGATACGTCGAACTTACTCTCGCTCGGTCCTCGGTACGTTGGGACTTCGAAAAACTTCGGCCGAAAGGTTGTTTCGAGTTATTTCGTTAGAAAGCGTTATGAGGTATGAATATTTTTAGATAAATCGCAATATAATTCGATTTTACGTATGGATTAATCATTTTTTTTGTTCCAAAAAGGTTTAAAAAAAGTAGTGAACCGACTCGACTCGACCCGTCGAACTTACACTCGCTCGGTCCTCGGCAGGTTGGGACTTAGACCAATTTGGGCCGAAAAGTTTTTTCGAGATAGTTCTTTGAATAGCGTTACGAGGTATGAATATTCTCATACAAATCGCAATATAATTCAATTCTACGTCGGGATTAAACGTTTTTTCCGTTCTAATCAATTTAAAAAAAAATAGTGGACGGAGACGACTCGACCCGTCGAACTTACCCTAGCTCGGTCCTCGGTACGTTGGGACTTGGAACAATTTCGGCCGAAAAGTTTTTTCGAGATATTTCGTTAAAGAGCGTTATGAGATATGACCATTTTCACATAAATCGCAACATAATTCGATTTTACGTATGGATTAATCATTTTTTTTGTTCCAAAAAGGTTTAAAAAAAGTAGTGAACCGACTCGACTCGACCCGTCGAACTTACACTCGCTCGGTCCTCGGCAGGTTGTGACTTAGAACAATTTGGGCCGAAAGGTTTTTTCGAGATAATTCTTTAAATAGCGTTATGAGGTATGAATATTTTCACACAAATCGCAATATAATTCAATTCTACGTCGGGATTAAACTTCTCTTCCGTTCTAATCAATTACAAACAAATAGTGGACGGAGACGAGTCGACCCGTCGAACTTACTCTCGCTCGGTCCTCGGCAGGTTCGGACTTAGAACAATTTGGGCCGAAAGATTTTTTCGAGATAATTCTTTAAATAGCGTTATGAGGTATGAATATTTTCACACAAATCGCAATATAATTCAATTCTACGTCGGGATTAAACGTTTTTTTTGTTCTAAAAAGGTTTAAAAAAAGTAGTGAACCGATTCGACTCGACCCGTCGAACTTACACTCGCTCGGTCCTCGGCAGGTTGTGACTTAGAACAATTTGGGCCGAAAGGTTTTTTCGAGATAATTCTTTAAATAGCGTTATGAGGTATGAATATTTTCACACAAATCGCAATATAATTCAATTCTACGTTGGGATTAAACGTTTTTTCCGTTCTAATCAATTTAAAAAAAAATAGTGGACGAAGACGACTCGATACGTCGAACTTACTCTCGCTCGGTCCTCGGTACGTTGGGACTTCGAAAAACTTCGGCCGAAAGGTTGTTTCGAGTTATTTCGTTAGAAAGCGTTATGAGGTATGAATATTTTTAGATAAATCGCAATATAATTCGATTTTACGTATGGATTAATCATTTTTTTTGTTCCAAAAAGGTTTAAAAAAAGTAGTGAACCGACTCGACTCGACCCGTCGAACTTACCCTAGCTCGGTCCTCGGTACGTTGGGACTTGGAACAATTTCGGCCGAAAAGTTTTTTCGAGATATTTCGTTAAATAGCGTTATGCCGTATGAATATTTTTAGATAAATCGCAATATAATTCGATTTTACGTATGGATTAATCATTTTTTTTGTTCCAAAAAGGTTTAAAAAAAGTAGTGAACCGACTCGACTCGACCCGTCGAACTTAATCTCGCTCGGTCCTCGGTACGTAGGGACTTCGAAAAACTTCGGCCGAAAGGTTTTTTCGAGTTATTACGTTAAAAAGCGTTATGAGATATGAATATTTTTACATAAATCGCAATATAATTCGATTTTACGTTTGGATTAAATATTTTTTTGTTCCAAAAAGGTTTAAAAAAAGTAGTGAACCGACTCGACTCGACCCGCCGAACTTACTCTCGCTCGGTCCTCGGCAGGTTGGGACTTCGAAAAACTTCGGCCGAAAGGTTTTTTCGAGTTATTACGTTAAAGAGCGTTATGAGATATGACCATTTTCACATAAATCGCAACATAATTCGATTTTACGTATGGATTAAACATTTTTTTCGTTCCAAAAAGGTTTAAAAAAAGTAGTGAACCGACTCGACTCGACCCGTCGAACTTACTCTCGCTCGGTCCTCGGCAGGTTGGGACTTAGTAGAATTTTTGACCGAAAAGTTTTTTCGAGTAATTTCGTTAAATAGCGTTATGCGGTATGAATATTTTTACATAAATCGCAATATAATTCGATTTTACGTTTGGATTAAACATTTTTTTTGTTCCAAAAAGGTTTAAAAAAAGTAGTGAACCGACTCGACTCGACCCGCCGAACTTAATCTCGCTCGGTCCTCGGTACGTAGGGACTTCGAAAAACTTCGGCCGAAAGGTTTTTTCGAGTTATTACGTTAAAAAGCGTTATGAGGTATGAATATTTTTACATAAATCGCAATATAATTCGATTTTACGTTTGGATTAAATATTTTTTTGTTCCAAAAAGGTTTAAAAAAGTAGTGAGCCGACACGACTCGACCCGTCGAACTTACTCTCGCTCGGTACTCGGCAGGTTGGGACTTCGAAAAACTTCGGCCGAAAGGTTTTTTCGAGTTATTACGTTAAAGAGCGTTATGAGATATGACCATTTTCACATAAATCGCAACATAATTCGATTTTACGTATGGATTAAACATTTTTTTTGTTCCAAAAAGGTTTAAAAAAAGTAGTGAACCGACTCAACTCGACCCGTCGAACTTACTCTCGCTCGGTCCTCGGCAGGTTGGGACTTAGTAGAATTTTTGACCGAAAAGTTTTTTCGAGTAATTTCGTTAAATAGCGTTATGCGGTATGAATATTTTTACATAAATCGCAATATAATTCGATTTTACGTTTGGTTAAACATTTTTTTGTTGCAAAAAGGTTTAAAAAAACTAGTGAACCGACTCGACTCGACCCGTCGAACTTACTCCCGCTCGGTCCTCGGTACGTTGGGACTTGGAAGAATTTTTGACAGAAAAGTTTTTTCGAGTTATTTCGTTAAAGAGCGTTATGAGATATGACCATTTTCACACAAATCGCAATATAATTCAATTCTACGTCGGGATTAAACGTTTTTTCCGTTCTAATCAATTTAAAAAAAAATAGTGGACGGAGACGACTCCACCCGTCGAACTTACCCTAGCTCGGACCTCGGTGCGTTGGGACTTAGTAGAATTTTTGACCGAAAAGTTTTTTCGAGTAATTTCGTTAAATAGCGTTATGCGGTATGAATATTTTTACATAAATCGCAATATAATTCGATTTTACGTATGGATTAAACATTTTTTTTGTTCCAAAAAGGTTTAAAAAAAGTAGTGAACCGACTCGATTCGACCCGTCGAACTTAATCTCGCTCGGTCCTCGGCAGGTTGGGACTTAGTAGAATTTTTGACCGAAAAGTTTTTTCGAGTAATTTCGTTAAATAGCGTTATGCGGTATGAATATTTTTACATAAATCGCAATAAAATTCGATTTTACGTATGGACGAACATTTTTTTTGTTCCAAAAAGGTTTAAAAAAAGTAGTGAACCGACTCGACTCGACCCGTCGAACTTGATCTCGCTCGGTCCTCGGTACGTAGGGACTTCGAAAAACTTCGGCCGAAAGGTTTTTTCGAGTTAATCCGTTAAAAAGCGTTATGAGGTATGAATATTTTCACACAAATCGCAATATAATTCAATTCTACGTTGGGATTAAACGTTTTTTCCGTTCTAATCAATTTAAAAAAAAATAGTGGAAGAAGACGACTCGATCCGTCGAACTTACTCTCGCTCGGTCCTCGGTACGTTGGGCCTTAGTAGAATTTTTGACAGAAAAGTTTTTTCGAGTTATTTCGTTAAATAGCGTTATGCCGTATGAATATTTTTAGATAAATCGCAATATAATTCGATTTTACGTTTGGATTAAATATTTTTTTTGTTCCAAAAAGGTTTAAAAAAAGTAGTGAACCGACTCAACTCGACCCGCCGAACTTACTCTCGCTCGGCCCTCGGCAGGTTGGGACTTCGAAAAACTTCGGCCGAAAGGTTTTTTCGAGTTATTACGTTAAAGAGCGTTATGAGATATGACCATTTTCACATAAATCGCAACATAATTCGATTTTACGTATGGATTAAACATTTTTTTTGTTCCAAAAAGGTTTAAAAAAAGTAGTGAACCGACTCGACTCGACCCGTCGAACTTACTCTCGCTCGGTCCTCGGCAGGTTGGGACTTGGATCAATTTGGGCCGAAAGGTTTTTTCGAGTTATTACGTTAAAAAGCGTTATGAGGTATGAATATTTTAACATAAATCGCAATATAATTCGATTTTACGTTTGGATTAAATATTTTTTTTGTTCCAAAAAGGTTTAAAAAAAGTAGTGAACCGACTCGACTCGACCCGTCGAACTTAATCTCGCTCGGTCCTCGGTACGTAGGGACTTCGAAAAACTTCGGCCGAAAGGTTTTTTCGAGTTATTACGTTAAAAAGCGTTATGAGGTATGAATATTTTCACACAAATCGCAATATAATTCAATTCTACGTCGGGATTAAACTTCTCTTCCGTTCTAATCAATTAAAAAAAAATAGTGGACGGAGACGACTCGACCCGTCGAACTTACCCTAGCTCGGTACTCGGTGCGTTGGCACTTCGAAAAACTTCGGCCGAAAGGTTTTTTCGAGTTATTACGTTAAAGAGCGTTATGAGATATGACCATTTTCACATAAATCGCAACATAATTCGATTTTACGTATGGATTAAACATTTTTTTCGTTCCAAAAAGGTTTAAAAAAAGTAGTGAACCGACTCGACTCGACCCGTCGAACTTACTCTCGCTCGGTCCTCGGCAGGTTGGGACTTAGTAGAATTTTTGACCGAAAAGTTTTTTCGAGTAATTTCGTTAAATAGCGTTATGCGGTATGAATATTTTTACATAAATCGCAATATAATTCGATTTTACGTTTGGATTAAATATTTTTTTTGTTCCAAAAAGGTTTAAAAAAAGTAGTGAACCGACTCGACTCGACCCGTCGAACTTAATCTCGCTCGGTCCTCGGTACGTAGGGACTTCGAAAAACTTCGGCCGAAAGGTTTTTTCGAGTTATTACGTTAAAAAGCGTTATGAGGTATGAATATTTTTACATAAATCGCAATATAATTCGATTTTACGTTTGGATTAAATATTTTTTTGTTCCAAAAAGGTTTAAAAAAAGTAGTGAACCGACTCGACTCGACCCGCCGAACTTACTCTCGCTCGGTCCTCGGCAGGTTGGGACTTCGAAAAACTTCGGCCGAAAGGTTTTTTCGAGTTATTACGTTAAAGAGCGTTATGAGATATGACCATTTTCACATAAATCGCAACATAATTCGATTTTACGTATGGATTAAACATTTTTTTGTTCCAAAAAGGTTTAAAAAAAGTAGTGAACCGACTCGACTCGACCCGTCGAACTTACTCTCGCTCGGTCCTCGGCAGGTTGGGACTTAGTAGAATTTTTGACCGAAAAGTTTTTTCGAGTAATTTCGTTAAATAGCGTTATGCGGTATGAATATTTTTACATAAATCGCAATAAAATTCGATTTTACGTATGGACGAACATTTTTTTTGTTCCAAAAAGGTTTAAAAAAAGTAGTGAACCGACTCGACTCGACCCGTCGAACTTGATCTCGCTCGGTCCTCGGTACGTAGGGAGTTAGTAGAATTTTTGACCGAAAAGTTTTTTCGAGTAATTTCGTTAAATAGCGTTATGCGGTATGAATATTTTTACATAAATCGCAATAAAATTCGATTTTACGTATGGACGAACATTTTTTTTGTTCCAAAAAGGTTTAAAAAAAGTAGTGAACCGACTCGACTCGACCCGTCGAACTTGATCTCGCTCGGTCCTCGGTACGTAGGGACTTCGAAAAACTTCGGCCGAAAGGTTTTTTCGAGTTAATCCGTTAAAAAGCGTTATGAGGTATGAATATTTTCACACAAATCGCAATATAATTCAATTCTACGTTGGGATTAAACGTTTTTTCCGTTCTAATCAATTTAAAAAAAAATGGTGGAAGAAGACGACTCGATCCGTCGAACTTACTCTCGCTCGGTCCTCGGTACGTTGGGCCTTAGTAGAATTTTTGACAGAAAAGTTTTTTCGAGTTATTTCGTTAAATAGCGTTATGCCGTATGAATATTTTTAGATAAATCGCAATATAATTCGATTTTACGTTTGGATTAAATATTTTTTTTGTTCCAAAAAGGTTTAAAAAAAGTAGTGAACCGACTCAACTCGACCCGCCGAACTTACTCTCGCTCGGCCCTCGGCAGGTTGGGACTTCGAAAAACTTCGGCCGAAAGGTTTTTTCGAGTTATTACGTTAAAGAGCGTTATGAGATATGACCATTTTCACATAAATCGCAACATAATTCGATTTTACGTATGGATTAAACATTTTTTTTGTTCCAAAAAGGTTTAAAAAAAGTAGTGAACCGACTCGACTCGACCCGTCGAACTTACTCTCGCTCGGTCCTCGGCAGGTTGGGACTTGGATCAATTTGGGCCGAAAGGTTTTTTCGAGTTATTACGTTAAAAAGCGTTATGAGGTATGAATATTTTAACATAAATCGCAATATAATTCGATTTTACGTTTGGATTAAATATTTTTTTTGTTCCAAAAAGGTTTAAAAAAAGTAGTGAACCGACTCGACTCGACCCGTCGAACTTAATCTCGCTCGGTCCTCGGTACGTAGGGACTTCGAAAAACTTCGGCCGAAAGGTTTTTTCGAGTTATTACGTTAAAAAGCGTTATGAGGTATGAATATTTTCACACAAATCGCAATATAATTCAATTCTACGTCGGGATTAAACTTCTCTTCCGTTCTAATCAATTAAAAAAAAATAGTGGACGGAGACGACTCGACCCGTCGAACTTACCCTAGCTCGGTACTCGGTGCGTTGGCACTTCGAAAAACTTCGGCCGAAAGGTTTTTTCGAGTTATTACGTTAAAGAGCGTTATGAGATATGACCATTTTCACATAAATCGCAACATAATTCGATTTTACGTATGGATTAAACATTTTTTTCGTTCCAAAAAGGTTTAAAAAAAGTAGTGAACCGACTCGACTCGACCCGTCGAACTTACTCTCGCTCGGTCCTCGGCAGGTTGGGACTTAGTAGAATTTTTGACCGAAAAGTTTTTTCGAGTAATTTCGTTAAATAGCGTTATGCGGTATGAATATTTTTACATAAATCGCAATATAATTCGATTTTACGTTTGGATTAAATATTTTTTTTGTTCCAAAAAGGTTTAAAAGAAGTAGTGAACCGACTCGACTCGACCCGTCGAACTTAATCTCGCTCGGTCCTCGGTACGTAGGGACTTCGAAAAACTTCGGCCGAAAGGTTTTTTCGAGTTATTACGTTAAAAAGCGTTATGAGGTATGAATATTTTTACATAAATCGCAATATAATTCGATTTTACGTTTGGATTAAATATTTTTTTGTTCCAAAAAGGTTTAAAAAAAGTAGTGAACCGACTCGACTCGACCCGCCGAACTTACTCTCGCTCGGTCCTCGGCAGGTTGGGACTTCGAAAAACTTCGGCCGAAAGGTTTTTTCGAGTTATTACGTTAAAGAGCGTTATGAGATATGACCATTTTCACATAAATCGCAACATAATTCGATTTTACGTATGGATTAAACATTTTTTTTGTTCCAAAAAGGTTTAAAAAAAGTAGTGAACCGACTCGACTCGACCCGTCGAACTTACTCTCGCTCGGTCCTCGGCAGGTTGGGACTTAGTAGAATTTTTGACCGAAAAGTTTTTTCGAGTAATTTCGTTAAATAGCGTTATGCGGTATGAATATTTTTACATAAATCGCAATAAAATTCGATTTTACGTATGGACGAACATTTTTTTTGTTCCAAAAAGGTTTAAAAAAAGTAGTGAACCGACTCGACTCGACCCGTCGAACTTGATCTCGCTCGGTCCTCGGTACGTAGGGAGTTAGTAGAATTTTTGACCGAAAAGTTTTTTCGAGTAATTTCGTTAAATAGCGTTATGCGGTATGAATATTTTTACATAAATCGCAATAAAATTCGATTTTACGTATGGACGAACATTTTTTTTGTTTCAAAAAGGTTTAAAAAAAGTAGTGAACCGACTCGACTCGACCCGTCGAACTTGATCTCGCTCGGTCCTCGGTACGTAGGGACTTCGAAAAACTTCGGCCGAAAGGTTTTTTCGAGTTAATCCGTTAAAAAGCGTTATGAGGTATGAATATTTTCACACAAATCGCAATATAATTCAATTCTACGTTGGGATTAAACGTTTTTTCCGTTCTAATCAATTTAAAAAAAAATGGTGGAAGAAGACGACTCGATCCGTCGAACTTACTCTCGCTCGGTCCTCGGTACGTTGGGCCTTAGTAGAATTTTTGACAGAAAAGTTTTTTCGAGTTATTTCGTTAAATAGCGTTATGCCGTATGAATATTTTTAGATAAATCGCAATATAATTCGATTTTACGTTTGGATTAAATATTTTTTTTGTTCCAAAAAGGTTTAAAAAAAGTAGTGAACCGACTCCACTCGACCCGCCGAACTTACTCTCGCTCGGCCCTCGGCAGGTTGGGACTTCGAAAAACTTCGGCCGAAAGGTTTTTTCGAGTTATTACGTTAAAGAGCGTTATGAGATATGACCATTTTCACATAAATCGCAACATAATTCGATTTTACGTATGGATTAAACATTTTTTTTGTTCCAAAAAGGTTTAAAAAAAGTAGTGAACCGACTCGACTCGACCCGTCGAACTTACTCTCGCTCGGTCCTCGGCAGGTTGGGACTTGGATCAATTTGGGCCGAAAGGTTTTTTCGAGTTATTACGTTAAAAAGCGTTATGAGGTATGAATATTTTAACATAAATCGCAATATAATTCGATTTTACGTTTGGATTAAATATTTTTTTTGTTCCAAAAAGGTTTAAAAAAAGTAGTGAACCGACTCGACTCGACCCGTCGAACTTAATCTCGCTCGGTCCTCGGTACGTAGGGACTTCGAAAAACTTCGGCCGAAAGGTTTTTTCGAGTTATTACGTTAAAAAGCGTTATGAGGTATGAATATTTTCACACAAATCGCAATATAATTCAATTCTACGTCGGGATTAAACTTCTCTTCCGTTCTAATCAATTAAAAAAAAATAGTGGACGGAGACGACTCGACCCGTCGAACTTACCCTAGCTCGGTACTCGGTGCGTTGGCACTTCGAAAAACTTCGGCCGAAAGGTTTTTTCGAGTTATTACGTTAAAGAGCGTTATGAGATATGACCATTTTCACATAAATCGCAACATAATTCGATTTTACGTATGGATTAAACATTTTTTTCGTTCCAAAAAGGTTTAAAAAAAGTAGTGAACCGACTCGACTTGACCCGTCGAACTTACTCTCGCTCGGTCCTCGGCAGGTTGGGACTTAGTAGAATTTTTGACCGAAAAGTTTTTTCGAGTAATTTCGTTAAATAGCGTTATGCGGTATGAATATTTTTACATAAATCGCAATATAATTCGATTTTACGTTTGGATTAAATATTTTTTTTGTTCCAAAAAGGTTTAAAAAAAGTAGTGAACCGACTCGACTCGACCCGTCGAACTTAATCTCGCTCGGTCCTCGGTACGTAGGGACTTCGAAAAACTTCGGCCGAAAGGTTTTTTCGAGTTATTACGTTAAAAAGCGTTATGAGGTATGAATATTTTTACATAAATCGCAATATAATTCGATTTTACGTTTGGATTAAATATTTTTTTGTTCCAAAAAGGTTTAAAAAAAGTAGTGAACCGACTCGACTCGACCCGCCGAACTTACTCTCGCTCGGTCCTCGGCAGGTTGGGACTTCGAAAAACTTCGGCCGAAAGGTTTTTTCGAGTTATTACGTTAAAGAGCGTTATGAGATATGACCATTTTCACATAAATCGCAACATAATTCGATTTTACGTATGGATTAAACATTTTTTTTGTTCCAAAAAGGTTTAAAAAAAGTAGTGAACCGACTCGACTCGACCCGTCGAACTTACTCTCGCTCGGTCCTCGGCAGGTTGGGACTTAGTAGAATTTTTGACCGAAAAGTTTTTTCGAGTAATTTCGTTAAATAGCGTTATGCGGTATGAATATTTTTACATAAATCGCAATAAAATTCGATTTTACGTATGGACGAACATTTTTTTTGTTCCAAAAAGGTTTAAAAAAAGTAGTGAACCGACTCGACTCGACCCGTCGAACTTGATCTCGCTCGGTCCTCGGTACGTAGGGAGTTAGTAGAATTTTTGACCGAAAAGTTTTTTCGAGTAATTTCGTTAAATAGCGTTATGCGGTATGAATATTTTTACATAAATCGCAATAAAATTCGATTTTACGTATGGACGAACATTTTTTTTGTTCCAAAAAGGTTTAAAAAAAGTAGTGAACCGACTCGACTCGACCCGTCGAACTTGATCTCGCTCGGTCCTCGGTACGTAGGGACTTCGAAAAACTTCGGCCGAAAGGTTTTTTCGAGTTAATCCGTTAAAAAGCGTTATGAGGTATGAATATTTTCACACATATCGCAATATAATTCAATTCTACGTTGGGATTAAACGTTTTTTCCGTTCTAATCAATTTAAAAAAAAATGGTGGAAGAAGACGACTCGATCCGTCGAACTTACTCTCGCTCGGTCCTCGGTACGTTGGGCCTTAGTAGAATTTTTGACAGAAAAGTTTTTTCGAGTTATTTCGTTAAATAGCGTTATGCCGTATGAATATTTTTAGATAAATCGCAATATAATTCGATTTTACGTTTGGATTAAATATTTTTTTTGTTCCAAAAAGGTTTAAAAAAAGTAGTGAACCGACTCAACTCGACCCGCCGAACTTACTCTCGCTCGGCCCTCGGCAGGTTGGGACTTCGAAAAACTTCGGCCGAAAGGTTTTTTCGAGTTATTACGTTAAAGAGCGTTATGAGATATGACCATTTTCACATAAATCGCAACATAATTCGATTTTACGTATGGATTAAACATTTTTTTTGTTCCAAAAAGGTTTAAAAAAAGTAGTGAACCGACTCGACTCGACCCGTCGAACTTACTCTCGCTCGGTCCTCGGCAGGTTGGGACTTCGAAAAACTTCGGCCGAAAGGTTTTTTCGAGTTATTACGTTAAAAAGCGTTATGAGGTATGAATATTTTCACACAAATCGCAATATAATTCAATTCTACGTCGGGATTAAACTTCTCTTCCGTTCTAATCAATTAAAAAAAAATAGTGGACGGAGACGACTCGACCCGTCGAACTTACCCTAGCTCGGTACTCGGTGCGTTGGGACTTCGAAAAACTTCGGCCGAAAGGTTTTTTCGAGTTATTACGTTAAAGAGCGTTATGAGGTATGACCATTTTCACATAAATCGCAACATAATTCGATTTTACGTTTGGATTAAATATTTTTTTTGTTCCCAAAAGGTTTAAAAAAAGTAGTGAACCGACTCGACTCGACCCGTCGAACTTAATCTCGCTCGGTCCTCGGCAGGTTGGGACTTCGAAAAACTTCGGCCGAAAGGTTTTTTCGTGTTATTACGTTAAAAAGCGTTATGAGGTATGAATATTTTAACATAAATCGCAATATAATTCGATTTTACGTTTGGATTAAATATTTTTTTTGTTCCAAAATGGTTTAAAAAAAGTAGTGAACCGACTCGACTCGACCCGCCGAACTTACTCTCGCTCGGTCCTCGGCAGGTTGGGACTTCGAAAAACTTCGGCCGAAAGGCTTTTTCGAGTTATTACGTTAAAGAGCGTTATGAGATATGAATATTTTCACATAAATCGCAATATAATTCGATTTTACGTATGGATTAAACATTTTTTTGTTCCAAAAATGTTTAAAAAAAGTAGTGAACCGACTCGACTCGACCCGTCGAACTTACTCTCGCTCGGTCCTCGGCAGGTTGGGACTTAGAACAATTTGGGCCGAAAGGTTTTTTCGAGATAATTCTTTAAATAGCGTTATGAGGTATGAATATTTTCACACAAATCGCAATATAATTCAATTCTACGTTGGGATTAAACGTTTTTTCCGTTTTAATCAATTTAAAAAAAAATAGTGGACGAAGACGACTCGATCCGTCGAACTTACTCTCGCTCGGTCCTCGGTACGTTGGGACTTCGAAAAACTTCGGCCGAAAGGTTGTTTCGAGTTATTTCGTTAGAAAGCGTTATGAGGTATGAATATTTTTAGATAAATCGCAATATCATTCGATTTTACGTATGGATTAATCATTTTTTTTGTTCCAAAAAGGTTTAAAAAAAGTAGTGAACCGACTCGACTCGACCCGTCGAACTTACACTCGCTCGGTCCTCGGCAGGTTGGGACTTAGACCAATTTGGGCCGAAAAGTTTTTTCGAGATAGTTCTTTGAATAGCGTTACGAGGTATGAATATTCTCATACAAATCGCAATATAATTCAATTCTACGTCGGGATTAAACGTTTTTTCCGTTCTAATCAATTTAAAAAAAAATAGTGGACGGAGACGAATCGACCCGTCGAACTTACCCTAGCTCGGTCCTCGGTACGTTGGGACTTGGAACAATTTCGGCCGAAAAGTTTTTTCGAGATATTTCGTTAAATAGCGTTATGCCGTATGAATATTTTTAGATAAATCGCAATATAATTCGATTTTACGTATGGATTAATCATTTTTTTTGTTCCAAAAAGGTTTAAAAAAAGTAGTGAACCGACTCGACTCGACCCGTCGAACTTACACTCGCTCGTTCCTCGGCAGGTTGGGACTTAGAACAATTTGGGCCGAAAGGTTTTTTCGAGATAATTCTTTAAATAGCGTTATGAGGTATGAATATTTTCACACAAATCGCAATATAATTCAATTCTACGTTGGGATTAAACGTTTTTTCCGTTCTAATCAATTTAAAAAAAAATAGTGGACGAAGACGACTCGATCCGTCGAACTTACTCTCGCTCGGTCCTCGGTACGTTGGGACTTCGAAAAACTTCGGCCGAAAGGTTGTTTCGAGTTATTTCGTTGGAAAGCGTTATGAGGTATGAATATTTTTAGATAAATCGCAATATAATTCGATTTTACGGATGGATTAAACATTTTTTTTGTTCCAAAAAGGTTTAAAAAAAGTAGTGAACCGACTCGACTCAATCCGTCGAACTTACTCTCGCTCGGTCCTCGGCAGGTTGGGACTTAGAACAATTTGGGCCGAAAGGTTTTTTCGAGATAATTCTTTAAATAGCGTTATGAGGTATGAATATTTTCACACAAATCGCAATATAATTCAATTCTTCGTCGGGATTAAACGTTTTTTCCGTTCCAATCAATTAAAAAAAAATAGTGGACGGAGACGACTCGATCCGTCGAACTTACTCTCGCTCGGTCCTCGGTACGTTGGGCCTTAGTAGAATTTTTGACCGAAAAGTTTTTTCGAGTAATTTCGTTAAATAGCGTTATGCGGTATGAATATTTTTACATAAATCGCAATATAATTCGATTTTACGTTTGGATTAAATATTTTTTTTGTTCCAAAAAGGTTTAAAAAAGTAGTGAACCGACTCGACTCGACCCGTCGAACTTAATCTCGCTCGGTCCTCGGTACGTAGGGACTTCGAAAAACTTCGGCCGAAAAGTTTTTTCGAGTTATTACGTTAAAAAGCGTTATGAGGTATGAATATTTTTACATAAATCGCAATATAATTCGATTTTACGTTTGGATTAAATATTTTTTTGTTCCAAAAAGGTTTAAAAAAAGTAGTGAACCGACTCGACTCGACCCGCCGAACTTACTCTCGCTCGGTCCTCGGCAGGTTGGGACTTCGAAAAACTTCGGCCGAAAGGTTTTTTCGAGTTATTACGTTAAAGAGCGTTATGAGATATGACCATTTTCACATAAATCGCAACATAATTCGATTTTACGTTTGGATTAAATATTTTTTTTGTTCCAAAAAGGTTTAAAAAAAGTAGTGAACCGACTCGACTCGACCCGTCGAACTTAATCTCGCTCGGTCCTCGGCAGGTTGGGACTTCGAAAAACTTCGGCCGAAAGGTTTTTTCGAGTTATTACGTTAAAAAGCGTTATGAGGTATGAATATTTTCACACAAATCGCAATATAATTCAATTCTACGTCGGGATTAAACTTCTCTTCCGTTCTAATCAATTAAAAAAAAATAGTGGACGGAGACGACTCGACCCGTCGAACTTACCCTAGCTCGGTACTCGGTGCGTTGGGACTTCGAAAAACTTCGGCCGAAAGGTTTTTTCGAGTTATTACGTTAAAGAGCGTTATGAGGTATGACCATTTTCACATAAATCGCAACATAATTCGATTTTACGTTTGGATTAAATATTTTTTTTGTTCCCAAAAGGTTTAAAAAAAGTAGTGAACCGACTCGACTCGACCCGTCGAACTTAATCTCGCTCGGTCCTCGGCAGGTTGGGACTTCGAAAAACTTCGGCCGAAAGGTTTTTTCGTGTTATTACGTTAAAAAGCGTTATGAGGTATGAATATTTTAACATAAATCGCAATATAATTCGATTTTACGTTTGGATTAAATATTTTTTTTGTTCCAAAAAGGTTTAAAAAAAGTAGTGAACCGACTCGACTCGACCCGCCGAACTTACTCTCGCTCGGTCCTCGGCAGGTTGGGACTTCGAAAAACTTCGGCCGAAAGGCTTTTTCGAGTTATTACGTTAAAGAGCGTTATGAGATATGACCATTTTCACATAAATCGCAACATAATTCGATTTTACGTATGGATTAAACATTTTTTTTTGTTCCAAAAAGGTTTAAAAAAAGTAGTGAACCGACTCGACTCCACCCGTCGAACTTACTCTCGCTCGGTCCTCGGCAGGTTCGGACTTAGAACAATTTGGGCCGAAAGGTTTTTTCGAGTTATTTCGTTAAAAAGCGTTATGAGGTATGAATATTTTCACATAAATCGCAATATAATTCGATTTTACGTATGGATTAAACATTTTTTTGTTCCAAAAATGTTTAAAAAAAGTAGTGAACCGACTCGACTCGACCCGTCGAACTTACTCTCGCTCGGTCCTCGGCAGGTTGGGACTTAGAACAATTTGGGCCGAAAGGTTTTTTCGAGATAATTCTTTAAATAGCGTTATGAGGTATGAATATTTTCACACAAATCGCAATATAATTCAATTCTACGTTGGGATTAAACGTTTTTTCCGTTTTAATCAATTTAAAAAAAAATAGTGGACGAAGACGACTCGATCCGTCGAACTTACTCTCGCTCGGTCCTCGGTACGTTGGGACTTCGAAAAACTTCGGCCGAAAGGTTGTTTCGAGTTATTTCGTTAGAAAGCGTTATGAGGTATGAATATTTTTAGATAAATCGCAATATCATTCGATTTTACGTATGGATTAATCATTTTTTTTGTTCCAAAAAGGTTTAAAAAAAGTAGTGAACCGACTCGACTCGACCCGTCGAACTTACACTCGCTCGGTCCTCGGCAGGTTGGGACTTAGACCAATTTGGGCCGAAAAGTTTTTTCGAGATATTTCTTTGAATAGCGTTACGAGGTATGAATATTCTCATACAAATCGCAATATAATTCAATTCTACGTCGGGATTAAACGTTTTTTCCGTTCTAATCAATTTAAAAAAAAATAGTGGACGGAGACGACTCGACCCGTCGAACTTACCCTAGCTCGGTCCTCGGTACGTTGGGACTTGGAACAATTTCGGCCGAAAAGTTTTTTCGAGATATTTCGTTAAATAGCGTTATGCCGTATGAATATTTTTAGATAAATCGCAATATAATTCGATTTTACGTATGGATTAATCATTTTTTTTGTTCCAAAAAGGTTTAAAAAAAGTAGTGAACCGACTCGACTCGACCCGTCGAACTTACACTCGCTCGGTCCTCGGCAGGTTGGGACTTAGACCAATTTGGGCCGAAAAGTTTTTTCGAGATAGTTCTTTGAATAGCGTTACGAGGTATGAATATTCTCATACAAATCGCAATATAATTCAATTCTACGTCGGGATTAAACGTTTTTTCCGTTCTAATCAATTTAAAAAAAAATAGTGGACGAAGACGACTCGATCCGTCGAACTTACTCTCGCTCGGTCCTCGGTACGTAGGGACTTCGAAAAACTTCGGCCGAAAAGTTTTTTCGAGTTATTACGTTAAAAAGCGTTATGAGGTATGAATATTTTTACATAAATCGCAATATAATTCGATTTTACGTTTGGATTAAATATTTTTTTGTTCCAAAAAGGTTTAAAAAAAGTAGTGAACCGACTCGACTCGACCCGCCGAACTTACTCTCGCTCGGTCCTCGGCAGGTTGGGACTTCGAAAAACTTCGGCCGAAAGGTTTTTTCGAGTTATTACGTTAAAGAGCGTTATGAGATATGACCATTTTCACATAAATCGCAACATAATTCGATTTTACGTTTGGTTAAACATTTTTTTTGTTCCAAAAAGGTTTAAAAAAAGTAGTGAACCGACTCGACTCGACCGGTCTAACTTACTCTCGCTCGGTACTCGGCAGGTTGGGACTTAGTAGAATTTTTTACCGAAAAGTTTTTTCGAATAATTTCGTTAAATAGCGTTATGCGGTATGAATATTTTTACATAAATCGCAATATAATTCGATTTTACGTATGGATTAGACATTTTTTTTGTTCCGAAAAGGTTTAAAAAAAGTAGTGAACAGACTCGACTCGACCCGTCGAACTTACTCTCGCTCGGTCCTCGGTACGTTGGGACTTGGAAGAATTTTTGACAGAAAAGTTTTTTCGAGTTATTTCGTTAAAGAGCGTTGTGAGATATGACCATTTTCACACAAATCGCAATATAATTCAATTCTACGTCGGGATTAAACGTTTTTTCCGTTCTAATCAATTTAAAAAAAAATAGTGGACGGAGACGACTCCACCCGTCGAACTTACCCTAGCACGGTCCTCGGTGCGTTGGGACTTCGAAAAACTTCGGCCGAAAGGTTGTTTCGAGTTATTTCGTTAGAAAGCGTTATGAGGTATGAATATTTTTAGATAAATCGCAATATAATTCGATTTTACGTATGGATTAATCATTTTTTTTGTTCCAAAAAGGTTTAAAAAAAGTAGTGAACCGTCTCGACTCGACCCGTCGAACTTACACTCGCTCGGTCCTCGGCAGGTTGGGACTTAGACCAATTTGGGCCGAAAAGTTTTTTCGAGATAGTTCTTTGAATAGCGTTACGAGGTATGAATATTCTCATACAAATCGCAATATAATTCAATTCTACGTCGGGATTAAACGTTTTTTCCGTTCTAATCAATTTAAAAAAAAATAGTGGACGGAGACGACTCGACCCGTCGAACTTACCCTAGCTCGGTCCTCGGTACGTTGGGACTTGGAACAATTTCGGCCGAAAAGTTTTTTCGAGATATTTCGTTAAATAGCGTTATGCCGTATGAATATTTTTAGATAAATCGCAATATAATTCGATTTTACGGATGGATTAAACATTTTTTTTGTTCCAAAAAGGTTTAAAAAAAGTAGTGAACCGACTCGACTCAATCCGTCGAACTTACTCTCGCTCGGTCCTCGGCAGGTTGGGACTTAGAACAATTTGGGCCGAAAGGTTTTTTCGAGATAATTCTTTAAATAGCGTTATGAGGTATGAATATTTTCACACAAATCGCAATATAATTCAATTCTTCGTCGGGATTAAACGTTTTTTCCGTTCCAATCAATTAAAAAAAAATAGTGGACGGAGACGACTCGATCCGTCGAACTTACTCTCGCTCGGTCCTCGGTACGTTGGGACTTCGAAAAACTTCGGCCGAAAGGTTGTTTCGAGTTATTTCGTTGGAAAGCGTTATGAGGTATGAATATTTTTAGATAAATCGCAATATAATTCGATTTTACGGATGGATTAAACATTTTTTTTGTTCCAAAAAGGTTTAAAAAAAGTAGTGAACCGACTCGACTCAATCCGTCGAACTTACTCTCGCTCGGTCCTCGGCAGGTTGGGACTTAGAACAATTTGGGCCGAAAGGTTTTTTCGAGATAATTCTTTAAATAGCGTTATGAGGTATGAATATTTTCACACAAATCGCAATATAATTCAATTCTACGTTGGGATTAAACGTTTTTTCCGTTCTAATCAATTTAAAAAAAAATAGTGGACGAAGACGACTCGATCCGTCGAACTTACTCTCGCTCGGTCCTCGGTACGTTGGGACTTCGAAAAACTTCGGCCGAAAGGTTGTTTCGAGTTATTTCGTTGGAAAGCGTTATGAGGTATGAATATTTTTAGATAAATCGCAATATAATTCGATTTTACGGATGGATTAAACATTTTTTTCGTTCCAAAAAGGTTTAAAAAAAGTAGTGAACCGACTCGACTCGACCCGTCGAACTTACTCTCGCTCGGTCCTCGGCAGGTTGGGACTTAGTAGAATTTTTTACCGAAAAGTTTTTTCGAATAATTTCGTTAAATAGCGTTATGCGGTATGAATATTTTTACATAAATCGCAATATAATTCGATTTTACGTATGGATTAGACATTTTTTTTGTTCCAAAAAGGTTTAAAAAAAGTAGTGAACCGACTCGACTCGACCCGTCGAACTTAATCTCGCTCGGTCCTCGGTACGTAGGGACTTCGAAAAACTTCGGCCGAAAGGTTTTTTCGAGTTATTACGTTAAAAAGCGTTATGAGGTATGAATATTTTCACACAAATCGCAATATTATTCAATTCTACGTCGGGATTAAACGTTTTTTCCGTTCTAATCAATTTAAAAAAAAATAGCAGACGGAGACGACTCGACCCGTCGAACTTACTCTCGCTCGGTCCTCGGTACGTTGGGACTTGGAAGAATTTTTGACAGAAAAGGTTTTTCGAGTTATTTCGTTAAAGAGCGTTATGAGATATGACCATTTCCACATAAATCGCAACATAATTCGATTTTACGTATGGATTAAACATTTTTTTTGTTCCAAAAAGGTTTAAAAAAAGTAGTGAACCGACTCGATTCGACCCGTCGAACTTACTCTCGCTCGGTCCTCGGCAGGTTGGGACTTAGTAGAATTATTGACCGAAAAGATTTTTCGAGTAATTTCGTTAAATAGCGTTATGCGGTATGAATGTTTTTACATAAATCGCAATATAATTCGATTTTACGTATTGATTAAACATTTTTTTCGTTCCAAAAAGGTTTAAAAAAAGTAGTGAACCGACTCGACTCGACCCGTCGAACTTACTCTCGCTCGGTCCTCGGCAGGTTGGGACTTAGTAGAATTTTTTACCGAAAAGTTTTTTCGAATAATTTCGTTAAATAGCGTTATGCGGTATGAATATTTTTACATAAATCGCAATATAATTCGATTTTACGTATGGATTAGACATTTTTTTTGTTCCAAAAAGGTTTAAAAAAAGTAGTGAACCGACTCGACTCGACCCGTCGAACTTGATCTCGCTCGGTCCTCGGTACGTAGGGACTTGGAAGAATTTTTGACAGAAAAGTTTTTTCGAGTTATTTCGTTAAAGAGCGTTGTGAGGTATGAATATTTTCACACAAATCGCAATATAATTCAATTCTACGTTGGGATTAAACGTTTTTTCCGTTCTAATCAATTTAAAAAAAAATAGTGGACGAAGACGACTCGATCCGTCGAACTTACTCTCGCTCGGTCCTCGGTACGTTGGGACTTCGAAAAACTTCGGCCGAAAGGTTGTTTCGAGTTATTTCGTTGGAAAGCGTTATGAGGTATGAATATTTTTAGATAAATCGCAATATAATTCGATTTTACGGATGGATTAAACATTTTTTTTGTTCCAAAAAGGTTTAAAAAAAGTAGTGAACCGACTCGACTCAATCCGTCGAACTTACTCTCGCTCGGTCCTCGGCAGGTTGGGACTTAGAACAATTTGGGCCGAAAGGTTTTTTCGAGATAATTCTTTAAATAGCGTTATGAGGTATGAATATTTTCACACAAATCGCAATATAATTCAATTCTACGTTGGGATTAAACGTTTTTTCCGTTCTAATCAATTTAAAAAAAAATAGTGGACGAAGACGACTCGATCCGTCGAACTTACTCTCGCTCGGTCCTCGGTACGTTGGGACTTCGAAAAACTTCGGCCGAAAGGTTGTTTCGAGTTATTTCGTTGGAAAGCGTTATGAGGTATGAATATTTTTCGATAAATCGCAATATTATTCGATTTTACGGATGGATTAAACATTTTTTTCGTTCCAAAAAGGTTTAAAAAAAGTAGTGAACCGACTCGACTCGACCCGTCGAACTTACTCTCGCTCAATCCTCGGTACGTTGGGACTTAGTAGAATTTTTGACCGAAAAGTTTTTTCGAGTAATTTCGTTAAATAGCGTTATGCGGCATTTATATTTTTACATAAATCGCAATATAATTCGATTTTACGTATTGATTAAACATTTTTTTCGTTCCAAAAAGGTTTAAAAAAAGTAGTGAACCGACTCGACTCGACCCGTCGAACTTACTCTCGCTCGGTCCTCGGCAGGTTGGGACTTAGTAGAATTTTTTACCGAAAAGTTTTTTCGAATAATTTCGTTAAATAGCGTTATGCGGTATGAATATTTTTACATAAATCGCAATATAATTCGATTTTACGTATGGATTAGACATTTTTTTTGTTCCAAAAAGGTTTAAAAAAAGTAGTGAACCGACTCGACTCGACCCGTCGAACTTGATCTCGCTCGGTCCTCGGTACGTAGGGACTTCGAAAAACTTCGGCCGAAAGGTTTTTTCGAGTTATTACGTTAAAAAGCGTTATGAGGTATGAATATTTTCACACAAATCGCAATATAATTCAATTCTACGTTGGGATTAAACGTTTTTTCCGTTCTAATCAATTTAAAAAAAAATAGTGGACGAAGACGACTCGATCCGTCGAACTTACTCTCGCTCGGTCCTCGGTACGTTGGGACTTCGAAAAACTTCGGCCGAAAGGTTGTTTCGAGTTATTTCGTTGGAAAGCGTTATGAGGTATGAATATTTTTAGATAAATCGCAATATAATTCGATTTTACGGATGGATTAAACATTTTTTTTGTTCCAAAAAGGTTTAAAAAAAGTAGTGAACCGACTCGACTCAATCCGTCGAACTTACTCTCGCTCGGTCCTCGGCAGGTTGGGACTTAGAACAATTTGGGCCGAAAGGTTTTTTCGAGATAATTCTTTAAATAGCGTTATGAGGTATGAATATTTTCACACAAATCGCAATATAATTCAATTCTACGTTGGGATTAAACGTTTTTTCCGTTCTAATCAATTTAAAAAAAAATAGTGGACGAAGACGACTCGATCCGTCGAACTTACTCTCGCTCGGTCCTCGGTACGTTGGGACTTCGAAAAACTTCGGCCGAAAGGTTGTTTCGAGTTATTTCGTTGGAAAGCGTTATGAGGTATGAATATTTTTCGATAAATCGCAATATTATTCGATTTTACGGATGGATTAAACATTTTTTTCGTTCCAAAAAGGTTTAAAAAAAGTAGTGAACCGACTCGACTCGACCCGTCGAACTTACTCTCGCTCAATCCTCGGTACGTTGGGACTTAGTAGAATTTTTGACCGAAAAGTTTTTTCGAGTAATTTCGTTAAATAGCGTTATGCGGCATTTATATTTTTACATAAATCGCAATATAATTCGATTTTACGTATGGATTAAACATTTTTTTTGTTCCAAAAAGGTTTAAAAAAAGTAGTGAACCGACTCGACTCGACCCGTCGAACTTACTCTCACTCGATCCTCGGCAGGTTGGGACTTCGAAAAACTTCGGCCGAAAGGTTTTTTCGAGTTATTACGTTAAAAAGAGTTATGAGGTATGAATATTTTCACACAAATCGCAATATAATTCAATTCTACGTCGGGATTAAACGTTTTTCCGTTCTAATCAACTTAAAAAAAAATAGTGGACGGAGACGACTCGACCCGTCGAACTTACCCTAGCTCGGTCCTCGGTACGTTGGGACTTGGAACAATTTCGGCCGAAAGGTTTTTTCGAGTTATTTCGTTAAAGACCGTTATGAGATATGACCATTTTCACATAAATCGCAACAAATTCGATTTTACGTATGGATTAAACATTTTTTTCGTTCCAAAAAGGTTTAAAAAAAGTAGTGAACCGACTCGACTCGACCCGTCGAACTTACTCTCGCTCAATCCTCGGTACGTTGGGACTTAGTAGAATTTTTGACCGAAAAGATTTTTCGAGTAATTTCGTTAAATAGCGTTATGCGGTATGAATATTTTTACATAAATCGCAATATAATTCGATTTTACGTATTGATTAAACATTTTTTTCGTTCCAAAAAGGTTTAAAAAAAGTAGTGAACCGACTCGACTCGACCCGTCGAACTTACTCTCGCTCGGTCCTCGGCAGGTTGGGACTTAGTAGAATTTTTTACCGAAAAGTTTTTTCGAATAATTTCGTTAAATAGCGTTATGCGGTATGAATATTTTTACATAAATCGCAATATAATTCGATTTTACGTATGGATTAGACATTTTTTTTGTTCCAAAAAGGTTTAAAAAAAGTAGTGAACCGACTCGACTCGACCCGTCGAACTTGATCTCGCTCGGTCCTCGGTACGTAGGGACTTCGAAAAACTTCGGCCGAAAGGTTTTTTCGAGTTATTACGTTAAAAAGCGTTATGAGGTATGAATATTTTCACACAAATCGCAATATAATTCAATTCTACGTTGGGATTAAACGTTTTTTCCGTTCTAATCAATTTAAAAAAAAATAGTGGACGAAGACGACTCGATCCGTCGAACTTACTCTCGCTCGGTCCTCGGTACGTTGGGACTTCGAAAAACTTCGGCCGAAAGGTTGTTTCGAGTTATTTCGTTGGAAAGCGTTATGAGGTATGAATATTTTTAGATAAATCGCAATATAATTCGATTTTACGGATGGATTAAACATTTTTTTTGTTCCAAAAAGGTTTAAAAAAAGTAGTGAACCGACTCGACTCAATCCGTCGAACTTACTCTCGCTCGGTCCTCGGCAGGTTGGGACTTAGAACAATTTGGGCCGAAAGGTTTTTTCGAGATAATTCTTTAAATAGCGTTATGAGGTATGAATATTTTCACACAAATCGCAATATAATTCAATTCTACGTTGGGATTAAACGTTTTTTCCGTTCTAATCAATTTAAAAAAAAATAGTGGACGAAGACGACTCGATCCGTCGAACTTACTCTCGCTCGGTCCTCGGTACGTTGGGACTTCGAAAAACTTCGGCCGAAAGGTTGTTTCGAGTTATTTCGTTGGAAAGCGTTATGAGGTATGAATATTTTTCGATAAATCGCAATATTATTCGATTTTACGGATGGATTAAACATTTTTTTCGTTCCAAAAAGGTTTAAAAAAAGTAGTGAACCGACTCGACTCGACCCGTCGAACTTACTCTCGCTCAATCCTCGGTACGTTGGGACTTAGTAGAATTTTTGACCGAAAAGTTTTTTCGAGTAATTTCGTTAAATAGCGTTATGCGGCATTTATATTTTTACATAAATCGCAATATAATTCGATTTTACGTATGGATTAAACATTTTTTTTGTTCCAAAAAGGTTTAAAAAAAGTAGTGAACCGACTCGACTCGACCCGTCGAACTTACTCTCACTCGATCCTCGGCAGGTTGGGACTTCGAAAAACTTCGGCCGAAAGGTTTTTTCGAGTTATTACGTTAAAAAGAGTTATGAGGTATGAATATTTTCACACAAATCGCAATATAATTCAATTCTACGTCGGGATTAAACGTTTTTCCGTTCTAATCAACTTAAAAAAAAATAGTGGACGGAGACGACTCGACCCGTCGAACTTACCCTAGCTCGGTCCTCGGTACGTTGGGACTTGGAACAATTTCGGCCGAAAGGTTTTTTCGAGTTATTTCGTTAAAGACCGTTATGAGATATGACCATTTTCACATAAATCGCAACAAATTCGATTTTACGTATGGATTAAACATTTTTTTCGTTCCAAAAAGGTTTAAAAAAAGTAGTGAACCGACTCGACTCGACCCGTCGAACTTACTCTCGCTCAATCCTCGGTACGTTGGGACTTAGTAGAATTTTTGACCGAAAAGATTTTTCGAGTAATTTCGTTAAATAGCGTTATGCGGTATGAATATTTTTACATAAATCGCAATATAATTCGATTTTACGTATTGATTAAACATTTTTTTCGTTCCAAAAAGGTTTAAAAAAAGTAGTGAACCGACTCGACTCGACCCGTCGAACTTACTCTCGCTCGGTCCTCGGCAGGTTGGGACTTAGTAGAATTTTTTACCGAAAAGTTTTTTCGAATAATTTCGTTAAATAGCGTTATGCGGTATGAATATTTTTACATAAATCGCAATATAATTCGATTTTACGTATGGATTAGACATTTTTTTTGTTCCAAAAAGGTTTAAAAAAAGTAGTGAACCGACTCGACTCGACCCGTCGAACTTGATCTCGCTCGGTCCTCGGTACGTAGGGACTTCGAAAAACTTCGGCCGAAAGGTTTTTTCGAGTTATTACGTTAAAAAGCGTTATGAGGTATGAATATTTTCACACAAATCGCAATATAATTCAATTCTACGTTGGGATTAAACGTTTTTTCCGTTCTAATCAATTTAAAAAAAAATAGTGGACGAAGACGACTCGATCCGTCGAACTTACTCTCGCTCGGTCCTCGGTACGTTGGGACTTCGAAAAACTTCGGCCGAAAGGTTGTTTCGAGTTATTTCGTTGGAAAGCGTTATGAGGTATGAATATTTTTCGATAAATCGCAATATTATTCGATTTTACGGATGGATTAAACATTTTTTTCGTTCCAAAAAGGTTTAAAAAAAGTAGTGAACCGACTCGACTCGACCCGTCGAACTTACTCTCGCTCAATCCTCGGTACGTTGGGACTTAGTAGAATTTTTGACCGAAAAGTTTTTTCGAGTAATTTCGTTAAATAGCGTTATGCGGCATTTATATTTTTACATAAATCGCAATATAATTCGATTTTACGTATGGATTAAACATTTTTTTTGTTCCAAAAAGGTTTAAAAAAAGTAGTGAACCGACTCGACTCGACCCGTCGAACTTACTCTCACTCGATCCTCGGCAGGTTGGGACTTCGAAAAACTTCGGCCGAAAGGTTTTTTCGAGTTATTACGTTAAAAAGAGTTATGAGGTATGAATATTTTCACACAAATCGCAATATAATTCAATTCTACGTCGGGATTAAACGTTTTTCCGTTCTAATCAACTTAAAAAAAAATAGTGGACGGAGACGACTCGACCCGTCGAACTTACCCTAGCTCGGTCCTCGGTACGTTGGGACTTGGAACAATTTCGGCCGAAAGGTTTTTTCGAGTTATTTCGTTAAAGACCGTTATGAGATATGACCATTTTCACATAAATCGCAACAAATTCGATTTTACGTATGGATTAAACATTTTTTTCGTTCCAAAAAGGTTTAAAAAAAGTAGTGAACCGACTCGACTCGACCCGTCGAACTTACTCTCGCTCAATCCTCGGTACGTTGGGACTTAGTAGAATTTTTGACCGAAAAGTTTTTTCGAGTAATTTCGTTAAATAGCGTTATGCGGTATTTATATTTTTACATAAATCGCAATATAATTCGATTTTACGTATGGATTAAACATTTTTTTTGTTCCAAAAAGGTTTAAAAAAAGTAGTGAACCGACTCGACTCGACCCGTCGAACTTACTCTCACTCGGTCCTCGGCAGGTTGGGACTTAGAACAATTTGGGCCGAAAGGTTTTTTCGAGATAATTCTTTAAATAGCGTTATGCGGTATGAATATTTTCACACAAATCGCAATATAAATCGATTTTACGTATGGATTAAACATTTTTTTTGTTCCAAAAAGGTTTAAAAAAAGTAGTGAACCGACTCGACTCGAGCCGTCGAACTTAATCTCGCTCGGTCCTCGGTACGTTGGGACTTGGAACAATTTCGGCCGAAATTTTTTTCGAGATATTTCGTTGAAGAGCGTTATGCGGTATGAATATTTTTACATAAATCGCAATATAATTCGATTTTAGGTATGGATTAAACATTTTTTTCGTTCCAAAAAGGTTTAAAAAAAGTAGTGAACCGACTCGACTCGACCCGTCGAACTTACTCTCGCACGGTCCACGGTACGTTGGGACTTAGTAAAATTTTTGACCGAAAAGTTTTTTCGAGTTATTTCGTTAAATAGCGTTATGCCGTATGAATATCTTTAGATAAATCGCAATATAATTCGATTTTACGTATGGATTAATCATTTTTTTTGTTCCAAAAAGGTTTAAAAAAAGTAGTGAACCGACTCTACTCGACCCGTCGAACTTACTCTCGCTCAGTC
The DNA here is from genome assembly GCA_963971185.1 of Bombus muscorum. Classification (NCBI taxonomy): domain Eukaryota; kingdom Metazoa; phylum Arthropoda; class Insecta; order Hymenoptera; family Apidae; genus Bombus; species Bombus muscorum. The sequence goes on from OZ020132.1 coordinate 6,343,070, forward strand.
CTCGGCAGGTTGGGACTTAGAACAATTTGGGCCGAAAGGTTTTTTCGAGATAATACTTTAAATAGCGTTATGAGGTATGAATATTTTCACACAAATCGCAATATAATTCAATTCTACGTCGGGATTAATCGTCTCTTCCGTTCTAATCAATTAAAAAAAATTAGTGGACGGAGACGACTCGACCCGTCGAACTTACTCTCGCTCGGTCCTCAGCAGGTTGGGACTTAGAACAATTTGGGCCGAATGGTTTTTTCGAGATAATTCTTTAAATAGCGTTATGAGGTATGAATATTTTCACACAAATCGCAATATAATTCAATTCTACGTCGGGATTAAACGTTTTTTCCGTTCTAATCAATTTAAAAAAAAAATAGTGGACGAAGACGACTCGATCCGTCGAACTTACTCTCGCTCGGTCCTCGGTACGTTGGGACTTCGAAGAATTTTTGACAGAAAAGTTTTTTCGAGTTATTTCGTTAAAAAGCGTTATGAGGAATGAATATTTTTACATAAGTCGCAATATAATTCAATTCTACGTAGGGATTAAACGTTTTTTTCGTTCTAATCAATTAAAAAAAAATAGTGGACGAAGACGACTCGATCCGTCGAACTTACTCTCGCTCGGTCCTCGGTACGTTGGGACTTCGAAGAATTTTTGACAGAAAAGTTTTTTCGAGTTATTTCGTTAAAAAGCGTTATGAGGAATGAATATTTTTACATAAGTCGCAATATAATTCAATTCTACGTAGGGATTAAACGTTTTTTTCGTTCTAATCAATTAAAAAAAAATAGTGGACGGAGACGACTCGACCCGTCGAACTTACTCTCGCACGGTCCACGGTACGTTGGGACTTAGTAAAATTTTTGACCGAAAAGGTTTTTCGAGTTATTTCGTTAAATAGCGTTATGCCGTATGAATATTTTTAGATAAATCGCAATATAATTCGATTTTACGTATGGATTAATCATTTTTTTTGTTCCAAAAAGGTTTAAAAAAAGTAGTGAACCGACTCTACTCGACCCGTCGAACTTACTCTCGCTCAGTCCTCGGCAGGTTCGGACTTAGAACAATTTGGGCCGAAAGGTGTTTTCGAGATAATTCTTTCAATAACGTTATGAGGTATGAATAATTTCACACAAATCGCAATATAATTCAATTCTACGTCGGGATTAATCGTCTCTTCCGTTCTAATCAATTAAAAAAAAATAGTGAACCGACTCGACTCGACCCGTCGAACTTACTCTCGCGCGATCCTCGGTACGTTGAGGCTTAGAACAATTTCGGACGAAAGGTTTTTTCGAGATATTTCGTTAAAGAGCGTTATGCGGTATGAATATTTTTACATAAATCGCAATATAATTCGATTTTACGTTTGGATTAAACATTTTTTTTGTTCCAAAAAGGTTTAAAAAAAGTAGTGAACCGACTCGACTCGTCCCGTCGAACTTACTCTCTCGCGATCCTCGGTACGTTGGGACTTAATAGAATTTTTGACCGAAAAGTTTTTTCGAGTTATTTCGTTAAATAGCGTTATGCGCTATGAATATTTTTACATAAATCGCAATATAATTCAATTCTACGTCGGGATTAAACCTTTTTTTCCGTTCTAATCAATTTAAAAAAAAATAGTGAACCGACTCGACTCGACCCGTCGAACTTACCCTAGCTCGGTCCTCGGTACGTTGGGACTTGGAACAATTTCGGCCGAAATTTTTTTCGAGATATTTCGTTAAAGAGCGTGATGCGGTATGAATATTTTTACATAAATTGCAATATAATTCGATTTTACGTTTGGATTAAACATTTTTTTTGCTCCAAAAAGGTTTAAAAAAAGTAGTGAACCAACTCGACGCGACCCGTCGGACTTACCCTCGCTCGGTCCTCGGCAGGTTGCGACTTAGAACAATTTGGGCCGAAAGGTTTTTTCGAGATAGTTCTTTGAATAGCGTTATGAGGAATGAATATTTTCACACAAATCGCAATATAATTCAATTCTACGTCGGGATTAAACGTTTTTTCCGTTCTAATCAATTTAAAAAAAAATAGTGGACGGAGACGACTCGACCAGTCGAACTTACCCTAGCTCGGTCCTCGGTACGTTGGGACTTGGAACAATTTCGGCCGAAAGGTTTTTTCGAGTTATTTCGTTAAAAAGCGTTATGAGGTATGAATATTTTTACATAAATCGCAATATAATTCGATTTTCCGTATGGATTAAACATTTTTTTCGTTCCAAAAAGGTTTAAAAAGAGTAGTGAACCGACTCGACTCGACCCGTCGAACTTAATCTCGCCCGGTCCTCGGTACGTAGGGACTACGAAAAACTTCGGCCGAAAGGTTTTTTCGAGTTATTACGTTAAAGAGCGTTATGAGGTATGAATATTTTAACATAAATCGCAATATAATTCGATTTTACGTATGGATTAAACATTTTTTTCGTTCCAAAAAGGTTTAAAGAAAGTAGTGAACCGACTCGACTCGACCCGTCGAACTTACTCTCGCTCGGTCCTCGGCAGGTTGGGACTTAGAACAATCTGGGCCGAAAGGTTTTTTCGAGATAATTCTTTAAATAGCGTTATGAGGTATGAATATTTTCATACAAATCGCAATATAATTCAATTCTACGTCGGGATTAAACGTTTTTTCCGTTCTAATCAATTTAAAAAAAAATAGTGGACGAAGACGACTCGATCCGTCGAACTTCCTCTCGCTGGGTCCTCGGTACGTTGGGGCTTGGAACAATTTCGGCCGAAATTTTTTTCGAGATATTTCGTTAAAGAGCGTTATGAGGTATGAATATTTTCACACAAATCGCAATATAATTCAATTCTACGTCGGGATTATACGTTTTCTCCGTTCTAATCAATTTAAAAAAAAATAGCTGACGGAGACGACTCGACCAGTCGAACTTAATCTCGCTCGGTCCTCGGTACGTAGGGACTTCGAAAAACTCCGGCCGAAAGGTTTTTTCGAGTTATTACGTTAAAAAGCGTTATGAGGTATGAATATTTTCACACACATCGCAATATAATTCAATTCTACGTCGGGATTAAACGTTTTTTCCGTTCTAATCAATTTAAAAAAAAATAGCTGACGGAGACGACTCGACCCGTAGAACTTACTCTCGCTGGGTCCTCGGTACGTTGGGACTTGGAAGAATTTTTGACAGAAAAGTTTTTTCGAGTTATTTCGTTAAAGAGCGTTATGAGATATGACCATTTTCACATAAATCGCAACATAATTCGATTTTACGTATGGATTAAACATTTTTTTTGTTCCAAAAAGGTTTAAAAAAAGTAGTGAACCGACTCGACTCGTCCCGTCGAACTTACTCTCTCGCGATCCTCGGTACGTTGGGACTTAATAGAATTTTTGACCGAAAAGTTTTTTCGAGTTATTTCGTTAAATAGCGTTATGCGGTATGAATATTTTTACATAAATCGCAATATAATTCAATTCTACGTCGGGATTAAACCTTTTTTTCCGTTCTAATCAATTTAAAAAAAAATAGTGAACCGACTCGACTCGACCCGTCGAACTTACCCTAGCTCGGTCCTCGGTACGTTGGGACTTGGAACAATTTCGGCCGAAATTTTTTTCGAGATATTTCGTTAAAGAGCGTGATGCGGTATGAATATTTTTACATAAATTGCAATATAATTCGATTTTACGTTTGGATTAAACATTTTTTTTGCTTCAAAAAGGTTTAAAAAAAGTAGTGAACCAACTCGACGCGACCCGTCGGACTTACCCTCGCTCGGTCCTCGGCAGGTTGGGACTTAGAACAATTTGGGCCGAAAGGTTTTTTCGAGATAGTTCTTTGAATAGCGTTATGAGGAATGAATATTTTCACACAAATCGCAATATAATTCAATTCTACGTCGGGATTAAACGTTTTTTCCGTTCTAATCAATTTAAAAAAAAATAGTGGACGGAGACGACTCGACCAGTCGAACTTACCCTAGCTCGGTCCTCGGTACGTTGGGGCTTGGAACAATTTCGGCCGAAATTTTTTTCGAGATATTTCGTTAAAGAGCGTTATGAGGTATGAATATTTTCACACAAATCGCAATATAATTCAATTCTACGTCGGGATTAAACGTTTTTTCCGTTCTAATCAATTTAAAAAAAAATAGTGGACGGAGACGACTCGACCAGTCGAACTTACCCTAGCTCGGTCCTCGGTACGTTGGGGCTTGGAACAATTTCGGCCGAAATTTTTTTCGAGATATTTCGTTAAAGAGCGTTATGAGATATGACCATTTTCACATAAATCGCAACATAATTCGATTTTACGTATGAATTAAACATTTTTTTTGTTCCAAAAAGGTTTAAAAAAAGTAGTGAACCGACTCGACTCGTCCCGTCGAACTTACTCTCTCGCGATCCTCGGTACGTTGGGACTTAATAGAATTTTTGACCGAAAAGTTTTTTCGAGTTATTTCGTTAAATAGCGTTATGCGGTATGAATATTTTTACATAAATCGCAATATAATTCAATTCTACGTCGGGATTAAACCTTTTTTTCCGTTCTAATCAATTTAAAAAAAAATAGTGAACCGACTCGACTCGACCCGTCGAACTTACCCTAGCTCGGTCCTCGGTACGTTGGGACTTGGAACAATTTCGGCCGAAATTTTTTTCGAGATATTTCGTTAAAGAGCGTGATGCGGTATGAATATTTTTACATAAATTGCAATATAATTCGATTTTACGTTTGGATTAAACATTTTTTTTGCTTCAAAAAGGTTTAAAAAAAGTAGTGAACCAACTCGACGCGACCCGTCGGACTTACCCTCGCTCGGTCCTCGGCAGGTTGGGACTTAGAACAATTTGGGCCGAAAGGTTTTTTCGAGATAGTTCTTTGAATAGCGTTATGAGGAATGAATATTTTCACACAAATCGCAATATAATTCAATTCTACGTCGGGATTAAACGTTTTTTCCGTTCTAATCAATTTAAAAAAAAATAGTGGACGAAGACGACTCGATCCGTCGAACTTCCTCTCGCTGGGTCCTCGGTACGTTGGGGCTTGGAACAATTTCGGCCGAAATTTTTTTCGAGATATTTCGTTAAAGAGCGTTATGAGGTATGAATATTTTCACACAAATCGCAATATAATTCAATTCTACGTCGGGATTATACGTTTTCTCCGTTCTAATCAATTTAAAAAAAAATAGCTGACGGAGACGACTCGACCAGTCGAACTTAATCTCGCTCGGTCCTCGGTACGTAGGGACTTCGAAAAACTCCGGCCGAAAGGTTTTTTCGAGTTATTACGTTAAAAAGCGTTATGAGGTATGAATATTTTCACACACATCGCAATATAATTCAATTCTACGTCGGGATTAAACGTTTTTTCCGTTCTAATCAATTTAAAAAAAAATAGCTGACGGAGACGACTCGACCCGTAGAACTTACTCTCGCTGGGTCCTCGGTACGTTGGGACTTGGAAGAATTTTTGACAGAAAAGTTTTTTCGAGTTATTTCGTTAAAGAGCGTTATGAGATATGACCATTTTCACATAAATCGCAACATAATTCGATTTTACGTATGGATTAAACATTTTTTTTGTTCCAAAAAGGTTTAAAAAAAGTAGTGAACCGACTCGACTCGTCCCGTCGAACTTACTCTCTCGCGATCCTCGGTACGTTGGGACTTAATAGAATTTTTGACCGAAAAGTTTTTTCGAGTTATTTCGTTAAATAGCGTTATGCGGTATGAATATTTTTACATAAATCGCAATATAATTCAATTCTACGTCGGGATTAAACCTTTTTTTCCGTTCTAATCAATTTAAAAAAAAATAGTGAACCGACTCGACTCGACCCGTCGAACTTACCCTAGCTCGGTCCTCGGTACGTTGGGACTTGGAACAATTTCGGCCGAAATTTTTTTCGAGATATTTCGTTAAAGAGCGTGATGCGGTATGAATATTTTTACATAAATTGCAATATAATTCGATTTTACGTTTGGATTAAACATTTTTTTTGCTTCAAAAAGGTTTAAAAAAAGTAGTGAACCAACTCGACGCGACCCGTCGGACTTACCCTCGCTCGGTCCTCGGCAGGTTGGGACTTAGAACAATTTGGGCCGAAAGGTTTTTTCGAGATAGTTCTTTGAATAGCGTTATGAGGAATGAATATTTTCACACAAATCGCAATATAATTCAATTCTACGTCGGGATTAAACGTTTTTTCCGTTCTAATCAATTTAAAAAAAAATAGTGGACGGAGACGACTCGACCAGTCGAACTTACCCTAGCTCGGTCCTCGGTACGTTGGGACTTGGAACAATTTCGGCCGAAAGGTTTTTTCGAGTTATTTCGTTAAAAAGCGTTATGAGGTATGAATATTTTTACATAAATCGCAATATAATTCGATTTTCCGTATGGATTAAACATTTTTTTCGTTCCAAAAAGGTTTAAAAAGAGTAGTGAACCGACTCGACTCGACCCGTCGAACTTAATCTCGCCCGGTCCTCGGTACGTAGGGACTACGAAAAACTTCGGCCGAAAGGTTTTTTCGAGTTATTACGTTAAAGAGCGTTATGAGGTATGAATATTTTAACATAAATCGCAATATAATTCGATTTTACGTATGGATTAAACATTTTTTTCGTTCCAAAAAGGTTTAAAAAAAGTAGTGAACCGACTCGACTCGACCCGTCGAACTTACTCTCGCTCGGTCCTCGGCAGGTTGGGACTTAGAACAATCTGGGCCGAAAGGTTTTTTCGAGATAATTCTTTAAATAGCGTTATGAGGTATGAATATTTTCATACAAATCGCAATATAATTCAATTCTACGTCGGGATTAAACGTTTTTTCCGTTCTAATCAATTTAAAAAAAAATAGTGGACGAAGACGACTCGATCCGTCGAACTTCCTCTCGCTGCGTCCTCGGTACGTTGGGGCTTGGAACAATTTCGGCCGAAATTTTTTTCGAGATATTTCGTTAAAGAGCGTTATGAGGTATGAATATTTTCACACAAATCGCAATATAATTCAATTCTACGTCGGGATTATACGTTTTCTCCGTTCTAATCAATTTAAAAAAAAATAGCTGACGGAGACGACTCGACCAGTCGAACTTAATCTCGCTCGGTCCTCGGTACGTAGGGACTTCGAAAAACTTCGGCCGAAAGGTTTTTTCGAGTTATTACGTTAAAAAGCGTTATGAGGTATGAATATTTTCACACACATCGCAATATAATTCAATTCTACGTCGGGATTAAACGTTTTTTCCGTTCTAATCAATTTAAAAAAAAATAGCTGACGGAGACGACTCGACCCGTAGAACTTACTCTCGCTGGGTCCTCGGTACGTTGGGACTTGGAAGAATTTTTGACAGAAAAGTTTTTTCGAGTTATTTCGTTAAAGAGCGTTATGAGATATGACCATTTTCACATAAATCGCAACATAATTCGATTTTACGTATGGATTAAACATTTTTTTTGTTCCAAAAAGGTTTAAAAAAAGTAGTGAACCGACTCGACTCGTCCCGTCGAACTTACTCTCTCGCGATCCTCGGTACGTTGGGACTTAATAGAATTTTTGACCGAAAAGTTTTTTCGAGTTATTTCGTTAAATAGCGTTATGCGGTATGAATATTTTTACATAAATCGCAATATAATTCAATTCTACGTCGGGATTAAACCTTTTTTCCGTTCTAATCAATTTAAAAAAAAATAGTGAACCGACTCGACTCGACCCGTCGAACTTACCCTAGCTCGGTCCTCGGTACGTTGGGACTTGGAACAATTTCGGCCGAAATTTTTTTCGAGATATTTCGTTAAAGAGCGTGATGCGGTATGAATATTTTTACATAAATTGCAATATAATTCGATTTTACGTTTGGATTAAACATTTTTTTTGCTCCAAAAAGGTTTAAAAAAAGTAGTGAACCAACTCGACGCGACCCGTCGGACTTACCCTCGCTCGGTCCTCGGCAGGTTGGGACTTAGAACAATTTGGGCCGAAAGGTTTTTTCGAGATAGTTCTTTGAATAGCGTTATGAGGAATGAATATTTTCACACAAATCGCAATATAATTCAATTCTACGTCGGGATTAAACGTTTTTTCCGTTCTAATCAATTTAAAAAAAAATAGTGGACGGAGACGACTCGACCAGTCGAACTTACCCTAGCTCGGTCCTCGGTACGTTGGGACTTGGAACAATTTCGGCCGAAAGGTTTTTTCGAGTTATTTCGTTAAAAAGCGTTATGAGGTATGAATATTTTTACATAAATCACAATATAATTCGATTTTACGTATGGATTAAACATTTTTTTCGTTCCAAAAAGGTTTAAAAAAAGTAGTGAACCGACTCGACTCGACCCGTCGAACTTACTCTCGCTCGGTCCTCGGCAGGTTGGGACTTAGAACAATCTGGGCCGAAAGGTTTTTTCGAGATAATTCTTTAAATAGCGTTATGAGGTATGAATATTTTCATACAAATCGCAATATAATTCAATTCTACGTCGGGATTAAACGTTTTTTCCGTTCTAATCAATTTAAAAAAAAATAGTGGACGAAGACGACTCGATCCGTCGAACTTCCTCTCGCTGGGTCCTCGGTACGTTGGGGCTTGGAACAATTTCGGCCGAAATTTTTTTCGAGATATTTCGATAAAGAGCGTTATGAGGTATGAATATTTTCACACAAATCGCAATATAATTCAATTCTACGTCGGGATTATACGTTTTCTCCGTTCTAATCAATTTAAAAAAAAATAGCTGACGGAGACGACTCGACCAGTCGAACTTAATCTCGCTCGGTCCTCGGTACGTAGGGACTTCGAAAAACTTCGGCCGAAAGGTTTTTTCGAGTTATTACGTTAAAAAGCGTTATGAGGTATGAATATTTTCACACACATCGCAATATAATTCAATTCTACGTCGGGATTAAACGTTTTTCCGTTCTAATCAATTTAAAAAAAAATAGCTGACGGAGACGACTCGACCCGTAGAACTTACTCTCGCTGGGTCCTCGGTACGTTGGGACTTGGAAGAATTTTTGACAGAAAAGTTTTTTCGAGTTATTTCGTTAAAGAGCGTTATGAGATATGACCATTTTCACATAAATCGCAACATAATTCGATTTTACGTATGGATTAAACATTTTTTTTGTTCCAAAAAGGTTTAAAAAAAGTAGTGAACCGACTCGACTCGACCCGTCGTACTTACTCTCGCTCGGTCCTCGGCAGGTTGGGACTTAGTAGAATTTTTGACCGAAAAGTTTTATCGAGTAATTTCGTTAAATAGCGTTATGAGATATGACCATTTTCACATAAATCGCAACATAATTCGATTTTACGTATGCATTAAACATTTTTTTAGTTCCAAAAAGGTTTAAAAAAAGTAGTGAACCGACTCGACTCGACCCGTCGAACTTAATCTCGCTCGGTCCTCGGTACGTAGGGACTACGAAAAACTTCGGCCGAAAGGTTTTTTCGAGTTATTACGTTAAAGAGCGTTATGAGGTATGAATATTTTAACATAAATCGCAATATAATTCGATTTTACGTTTGGATTAAATATTTTTTTCGTTCCAAAAAGGTTTAAAAAAAGTAGTGAACCGACTCGACTCGATCCGTCGAACTTACTCTCGCTCGGTCCTCGGCAGGTTGGGACTTAGAACAATTTGGGCCGAAAGGTTTTTTCGAGATAGTTCTTTGAATAGCGTTATGAGGAATGAATATTTTCACACAATTCGCAATATAATTCAATTCTACGTCGGGATTAAACGTTTTTTCCGTTTTAATCAATTTAAAAAAAAATAGTGGACGGAGACGACTCGACCCGTCGAACTTACCCTAGCTCGGTCCTCGGTACGTTGGGACTTGGAACAATTTCGGCCGAAAGGTTTTTTCGAGTTATTTCGTTAAAAAGCGTTATGAGGTATGAATATTTTTACATAAATCGCAATATAATTCGATTTTCCGTATGGATTAAACATTTTTTTCGTTCCAAAAAGGTTTAAAAAAAGTAGTGAACCGACTCGACTCGACCCGTCGAACTTACTCTCGCTCGGTCCTCGGCAGGTTGGGACTTAGAACAATTTGGGCCGAATGGTTTTTTCGAGATAATTCTTTAAATAGCGTTATGAGGTATGAATATTTTCATACAAATCGCAATATAATTCAATTCTACGTCGGGATTAAACGTTTTTTCCGTTCTAATCAATTTAAAAAAAAATAGTGGACGAAGACGACTCGATCCGTCGAACTTCCTCTCGCTGGGTCCTCGGTACGTTGGGGCTTGGAACAATTTCGGCCGAAATTTTTTTCGAGATATTTCGTTAAAGAGCGTTATGAGGTATGAATATTTTCACACAAATCGCAATATAATTCAATTCTACGTCGGGATTATACGTTTTCTCCGTTCTAATCAATTTAAAAAAAAATAGCTGACGGAGACGACTCGACCAGTCGAACTTAATCTCGCTCGGTCCTCGGTACGTAGGGACTTCGAAAAACTTCGGCCGAAAGGTTTTTTCGAGTTATTACGTTAAAAAGCGTTATGAGGTATGAATATTTTCACACACATCGCAATATAATTCAATTCTACGTCGGGATTAAACGTTTTTTCCGTTCTAATCAATTTAAAAAAAAATAGCTGACGGAGACGACTCGACCCGTAGAACTTACTCTCGCTGGGTCCTCGGTACGTTGGGACTTGGAAGAATTTTTGACAGAAAAGTTTTTTCGAGTTATTTCGTTAAAGAGCGTTATGAGATATGACCATTTTCACATAAATCGCAACATAATTCGATTTTACGTATGGATTAAACATTTTTTTTGTTCCAAAAAGGTTTAAAAAAAGTAGTGAACCGACTCGACTCGACCCGTCGTACTTACTCTCGCTCGGTCCTCGGCAGGTTGGGACTTAGTAGAATTTTTGACCGAAAAGTTTTATCGAGTAATTTCGTTAAATAGCGTTATGAGATATGACCATTTTCACATAAATCGCAACATAATTCGATTTTACGTATGGATTAAACATTTTTTTTGTTCCAAAAAGGTTTAAAAAAAGTAGTGAACCGACTCGACTCGACCCGTCGAACTTAATCTCGCTCGGCCCTCGGTACGTAGGGACTACGAAAAACTTCGGCCGAAAGGTTTTTTCGAGTTATTACGTTAAAGAGCGTTATGAGGTATGAATATTTTAACATAAATCGCAATATAATTCGATTTTACGTTTGGATTAAATATTTTTTTCGTTCCAAAAAGGTTTAAAAAAAGTAGTGAACCGACTCGACTCGATCCGTCGAACTTACTCTCGCTCGGTCCTCGGCAGGTTGGGACTTAGAACAATTTGGGCCGAAAGGTTTTTTCGAGATAGTTCTTTGAATAGCGTTATGAGGAATGAATATTTTCACACAAATCGCAATATAATTCAATTCTACGTCGGGATTAAACGTTTTTTCCGTTTTAATCAATTTAAAAAAAAATAGTGGACGGAGACGACTCGACCCGTCGAACTTACCCTAGCTCGGTCCTCGGTACGTTGGGACTTGGAACAATTTCGGCCGAAAGGTTTTTTCGAGTTATTTCGTTAAAAAGCGTTATGAGGTATGAATATTTTTACATAAATCGCAATATAATTCGATTTTCCGTATGGATTAAACATTTTTTTCGTTCCAAAAAGGTTTAAAAAAAGTAGTGAACCGACTCGACTCGACCCGTCGAACTTACTCTCGCTCGGTCCTCGGCAGGTTGGGACTTAGAACAATTTGGGCCGAATGGTTTTTTCGAGATAATTCTTTAAATAGCGTTATGAGGTATGAATATTTTCATACAAATCGCAATATAATTCAATTATACGTCGGGATTAAACGTTTTTTCCGTTCTAATCAATTTAAAAAAAAATAGTGGACGAAGACGACTCGATCCGTCGAACTTCCTCTCGCTGGGTCCTCGGTACGTTGGGGCTTGGAACAATTTCGGCCGAAATTTTTTTCGAGATATTTCGTTAAAGAGCGTTATGAGGTATGAATATTTTCACACAAATCGCAATATAATTCAATTCTACGTCGGGATTAAACGTTTTCTCCGTTCTAATCAATTTAAAAAAAAATAGCTGACGGAGACGACTCGACCCGTCGAACTTACCCTAGCTCGGTCCTCGGTACGTTGGGACTTGGAACAATTTCGGCCGAAAGGTTTTTTCGAGTTATTTCGTTAAAAAGCGTTATGAGGTATGAATATTTTTACATAAATCGCAATATAATTCGATTTTCCGTATGGATTAAACATTTTTTTCGTTCCAAAAAGGTTTAAAAAAAGTAGTGAACCGACTCGACTCGACCCGTCGAACTTACTCTCGCTCGGTCCTCGGCAGGTTGGGACTTAGAACAATTTGGGCCGAATGGTTTTTTCGAGATAATTCTTTAAATAGCGTTATGAGGTATGAATATTTTCATACAAATCGCAATATAATTCAATTATACGTCGGGATTAAACGTTTTTTCCGTTCTAATCAATTTAAAAAAAAATAGTGGACGAAGACGACTCGATCCGTCGAACTTCCTCTCGCTGGGTCCTCGGTACGTTGGGGCTTGGAACAATTTCGGCCGAAATTTTTTTCGAGATATTTCGTTAAAGAGCGTTATGAGGTATGAATATTTTCACACAAATCGCAATATAATTCAATTCTACGTCGGGATTAAACGTTTTCTCCGTTCTAATCAATTTAAAAAAAAATAGCTGACGGAGACGACTCGACCCGTCGAACTTAATCTCGCTCGGTCCTCGGTACGTAGGAACTTCGAAAAACTTCGGCCGAAAGGTTTTTTCGAGTTATTACGTTAAAAAGCGTTATGAGGTATGAATATTTTCACACACATCGCAATATAATTCAATTCTACGTCGGGATTAAACGTTTTTTCCGTTCTAATCAATTTAAAAAAAAATAGCTGACGGAGACGACTCGACCCGTCGAACTTACTCTCGCTCGGTCCTCGGTACGTTGGGACTTGGAAGAATTTTTGACAGAAAAGTTTTTTCGAGTTATTTCGTTAAAGAGCGTTATGAGATATGACCATTTTCACATAAATCGCAACATAATTCGATTTTACGTATGGATTAAACATTTGTTTTGTTCCAAAAAGGTTTAAAAAGAGTAGTGAACCGACTCGACTCGACCCGTCGAACTTAATCTCGCTCGGTCCTCGGTACGTTGGGACTACAAAAACTTCGGCCGAAAGGTTTTTTCGAGTTATTACGTTAAAGAGCGTTATGAGGTATGAATATTTTAACATAAATCGCAATATAATTCGATTTTACGTTTGGATTAAATATTTTTTTCGTTCCAAAAAGGTTTAAAAAAAGTAGTGAACCGACTCGACTCGATCCGTCGAACTTGCTCTCGCTCGGTCCTCGGTACGTTGGGACTTAGACCAATTTGGGCCGAAAGGTTTTTTCGAGATAGTTCTTTGAATAGCGTTACGAGGTATGAATATTCTCACACAAATCGCAATATAATTCAATTCTACGTCGGGATTAAACGTTTTTTCCGTTCTAATCAATTTAAAAAAAAATAGTGGACGGAGACGACTCGACCCGTCGAACTTACTCTCGCTCGGTCCTCGGTACGTTGGTACTTGGAACTATTTCGGCCGAAATTTTTTTCGAGATATTTCGTTAAAGAGCGTTATGCGGTATGAATATTTTTACATAAATCGCAATATAATTCGATTTTACGTTTGGATTAAACATTTTTTTTGTTCCAAAAAGGTTTAAAAAAAGTAGTGAACCGACTCGACTCGTCCCGTCGAACTTACTCTCTCGCGATCCTCGGTACGTTGGGACTTAATAGAATTTTTGACCGAAAAGTTTTTTCGAGTTATTTTGTTAAATAGCGTTATGCGGTATGAATATTTTTACATAAATCGCAATATAATTCAATTCTACGTCGGGATTAAACCTTTTTTTCCGTTCTAATCAATTTAAAAAAAAATAGTGAACCGACTCGACTCGACCCGTCGAACTTACCCTAGCTCGGTCCTCGGTACGTTGGGACTTGGATCAATTTCGGCCGAAATTTTTTTCGAGATATTTCGTTAAAAAGCGTGATGCGGTATGAATATTTTTACATAAATTGCAATATAATTCGATTTTACGTTTGGATTAAACATTTTTTTTGCTCCAAAAAGGTTTAAAAAAAGTAGTGAACCAACTCGACGCGACCCGTCGGACTTACCCTCGCTCGGTCCTCGGCAGGTTGGGACTTAGAACAATTTGGGCCGAAAGGTTTTTTCGAGATAGTTCTTTGAATAGCGTTATGAGGAATGAATATTTTCACACAAATCGCAATATAATTCAATTCTACGTCGGGATTAAACGTTTTTTCCGTTCTAATCAATTTAAAAAAAAATAGTGGACGGAGACGACTCGACCCGTCGAACTTACCCTAGCTCGGTCCTCGGTACGTTGGGACTTGGAACAATTTCGGCCGAAAGGTTTTTTCGAGTTATTTCGTTAAAAAGCGTTATGAGGTATGAATATTTTTACATAAATCGCAATATAATTCGATTTTACGTATGGATTAAACATTTTTTTCGTTCCAAAAAGGTTTAAAAAAAGTAGTGAACCGACTCGACTCGACCCGTCGAACTTACTCTCGCTCGGTCCTCGGCAGGTTGGGACTTAGAACAATCTGGGCCGAAAGGTTTTTTCGAGATAATTCTTTAAATAGCGTTATGAGGTATGAATATTTTCATACAAATCGCAATATAATTCAATTCTAAGTCGGGATTAAACGTTTTTTCCGTTCTAATCAATTTAAAAAAAAATAGTGGACGAAGACGACTCGATCCGTCGAACTTCCTCTCGCTGGGTCCTCGGTACGTTGGGGCTTGGAACAATTTCGGCCGAAATTTTTTTCGAGATATTTCGTTAAAGAGCGTTATGAGGTATGAATATTTTCACACAAATCGCAATATAATTCAATTCTACGTCGGGATTATACGTTTTCTCCGTTCTAATCAATTTAAAAAAAAATAGCTGACGGAGACGACTCGACCAGTCGAACTTAATCTCGCTCGGTCCTCGGTACGTAGGGACTTCGAAAAACTTCGGCCGAAAGGTTTTTTCGAGTTATTACGTTAAAAAGCGTTATGAGGTATGAATATTTTCACACACATCGCAATATAATTCAATTCTACGTCGGGATTAAACGTTTTTTCCGTTCTAATCAATTTAAAAAAAAATAGCTGACGGAGACGACTCGACCCGTAGAACTTACTCTCGCTGGGTCCTCGGTACGTTGGGACTTGGAAGAATTTTTGACAGAAATGTTTTTTCGAGTTATTTCGTTAAAGAGCGTTATGAGATATGACCATTTTCACATAAATCGCAACATAATTCGATTTTACGTATGGATTAAACATTTTTTTTGTTCCAAAAAGGTTTAAAAAAAGTAGTGAACCGACTCGACTCGACCCGTCGTACTTACTCTCGCTCGGTCCTCGGCAGGTTGGGACTTAGTAGAATTTTTGACCGAAAAGTTTTATCGAGTAATTTCGTTAAATAGCGTTATGAGATATGACCATTTTCACATAAATCGCAACATAATTCGATTTTACGTATGGATTAAACATTTTTTTTGTTCCAAAAAGGTTTAAAAAAAGTAGTGAACCGACTCGACTCGACCCGTCGAACTTAATCTCGCTCGGTCCTCGGTACGTAGGGACTACGAAAAACTTCGGCCGAAAGGTTTTTTCGAGTTATTACGTTAAAGAGCGTTATGAGGTATGAATATTTTAACATAAATCGCAATATAATTCGATTTTACGTTTGGATTAAATATTTTTTTCGTTCCAAAAAGGTTTAAAAAAAGTAGTGAACCGACTCGACTCGATCCGTCGAACTTACTCTCGCTCGGTCCTCGGCAGGTTGGGACTTAGAACAATTTGGGCCGAAAGGTTTTTTCGAGATAGTTCTTTGAATAGCGTTATGAGGAATGAATATTTTCACACAAATCGCAATATAATTCAATTCTACGTCGGGATTAAACGTTTTTTCCGTTCTAATCAATTTAAAAAAAAATAGTGGACGGAGACGACTCGACCCGTCGAACTTACCCTAGCTCGGTCCTCGGTACGTTGGGACTTGGAACAATTTCGGCCGAAAGGTTTTTTCGAGTTATTTCGTTAAAAAGCGTTATGAGGTATGAATATTTTTACATAAATCGCAATATAATTCGATTTTACGTATGGATTAAACATTTTTTTCGTTCCAAAAAGGTTTAAAAAAAGTAGTGAACCGGCTCGACTCGACCCGTCGAACTTACTCTCGCTCGGTCCTCGGCAGGTTGGGACTTAGAACAATTTGGGCCGAAAGGTTTTTTCGAGATAATTCTTTAAATAGCGTTATGAGGTATGAATATTTTCATACAAATCGCAATATAATTCAATTCTACGTCGGGATTAAACGTTTTCTCCGTTCTAATCAATTTAAAAAAAAATAGCTGACGGAGACGACTCGACCCGTCGAACTTAATCTCGCTCGGTCCTCGGTACGTAGGGACTTCGAAAAACTTCGGCCGAAAGGTTTTTTCGAGTTATTACGTTAAAAAGCGTTATGAGGTATGAATATTTTCACACACATCGCAATATAATTCAATTCTACGTCGGGATTAAACGTTTTTTCCGTTCTAATCAATTTAAAAAAAAATAGCTGACGGAGACGACTCGACCCGTCGAACTTACTCTCGCTCGGTCCTCGGTACGTTGGGACTTGGAAGAATTTTTGACAGAAAAGTTTTTTCGAGTTATTTCGTTAAAGAGCGTTATGAGATATGACCATTTTCACATAAATCGCAATATAATTCGATTTTACGTATGGATTAAACATTTTTTTCGTTCCAAAAAGGTTTAAAAAAAGTAGTGAACCGGCTCGACTCGACCCGTCGAACTTACTCTCGCTCGGTCCTCGGCAGGTTGGGACTTAGAACAATTTGGGCCGAAAGGTTTTTTCGAGATAATTCTTTAAATAGCGTTATGAGGTATGAATATTTTCATACAAATCGCAATATAATTCAATTCTACGTCGGGATTAAACGTTTTCTCCGTTCTAATCAATTTAAAAAAAAATAGCTGACGGAGACGACTCGACCCGTCGAACTTAATCTCGCTCGGTCCTCGGTACGTAGGGACTTCGAAAAACTTCGGCCGAAAGGTTTTTTCGAGTTATTACGTTAAAAAGCGTTATGAGGTATGAATATTTTCACACACATCGCAATATAATTCAATTCTACGTCGGGATTAAACGTTTTTTCCGTTCTAATCAATTTAAAAAAAAATAGCTGACGGAGACGACTCGACCCGTCGAACTTACTCTCGCTCGGTCCTCGGTACGTTGGGACTTGGAAGAATTTTTGACAGAAAAGTTTTTTCGAGTTATTTCGTTAAAGAGCGTTATGAGATATGACCATTTTCACATAAATCGCAACATAATTCGATTTTACGTATGGATTAAACATTTGTTTTGTTCCAAAAAGGTTTAAAAAAAGTAGTGAACCGACTCGACTCGATCCGTCGAACTTACTCTCGCTCGGTCCTCGGTACGTTGGGACTTAGACCAATTTGGGCCGAAAGGTTTTTTCGAGATAGTTCTTTGAATAGCGTTACGAGGTATGAATATTCTCACACAAATCGCAATATAATTCAATTCTACGTCGGGATTAAACGTTTTTTCCGTTCTAATCAATTTAAAAAAAAATAGTGGACGGAGACGACTCGACCCGTCGAACTTACTCTCGCTCGGTCCTCGGTACGTTGGTACTTGGAACTATTTCGGCCGAAATTTTTTTCGAGATATTTCGTTAAAGAGCGTTATGAGGTATGACCATTTTCACATAAATCGCAATATAATTCGATTTTACGTATGGATTAAACATTTTTTTTGTTCCAAAAAGGTTTAAAAAAAGTAGTGAAACGACTCGACTCGACCCGTCGAACTTAATCTCGCTCGGTCATCGGTACGTAGGGACTTCGAAAAACTTCGGCCGAAAGGTTTTTTCGAGTTATTTCGTTAGAAAGCGTTATGCCGTATGAATATTTTTAGATAAATCGCAATATAATTCGATTTTACGTATGGATTAATCATTTTTTTTGTTCCAAAAAGGTTTAAAAAAAGTAGTGAACCGACTCTACTCGACCCGTCGAACTTACTCTCGCTCAGTCCTCGGCAGGTTGGGACTTAGAACAATTTGGGCCGAAAGGTTTTTTCGAGATAATACTTTAAATAGCGTTATGAGGTATGAATATTTTCACACAAATCGCAATATAATTCAATTCTACGTCGGGATTAAACGTTTTTTCCGTTCTAATCAATTTAAAAAAAAATAGTGGACGAAGACGACTCGATCCGTCGAACTTCCTCTCGCTGGGTCCTCGGTACGTTGGGGCTTGGAACAATTTCGGCCGAAATTTTTTTCGAGATATTTCGTTAAAGAGCGTTATGAGGTATGAATATTTTTCGATAAATCGCAATATTATTCCATTTTACGGATGGATTAAACATTTTTTTCGTTCCAAAAAGGTTTAAAAAAAGTAGTGAACCGACTCGACTCGACCCGTCGAACTTACTCTCGCTCAATCCTCGGTACGTTGGGACTTAGTAGAATTTTTGACCGAAAAGTTTTTTCGAGTAATTTCGTTAAATAGCGTTATGCGGCATTTATATTTTTACATAAATCGCAATATAATTCGATTTTACGTATGGATTAAACATTTTTTTTGTTCCAAAAAGGTTTAAAAAAAGTAGTGAACCGACTCGACTCGACCCGTCGAACTTACTCTCACTCGATCCTCGGCAGGTTGGGACTTCGAAAAACTTCGGCCGAAAGGTTTTTTCGAGTTATTACGTTAAAAAGAGTTATGAGGTATGAATATTTTCACACAAATCGCAATATAATTCAATTCTACGTCGGGATTAAACGTTTTTCCGTTCTAATCAACTTAAAAAAAAATAGTGGACGGAGACGACTCGACCCGTCGAACTTACCCTAGCTCGGTCCTCGGTACGTTGGGACTTGGAACAATTTCGGCCGAAAGGTTTTTTCGAGTTATTTCGTTAAAGACCGTTATGAGATATGACCATTTTCACATAAATCGCAACAAATTCGATTTTACGTATGGATTAAACATTTTTTTCGTTCCAAAAAGGTTTAAAAAAAGTAGTGAACCGACTCGACTCGACCCGTCGAACTTACTCTCGCTCAATCCTCGGTACGTTGGGACTTAGTAGAATTTTTGACCGAAAAGTTTTTTCGAGTAATTTCGTTAAATAGCGTTATGCGGTATTTATATTTTTACATAAATCGCAATATAATTCGATTTTACGTATGGATTAAACATTTTTTTTGTTCCAAAAAGGTTTAAAAAAAGTAGTGAACCGACTCGACTCGACCCGTCGAACTTACTCTCACTCGGTCCTCGGCAGGTTGGGACTTAGAACAATTTGGGCCGAAAGGTTTTTTCGAGATAATTCTTTAAATAGCGTTATGCGGTATGAATATTTTTACATAAATTGCAATATAATTCGATTTTACGTTTGGAATAAAAATTTTTTTTGTTCCAAAAAGGTTTAAAAAAAGTAGTGAACCAACTCGACTCGACCCGTCGGACTTACCCTCGCTCGGTCCTCGGCAGGTTGGGACTTAGAACAATTTGGGCCGAAAGGTTTTTTCGAGATAGTTCTTTGAATAGCGTTATGAGGAATGAATATTTTCACACAAATCGCAATATAATTCAATTCTACGTCGGGATTAAACGTTTTTTCCGTTCTAATCAATTTAAAAAAAAATAGTGGACGGAGTCGACTCGACCCGTCGAACTTACCCTAGCTCGGTCCTCGGTACGTTGGGACTTGGAACAATTTCGGCCAAAAGGTTTTTTCGAGTTATTTCGTTAAAAAGCGTTATGAGGTATGAATATTTTTACATAAATCGCAATATAATTCGATTTTACGTATGGATTAAACATTTTTTTCGTTCCAAAAAGGTTTAAAAAAAGTAGCGAACCGACTCGACTCGACCCGTCGAACTTACTCTCGCTCAATCCTCGGTACGTTGGGACTTAGTAGAATTTTTGACCGAAAAGTTTTTTCGAGTAATTTCGTTAAATAGCGTTATGCGGTATTTATATTTTTACATAAATCGCAATATAATTCGATTTTACGTATGGATTAAACATTTTTTTTGTTCCAAAAAGGTTTAAAAAAAGTAGTGAACCGACTCGACTCGACCCGTCGAACTTACTCTCACTCGGTCCTCGGCAGGTTGGGACTTAGAACAATTTGGGCCGAAAGGTTTTTTCGAGATAATTCTTTAAATAGCGTTATGCGGTATGAATATTTTTACATAAATTGCAATATAATTCGATTTTACGTTTGGAATAAAAATTTTTTTTGTTCCAAAAAGGTTTAAAAAAAGTAGTGAACCGACTCGACTCGACCCGTCGAACTTACTCTCACTCGGTCCTCGGCAGGTTGGGACTTAGAACAATTTGGGCCGAAAGGTTTTTTCGAGATAATTCTTTAAATAGCGTTATGCGGTATGAATATTTTCACACAAATCGCAATATAAATCGATTTTACGTATGGATTAAACATTTTTTTTGTTCCAAAAAGGTTTAAAAAAAGTAGTGAACCGACTCGACTCGAGCCGTCGAACTTAATCTCGCTCGGTCCTCGGTACGTTGGGACTTGGAACAATTTCGGCCGAAATTTTTTTCGAGATATTTCGTTGAAGAGCGTTATGCGGTATGAATATTTTTACATAAATCGCAATATAATTCGATTTTAGGTATGGATTAAACATTTTTTTCGTTCCAAAAAGGTTTAAAAAAAGTAGTGAACCGACTCGACTCGACCCGTCGAACTTACTCTCGCACGGTCCACGGTACGTTGGGACTTAGTAAAATTTTTGACCGAAAAGTTTTTTCGAGTTATTTCGTTAAATAGCGTTATGCCGTATGAATATCTTTAGATAAATCGCAATATAATTCGATTTTACGTATGGATTAATCATTTTTTTTGTTCCAAAAAGGTTTAAAAAAAGTAGTGAACCGACTCTACTCGACCCGTCGAACTTACTCTCGCTCAGTCCTCGGCAGTTTGGGACTTAGAACAATTTGGGCCGAAAGGTTTTTTCGAGATAATACTTTAAATAGCGTTATGAGGTATAAATATTTTCACACAAATCGCAATATAATTCAATTCTACGTCGGGATTAATCGTCTCTTCCGTTCTAATCAATTAAAAAAAATTAGTGGACGGAAACGACTCGACCCGTCGAACTTACTCTCGCTCGGTCCTCAGCAGGTTGGGACTTAGAACAATTTGGGCCGAATGGTTTTTTCGAGATAATTCTTTAAATAGCGTTATGAGGTATGAATATTTTCACACAAATCGCAATATAATTCAATTCTACGTCGGGATTAAACGTTTTTTCCGTTCTAATCAATTTAAAAAAAAAATAGTGGACGAAGACGACTCGATCCGTCGAACTTACTCTCGCTCGGTCCTCGGTACGTTGGGACTTCGAAGAATTTTTGACAGAAAAGTTTTTTCGAGTTATTTCGTTAAAAAGCGTTATGAGGAATGAATATTTTTACATAAGTCGCAATATAATTCAATTCTACGTAGGGATTAAACGTTTTTTTCGTTCTAATCAATTAAAAAAAAATAGTGGACGGAGACGAGTCGACCCGTCGAACTTACTCTCGCTCGGTCCTCGGCAGGTTCGGACATAGAACAATTTGGGCCGAAAGATTTTTTCGAGATAATTCTTTAAATAGCGTTATGAGGTATGAATATTTTCACACAAATCGCAATATAATTCAATTCTACGTCGGGATTAAACGTTTTTTCCGTTCTAATCAATTTAAAAAAAAATAGTGGACGGAGATGACTCGACCCGTCGAACTTACTCGCGCTCGGTCCTCGGCAGGTTCGGACTTAGAACAATTTGGGCCGAAAGGTGTTTTCGAGATAATTCTTTCAATAACGTTATGAGGTATGAATAATTTCACACAAATCGCAATATAATTCAATTCTACGTCGGGATTAATCTTCTCTTCCGTTCTAATCAATTAAAAAAAAATAGTGGACGGAGACGACTCGACCCGTCGAACTTACTCTCGCTCGGTCCTCAGCAGGTTGGGACTTAGTAGAATTTTTGACCGAAAAGTTTTTTCGAGTAATTTCGTTAAATAGCGTTATGCGGTATGAATATTTTTACATAAATCGCAATATAATTCGATTTTACGTATGGATTAAACATTTTTTTTGTTCCAAAAAGGTTTAAAAAAAGTAATGAAACGACTCGACTCGACCCGTCGAACTTAATCTCGCTCGGTCCTCGGTACGTTGGGACTTAGACCAATTTTGGCCGAAAGGTTTTTTCGAGATAGTTCTTTGAATAGCGTTACGAGGTATGAATATTCTCACACAAATCGCAATATAATTCAATTCTACGTCGGGATTAAACGTTTTTTCCGTTCTAATCAATTTAAAAAAAAATAGTGGACGGAGACGACTCGACCCGTCGAACTTACTCTCGCTCGGTCCTCAGCAGGTTGGGACTTAGTAGAATTTTTGACCGAAAAGTTTTTTCGAGTAATTTCGTTAAATAGCGTTATGCGGTATGAATATTTTTACATAAATCGCAATATAATTCGATTTTACGTATGGATTAAACATTTTTTTCGTTCCAAAAAGGTTTAAAAAAAGTAGTGAACCGACTCGACTCGACCCGTCGAACTTACTCGCGCTCGATCCTCGGTACGTTGGGACTTAGTAGAATTTTTGACCGAAAAGTTTTTTCGAGTTATTTCGTTAAATAGCGTTATGCCGTATGAATATTTTTAGATAAATCGCAATATAATTCGATTTTACGTATGGATTAATCATTTTTTTTGTTCCAAAAAGGTTTAAAAAAAGTAGTGAACCGACTCTACTCGACCCGTCGAACTTACTCTCGCTCAGTCCTCGGCAGGTTGGGACTTAGAACAATTTGGGCCGAAAGGTTTTTTCGTGATAATACTTTAAATAGCGTTATGAGGTATGAATATTTTCACACAAATCGCAATATAATTCAATTCTACGTCGGGATTAAACGTTTTTTCCGTTCTAATCAATTTAAAAAAAAATAGCTGACGGAGACGACTCGACCCGTCAAACTTACGCTCGCTCGATCCTCGGTACGTTCGGACTTAGTAGAATTTTTGACCGAAAAGTTTTTTCGAGTAATTTCGTTAAATAGCGTTATGCGGTATGAATATTTTTACATAAATCGCAATATAATTCGATTTTACGTATGGATTAAACATTTTTTTTGTTCCAAAAAGGTTTAAAAAAAGTAGTGAACCGACTCGACTCGACCCGTCGAACTTAATCTCGCTCGGTCCTCGGTACGTAGGGACTTCGAAAAACTTCGGCCGAAAGGTTTTTTCGAGTTATTACGTTAAAAAGCGTTATGAGGTATGAATATTTTCACACAAATCGCAATATAATTCAATTCTACGTCGGGATTAAACTTCTCTTCCGTTCTAATCAATTAAAAAAAAATAGTGGACGGAGACGAGTCGACCCGTCGAACTTACTCTCGCTCGGTCCTCGGCAGGTTCGGACATAGAACAATTTGGGCCGAAAGATTTTTTCGAGATAATTCTTTAAATAGCGTTACGAGGTATGAATATTTTCACACAAATCGCAATATAATTCAATTCTACGTCGGGATTAAACGTTTTTTCCGTTCTAATCAATTTAAAAAAAAATAGTGGACGGAGATGACTCGACCCGTCGAACTTACTCTCGCTCGGTCCTCGGCAGGTTCGGACTTAGAACAATTTGGGCCGAAAGGTGTTTTCGAGATAATTCTTTCAATAACGTTATGAGGTATGAATAATTTCACACAAATCGCAATATAATTCAATTCTACGTCGGGATTAATCTTCTCTTCCGTTCTAATCAATTAAAAAAAAATAGTGGACGGAGACGACTCGACCCGTCGAACTTACTCTCGCTCGGTCCTCAGCAGGTTGGGACTTAGTAGAATTTTTGACCGAAAAGTTTTTTCGAGTAATTTCGTCAAATAGCGTTATGCGGTATGAATATTTTTACATAAATCGCAATATAATTCGATTTTACGTATGGATTAAACATTTTTTTTGTTCCAAAAAGGTTTAAAAAAAGTAATGAAACGACTCGACTCGACCCGTCGAACTTAATCTCGCTCGGTCCTCGGTACGTTGGGACTTAGACCAATTTTGGCCGAAAGGTTTTTTCGAGATAATTCTTTGAATAGCGTTACGAGGTATGAATATTCTCACACAAATCGCAATATAATTCAATTCTACGTCGGGATTAAACGTTTTTTCCGTTCTAATCAATTTAAAAAAAAATAGTGGACGGAGACGACTCGACCCGTCGAACTTACTCTCGCTCGGTCCTCAGCAGGTTGGGACTTAGTAGAATTTTTGACCGAAAAGTTTTTTCGAGTAATTTCGTTAAATAGCGTTATGCGGTATGAATATTTTTACATAAATCGCAATATAATTCGATTTTACGTATGGATTAAACATTTTTTTCGTTCCAAAAAGGTTTAAAAAAAGTAGTGAACCGACTCGACTCGACCCGTCGAACTTACTCGCGCTCGATCCTCGGTACGTTGGGACTTAGTAGAATTTTTGACCGAAAAGTTTTTTCGAGTTATTTCGTTAAATAGCGTTATGCGGTATGAATATTTTTACATAAATCGCAATATAATTCGATTTTACGTATGGATTAAACATTTTTTTTGTTCCAAAAAGGTTTAAAAAAAGTAGTGAACCGACTCGACTCGACCCGTCGAACTTAATCTCGCTCGGTCCTCGGTACGTAGGGACTTCGAAAAACTTCGGCCGAAAGGTTTTTTCGAGTTATTACGTTAAAAAGCGTTATGAGGTATGAATATTTTCACACAAATCGCAATATAATTCAATTCTACGTCGGGATTAAACTTCTCTTCCGTTCTAATCAATTAAAAAAAAATAGTGGACGGAGACGAGTCGACCCGTCGAACTTACTCTCGCTCGGTCCTCGGCAGGTTCGGACATAGAACAATTTGGGCCGAAAGATTTTTTCGAGATAATTCTTTAAATAGCGTTACGAGGTATGAATATTTTCACACAAATCGCAATATAATTCAATTCTACGTCGGGATTAAACGTTTTTTCCGTTCTAATCAATTTAAAAAAAAATAGTGGACGGAGATGACTCGACCCGTCGAACTTACTCTCGCTCGGTCCTCGGCAGGTTCGGACTTAGAACAATTTGGGCCGAAAGGTGTTTTCGAGATAATTCTTTCAATAACGTTATGAGGTATGAATAATTTCACACAAATCGCAATATAATTCAATTCTACGTCGGGATTAATCTTCTCTTCCGTTCTAATCAATTAAAAAAAAATAGTGGACGGAGACGACTCGACCCGTCGAACTTACTCTCGCTCGGTCCTCGGTACGTTGGGACTTAGACCAATTTTGGCCGAAAGGTTTTTTCGAGATAGTTCTTTGAATAGCGTTACGAGGTATGAATATTCTCACACAAATCGCAATATAATTCAATTCTACGTCGGGATTAAACGTTTTTTCCGTTCTAATCAATTTAAAAAAAAATAGTGGACGGAGACGACTCGACCCGTCGAACTTACTCTCGCTCGGTCCTCAGCAGGTTGGGACTTAGTAGAATTTTTGACCGAAAAGTTTTTTCGAGTAATTTCGTTAAATAGCGTTATGCGGTATGAATATTTTTACATAAATCGCAATATAATTCGATTTTACGTATGGATTAAACATTTTTTTCGTTCCAAAAAGGTTTAAAAAAAGTAGTGAACCGACTCGACTCGACCCGTCGAACTTACTCGCGCTCGATCCTCGGTACGTTGGGACTTAGTAGAATTTTTGACCGAAAAGTTTTTTCGAGTTATTTCGTTAAATAGCGTTATGCCGTATGAATATTTTTAGATAAATCGCAATATAATTCGATTTTACGTATGGATTAATCATTTTTTTTGTTCCAAAAAGGTTTAAAAAAAGTAGTGAACCGACTCTACTCGACCCGTCGAACTTACTCTCGCTCAGTCCTCGGCAGGTTGGGACTTAGAACAATTTGGGCCGAAAGGTTTTTTCGAGATAATACTTTAAATAGCGTTATGAGGTATGAATATTTTCACACAAATCGCAATATAATTCAATTCTACGTCGGGATTAAACGTTTTTTCCGTTCTAATCAATTTAAAAAAAAATAGCTGACGGAGACGACTCGACCCGTCAAACTTACGCTCGCTCGATCCTCGGTACGTTCGGACTTAGTAGAATTTTTGACCGAAAAGTTTTTTCGAGTAATTTCGTTAAATAGCGTTATGCGGTATGAATATTTTTACATAAATCGCAATATAATTCGATTTTACGTATGGATTAAACATTTTTTTTGTTCCAAAAAGGTTTAAAAAAAGTAGTGAACCGACTCGACTCGACCCGTCGAACTTAATCTCGCTCGGTCCTCGGTACGTAGGGACTTCGAAAAACTTCGGCCGAAAGGTTTTTTCGAGTTATTACGTTAAAAAGCGTTATGAGGTATGAATATTTTCACACAAATCGCAATATAATTCAATTCTACGTCGGGATTAAACTTCTCTTCCGTTCTAATCAATTAAAAAAAAATAGTGGACGGAGACGACTCGACCCGTCGAACTTACTCTCGCTCAGTCCTCGGCAGGTTGGGACTTAGAACAATTTGGGCCGAAAGGTTTTTTCGAGATAATACTTTAAATAGCGTTATGAGGTATGAATATTTTCACACAAATCGCAATATAATTCAATTCTACGTCGGGATTAAACTTCTCTTCCGTTCTAATCAATTAAAAAAAAATAGTGGACGGAGACGAGTCGACCCGTCGAACTTACTCTCGCTCGGTCCTCGGCAGGTTCGAACATAGAACAATTTGGGCCGAAAGATTTTTTCGAGATAATTCTTTAAATAGCGTTATGAGGTATGAATATTTTCACACAAATCGCAATATAATTCGATTTTACGTATGGATTAAACATTTTTTTTGTTCCAAAAAGGTTTAAAAAAAGTAGTGAACCGACTCGACTCGACCCGTCGAACTTAATCTCGCTCGGTCCTCGGTACGTAGGGACTTCGAAAAACTTCGGCCGAAAGGCTTTTTCGAGTTATTACGTTAAAAAGCGTTATGAGGTATGAATATTTTCACACAAATCGCAATATAATTCAATTCTACGTCGGGATTAAACTTCTCTTCCGTTCTAATCAATTAAAAAAAAATAGTGGACGGAGACGAGTCGACCCGTCGAACTTACTCTCGCTCGGTCCTCGGCAGGTTCGGACATAGAACAATTTGGGCCGAAAGATTTTTTCGAGATAATTCTTTAAATAGCGTTATGAGGTATGAATATTTTCACACAAATCGCAATATAATTCAATTCTACGTCGGGATTAATCGTCTCTTCCGTTCTAATCAATTAAAAAAAATTAGTGGACGGAGACGACTCGACCCGTCGAACTTACTCTTGCTCGGTCCTCAGCAGGTTGGGACTTAGAACAATTTGGGCCGAAAGGTGTTTTCGAGATAATTCTTTCAATAACGTTATGTGGTATGAATAATTTCACACAAATCGCAATATAATTCAATTCTACGTCGGGATTAATCGTCTCTTCCGTTCTAATCAATTAAAAAAAAATAGTGGACGGAGACGACTCGACCCGTCGAACTTACTCTCGCTCGGTCCTCAGCAGGTTGGGACTTAGTAGAATTTTTGACCGAAAAGTTTTTTCGAGTAATTTCGTTAAATAGCGTTATGCGGTATGAATATTTTTACATAAATCGCAATATAATTCGATTTTACGTATGGATTAAACATTTTTTTTGTTCCAAAAAGGTTTAGAAAAAGTAATGAAACGACTCGACTCGACCCGTCGAACTTAATCTCGCTCGGTCCTCGGTACGTTGGGACTTAGACCAATTTGGGCCGAAAGGTTTTTTCGAGATAGTTCTTTGAATAGCGTTACGAGGTATGAATATTCTCACACAAATCGCAATATAATTCAATTCTACGTCGGGATTAATCTTCTCTTCCGTTCTAATCAATTAAAAAAAAATAGTGGACGGAGACGACTCGACCCGTCGAACTTACTCTCGCTCGGTCCTCAGCAGGTTGGGACTTAGTAGAATTTTTGACCGAAAAGTTTTTTCGAGTAATTTCGTTAAATAGCGTTATGCGGTATGAATATTTTTACATAAATCGCAATATAATTCGATTTTACGTATGGATTAAACATTTTTTTTGTTCCAAAAAGGTTTAAAAAAAGTAATGAAACGACTCGACTCGACCCGTCGAACTTAATCTCGCTCGGTCCTCGGTACGTTGGGACTTAGACCAATTTGGGCCGAAAGGTTTTTTCGAGATAGTTCTTTGAATAGCGTTACGAGGTATGAATATTCTCACACAAATCGCAATATAATTCAATTCTACGTCGGGATTAATCTTCTCTTCCGTTCTAATCAATTAAAAAAAAATAGTGGACGGAGACGACTCGACCCGTCGAACTTACTCGCGCTCGATCCTCGGTACGTTGGGACTTAGTAGAATTTTTGACCGAAAAGTTTTTTCGAGTTATTTCGTTAAATAGCGTTATGCCGTATGAATATTTTTAGATAAATCGCAATATAATTCGATTTTACGTATGGATTAATCATTTTTTTTGTTCCAAAAAGGTTTAAAAAAAGTAGTGAACCGACTCTACTCGACCCGTCGAACTTACTCTCGCTCAGTCCTCGGCAGGTTGGGACTTAGAACAATTTGGGCCGAAAGGTTTTTTCGTGATAATACTTTAAATAGCGTTATGAGGTATGAATATTTTCACACAAATCGCAATATAATTCAATTCTACGTCGGGATTAAACGTTTTTTCCGTTCTAATCAATTTAAAAAAAAATAGCTGACGGAGACGACTCGACCCGTCAAACTTACGCTCGCTCGATCCTCGGTACGTTCGGACTTAGTAGAATTTTTGACCGAAAAGTTTTTTCGAGTAATTTCGTTAAATAGCGTTATGCGGTATGAATATTTTTACATAAATCGCAATATAATTCGATTTTACGTATGGATTAAACATTTTTTTTGTTCCAAAAAGGTTTAAAAAAAGTAGTGAACCGACTCGACTCGACCCGTCGAACTTAATCTCGCTCGGTCCTCGGTACGTAGGGACTTCGAAAAACTTCGGCCGAAAGGTTTTTTCGAGTTATTACGTTAAAAAGCGTTATGAGGTATGAATATTTTCACACAAATCGCAATATAATTCAATTCTACGTCGGGATTAAACTTCTCTTCCGTTCTAATCAATTAAAAAAAAATAGTGGACGGAGACGAGTCGACCCGTCGAACTTACTCTCGCTCGGTCCTCGGCAGGTTCGGACATAGAACAATTTGGGCCGAAAGGTGTTTTCGAGATAATTCTTTCAATAACGTTATGTGGTATGAATAATTTCACACAAATCGCAATGTAATTCAATTCTACGTCGGGATTAATCGTCTCTTCCGTTCTAATCAATTAAAAAAAAATAGTGGACGGAGACGACTCGACCCGTCGAACTTAATCTCGCTCGGTCCTCGGTACGTTGGGACTTAGACCAATTTGGGCCGAAAGGTTTTTTCGAGATAGTTCTTTGAATAGCGTTACGAGGTATGAATATTCTCACACAAATCGCAATATAATTCAATTCTACGTCGGGATTAAACGTTTTTTCCGTTCTAATCAATTTAAAAAAAAATAGTGGACGGAGATGACTCGACCCGTCGAACTTACTCTCGCTCGGTCCTCGGCAGGTTCGGACTTAGAACAATTTGGGCCGAAAGGTGTTTTCGAGATAATTCTTTCAATAACGTTATGAGGTATGAATAATTTCACACAAATCGCAATATAATTCAATTCTACGTCGGGATTAATCTTCTCTTCCGTTCTAATCAATTAAAAAAAAATAGTGGACGGAGACGACTCGACCCGTCGAACTTACTCTCGCTCGGTCCTCAGCAGGTTGGGACTTAGTAGAATTTTTGACCGAAAAGTTTTTTCGAGTAATTTCGTCAAATAGCGTTATGCGGTATGAATATTTTTACATAAATCGCAATATAATTCGATTTTACGTATGGATTAAACATTTTTTTTGTTCCAAAAAGGTTTAAAAAAAGTAATGAAACGACTCGACTCGACCCGTCGAACTTAATCTCGCTCGGTCCTCGGTACGTTGGGACTTAGACCAATTTTGGCCGAAAGGTTTTTTCGAGATAATTCTTTGAATAGCGTTACGAGGTATGAATATTCTCACACAAATCGCAATATAATTCAATTCTACGTCGGGATTAAACGTTTTTTCCGTTCTAATCAATTTAAAAAAAAATAGTGGACGGAGACGACTCGACCCGTCGAACTTACTCTCGCTCGGTCCTCAGCAGGTTGGGACTTAGTAGAATTTTTGACCGAAAAGTTTTTTCGAGTAATTTCGTTAAATAGCGTTATGCGGTATGAATATTTTTACATAAATCGCAATATAATTCGATTTTACGTATGGATTAAACATTTTTTTCGTTCCAAAAAGGTTTAAAAAAAGTAGTGAACCGACTCGACTCGACCCGTCGAACTTACTCGCGCTCGATCCTCGGTACGTTGGGACTTAGTAGAATTTTTGACCGAAAAGTTTTTTCGAGTTATTTCGTTAAATAGCGTTATGCGGTATGAATATTTTTACATAAATCGCAATATAATTCGATTTTACGTATGGATTAAACATTTTTTTTGTTCCAAAAAGGTTTAAAAAAAGTAGTGAACCGACTCGACTCGACCCGTCGAACTTAATCTCGCTCGGTCCTCGGTACGTAGGGACTTCGAAAAACTTCGGCCGAAAGGTTTTTTCGAGTTATTACGTTAAAAAGCGTTATGAGGTATGAATATTTTCACACAAATCGCAATATAATTCAATTCTACGTCGGGATTAAACTTCTCTTCCGTTCTAATCAATTAAAAAAAAATAGTGGACGGAGACGAGTCGACCCGTCGAACTTACTCTCGCTCGGTCCTCGGCAGGTTCGGACATAGAACAATTTGGGCCGAAAGATTTTTTCGAGATAATTCTTTAAATAGCGTTACGAGGTATGAATATTTTCACACAAATCGCAATATAATTCAATTCTACGTCGGGATTAAACGTTTTTTCCGTTCTAATCAATTTAAAAAAAAATAGTGGACGGAGATGACTCGACCCGTCGAACTTACTCTCGCTCGGTCCTCGGCAGGTTCGGACTTAGAACAATTTGGGCCGAAAGGTGTTTTCGAGATAATTCTTTCAATAACGTTATGAGGTATGAATAATTTCACACAAATCGCAATATAATTCAATTCTACGTCGGGATTAATCTTCTCTTCCGTTCTAATCAATTAAAAAAAAATAGTGGACGGAGACGACTCGACCCGTCGAACTTACTCTCGCTCGGTCCTCGGTACGTTGGGACTTAGACCAATTTTGGCCGAAAGGTTTTTTCGAGATAGTTCTTTGAATAGCGTTACGAGGTATGAATATTCTCACACAAATCGCAATATAATTCAATTCTACGTCGGGATTAAACGTTTTTTCCGTTCTAATCAATTTAAAAAAAAATAGTGGACGGAGACGACTCGACCCGTCGAACTTACTCTCGCTCGGTCCTCAGCAGGTTGGGACTTAGTAGAATTTTTGACCGAAAAGTTTTTTCGAGTAATTTCGTTAAATAGCGTTATGCGGTATGAATATTTTTACATAAATCGCAATATAATTCGATTTTACGTATGGATTAAACATTTTTTTCGTTCCAAAAAGGTTTAAAAAAAGTAGTGAACCGACTCGACTCGACCCGTCGAACTTACTCGCGCTCGATCCTCGGTACGTTGGGACTTAGTAGAATTTTTGACCGAAAAGTTTTTTCGAGTTATTTCGTTAAATAGCGTTATGCCGTATGAATATTTTTAGATAAATCGCAATATAATTCGATTTTACGTATGGATTAATCATTTTTTTTGTTCCAAAAAGGTTTAAAAAAAGTAGTGAACCGACTCTACTCGACCCGTCGAACTTACTCTCGCTCAGTCCTCGGCAGGTTGGGACTTAGAACAATTTGGGCCGAAAGGTTTTTTCGAGATAATACTTTAAATAGCGTTATGAGGTATGAATATTTTCACACAAATCGCAATATAATTCAATTCTACGTCGGGATTAAACGTTTTTTCCGTTCTAATCAAT
The DNA here is from genome assembly GCA_963971185.1 of Bombus muscorum. Classification (NCBI taxonomy): domain Eukaryota; kingdom Metazoa; phylum Arthropoda; class Insecta; order Hymenoptera; family Apidae; genus Bombus; species Bombus muscorum. The sequence goes on from OZ020132.1 coordinate 6,375,412, forward strand.
TTAAAAAAAAATAGCTGACGGAGACGACTCGACCCGTCAAACTTACGCTCGCTCGATCCTCGGTACGTTCGGACTTAGTAGAATTTTTGACCGAAAAGTTTTTTCGAGTAATTTCGTTAAATAGCGTTATGCGGTATGAATATTTTTACATAAATCGCAATATAATTCGATTTTACGTATGGATTAAACATTTTTTTTGTTCCAAAAAGGTTTAAAAAAAGTAGTGAACCGACTCGACTCGACCCGTCGAACTTAATCTCGCTCGGTCCTCGGTACGTAGGGACTTCGAAAAACTTCGGCCGAAAGGTTTTTTCGAGTTATTACGTTAAAAAGCGTTATGAGGTATGAATATTTTCACACAAATCGCAATATAATTCAATTCTACGTCGGGATTAAACTTCTCTTCCGTTCTAATCAATTAAAAAAAAATAGTGGACGGAGACGACTCGACCCGTCGAACTTACTCTCGCTCAGTCCTCGGCAGGTTGGGACTTAGAACAATTTGGGCCGAAAGGTTTTTTCGAGATAATACTTTAAATAGCGTTATGAGGTATGAATATTTTCACACAAATCGCAATATAATTCAATTCTACGTCGGGATTAAACTTCTCTTCCGTTCTAATCAATTAAAAAAAAATAGTGGACGGAGACGAGTCGACCCGTCGAACTTACTCTCGCTCGGTCCTCGGCAGGTTCGGACATAGAACAATTTGGGCCGAAAGATTTTTTCGAGATAATTCTTTAAATAGCGTTATGAGGTATGAATATTTTCACACAAATCGCAATATAATTCGATTTTACGTATGGATTAAACATTTTTTTTGTTCCAAAAAGGTTTAAAAAAAGTAGTGAACCGACTCGACTCGACCCGTCGAACTTAATCTCGCTCGGTCCTCGGTACGTAGGGACTTCGAAAAACTTCGGCCGAAAGGCTTTTTCGAGTTATTACGTTAAAAAGCGTTATGAGGTATGAATATTTTCACACAAATCGCAATATAATTCAATTCTACGTCGGGATTAAACTTCTCTTCCGTTCTAATCAATTAAAAAAAAATAGTGGACGGAGACGAGTCGACCCGTCGAACTTACTCTCGCTCGGTCCTCGGCAGGTTCGGACATAGAACAATTTGGGCCGAAAGATTTTTTCGAGATAATTCTTTAAATAGCGTTATGAGGTATGAATATTTTCACACAAATCGCAATATAATTCAATTCTACGTCGGGATTAATCGTCTCTTCCGTTCTAATCAATTAAAAAAAATTAGTGGACGGAGACGACTCGACCCGTCGAACTTACTCTTGCTCGGTCCTCAGCAGGTTGGGACTTAGAACAATTTGGGCCGAAAGGTGTTTTCGAGATAATTCTTTCAATAACGTTATGTGGTATGAATAATTTCACACAAATCGCAATATAATTCAATTCTACGTCGGGATTAATCGTCTCTTCCGTTCTAATCAATTAAAAAAAAATAGTGGACGGAGACGACTCGACCCGTCGAACTTACTCTCGCTCGGTCCTCAGCAGGTTGGGACTTAGTAGAATTTTTGACCGAAAAGTTTTTTCGAGTAATTTCGTTAAATAGCGTTATGCGGTATGAATATTTTTACATAAATCGCAATATAATTCGATTTTACGTATGGATTAAACATTTTTTTTGTTCCAAAAAGGTTTAGAAAAAGTAATGAAACGACTCGACTCGACCCGTCGAACTTAATCTCGCTCGGTCCTCGGTACGTTGGGACTTAGACCAATTTGGGCCGAAAGGTTTTTTCGAGATAGTTCTTTGAATAGCGTTACGAGGTATGAATATTCTCACACAAATCGCAATATAATTCAATTCTACGTCGGGATTAATCTTCTCTTCCGTTCTAATCAATTAAAAAAAAATAGTGGACGGAGACGACTCGACCCGTCGAACTTACTCTCGCTCGGTCCTCAGCAGGTTGGGACTTAGTAGAATTTTTGACCGAAAAGTTTTTTCGAGTAATTTCGTTAAATAGCGTTATGCGGTATGAATATTTTTACATAAATCGCAATATAATTCGATTTTACGTATGGATTAAACATTTTTTTCGTTCTAATCAATTTAAAAAGAAATAGTGGACGGAGATGACTCGACCCGTCGAACTTACTCTCGCTCGGTCCTCGGCAGGTTCGGACTTAGAACAATTTGGGCCGAAAGGTGTTTTCGAGATAATTCTTTCAATAACGTTATGTGGTATGAATAATTTCACACAAATCGCAATATAATTCAATTCTACGTCGGGATTAATCGTCTCTTCCGTTCTAATCAATTAAAAAAAATTAGTGGACGGAGACGACTCGACCCGTCGAACTTACTCTCGCTCGGTCCTCAGCAGGTTGGGACTTAGAACAATTTGGGCCGAAAGGTTTTTTCGAGATAATTCTTTAAATAGCGTTATGAGGTATGAATATTTTCACACAAATCGCAATATAATTCAATTCTACGTCGGGATTAAACGTTTTTTCCGTTCTAATCAATTAAAAAAAAATAGTGGACGGAGACGACTCGACCCGTCGAACTTACTCTCGCACGGTCCACGGTACGTTGGGACTTAGACCAATTTGGGCCGAAAGGTTTTTTCGAGATAGTTCTTTGAATAGCGTTACGAGGTATGAATATTCTCACACAAATCGCAATATAATTCAATTCTACGTCGGGATTAAACGTTTTTTTTCGTTCTAATCAATTAAAAAAAAATAGTGGACGGAGACGACTCGACCCGTCGAACTTACCCTCGCACGGTCCACGGTACGTTGGGACTTAGTAGAATTTTTGACCGAAAAGTTTTTTCGAGTTATTTCGTTAAATAGCGTTATGCCGTATGAATATTTTTAGATAAATCGCAATATAATTCAATTCTACGTCGGGATTAAACGTTTTTTCCGTTCTAATTAATTTAAAAAAAAAATAGTGGACGAAGACGACTCGATCCGTCGAACTTACTCTCGCTCGGTCCTCGGCAGGTTGGGACTTGGAACAATTTGGGCCGAAAGGTTTTTTCGAGATAATACTTTAAATAGCGTTATGAGGTATGAATATTTTCACACAAATCGCAATATAATTCAAATTTACGTCGGGATTAAACGTTTTTTCCGTTCTAATCAATTTAAAAAAAAATGGTGGACGAAGACGACTCGATCCGTCGAACTTACTCTCGCTCGGTCCTCGGCAGGTTGGGACTTGGAACAATTTCGGCCGAAAGGTTTTTTCGAGTTATTTCGTTAAAAAACGTTATGCCGTATGAATATTTTTAGATAAATCGCAATATAATTCGATTTTACGTATGGATTAAACATTTTTTTTGTTCCAAAAAGGTTTAAAAAAAGTAGTGAACCGTCTCGACTCGACCCGTCGAACTTACTCTCGCTCGGTCCTCGGCAGGTTGGGACTTCGAAAAACTTCGGCCGAAAGGTTTTTTCGAGTTATTTCGTTAAAAAGCGTTATGAGGTATGAGTATTTTCACACAAATCGCAATATAATTCAATTCTACGTCGGGATTAAACGTTTTTTCCGTTCTAATCAATTTAAAAAAAAATAGAGGACGGAGACGGCTCTATCAGTCGAACTTACTCTCGCTCGGTCCTCGGCAGGTTCGGACTTAGAACAATTTGGGCCGAAAGGTGTTTTCGAGATAATTCTTTCAATAACGTTATGTGGTATGAATAATTTCACACAAATCGCAATATAATTCAATTCTACGTCGGGATTAATCGTCTCTTCCGTTCTAATCAATTAAAAAAAAATAGTGGACGGAGATGACTCGACCCGTCGAACTTACTCTCGCTCGGTCCTCGGCAGGTTCGGACTTAGAACAATTTGGGCCGAAAGGTTTTTTCGAGATAGTTCTTTGAATAGCGTTACGAGGTATGAATATTCTCACACAAATCGCAATATAATTCAATTCTACGTCGGGATTAAACGTTTTTTCCGTTCTAATCAATTTAAAAAAAAATAGTGGACGAAGACGACTCGATCCGTCGAACTTACTCTCGCTCGGTCCTCGGTACGTTGGGACTTCGAAGAATTTTTGACAGAAAAGTTTTTTCGAGTTATTTCGTTAAAAAGCGTTATGAGGAATGAATATTTTTACATAAGTCGCAATATAATTCAATTCTACGTAGGGATTAAACGTTTTTTTCGTTCTAATCAATTAAAAAAAAATAGTGGACGGAGACGACTCGACCCGTCGAACTTACTCTCGCACGGTCCACGGTACGTTGGGACTTCGAAAAACTTCGGCCGAAAGGTTGTCTCGAGTCATTTCGTTAGAAAGCGTTATGAGGTATGAATATTTTCACGCAAATCGCAATATAATTCAATTCTACGTCGGGATTAAACGTTTTTTTTCGTTCTAATCAATTACAAAAAAATAGTGGACGGAGACGACTCGACCCGTCGAACTTACCCTCGCACGGTCCACGGTACGTTGGGACTTAGTAGAATTTTTGACCGAAAAGTTTTTTTCGAGTTATTTCGTTAAATAGCGTTATGCCGTATGAATATTTTTAGATAAATCGCAATATAATTCAATTCTACGTCGGGATTAAACGTTTTTTCCGTTCTAATTAATTTAAAAAAAAAATAGTGGACGAAGACGATTCGATCCGTCGAACTTACTCTCGCTCGGTCCTCGGCAGGTTGGGACTTGGAACAATTTGGGCCGAAAGGTTTTTTCGAGATAATACTTTGAATAGCGTTATGAGGTATGAATATTTTCACACAAATCGCAATATAATTCAAATTTACGTCGGGATTAAACGTTTTTTCCGTTCTAATCAATTTAAAAAAAAATGGTGGACGAAGACGACTCGATCCGTCGAACTTACTCTCGCTCGGTCCTCGGCAGGTTGGGACTTGGAACAATTTCGGCCGAAAGGTTTTTTCGAGTTATTTCGTTAAAAAACGTTATGCCGTATGAATATTTCTAGATAAATCGCAATATAATTCGATTTTACGTATGGATTAAATATTTTTTTTGTTCCAAAAAGGTTTAAAAAAAGTAGTGAACCGACGCGACTCGACCCGTCGAACTTACTCTCGCTCGGTCCTCGGCAGGTTGGGACTTCGAAAAACTTCGGCCGAAAGGTTTTTTCGAGTTATTTCGTTAAAAAGCGTTATGAGGTATGAATATTTTCACACAAATCGCAATATAATTCAATTCTACGTCGGGATTAAACGTTTTTTCCGTTCTAATCAATTAAAAAAAAATAGTGGACGGAGACGACTCGAACCGTCGAACTTACTCTCGCTCGGTCCTCAGCAGGTTGGAACTTAGTAGAATTTTTGACCGAAAAGTTTTTTCGAGTAATTTCGTTAAATAGCGTTATGCGGTATGAATATTTTTACATAAATCGCAATATAATTCGATTTTACGTATGGATTAAACATTTTTTTTGTTCCAAAAAGGTTTTAAAAAAGTAGTGAAACGACTCGACTCGACCCGTCGAACTTAATCTCGCTCGGTCCTCGGTACGTTGGGACTTCGAAGAATTTTTGACAGAAAAGTTTTTTCGAGTTATTTCGTTAAAAAGCGTTATGAGGAATGAATATTTTTACATAAGTCGCAATATAATTCAATTCTACGTAGGGATTAAACGTTTTTTTCGTTCTAATCAATTAAAAAAAAATAGTGGACGGAGACGACTCGACCCGTCGAAATTACTCTCGCACGGTCCACGGTACGTTGGGACTTAGTAAAATTTTTGACCGAAAAGTTTTTTCGAGTTATTTCGTTAAATAGCGTTATGCCGTATGAATATTTTTAGATAAATCGCAATATAATTCGATTTTACGTATGGAATAATCATTTTTTTTGTTCCAAAAAGGTTTAAAAAAAGTAGTGAACCGACTCGACTCGACCCGTCGAACTTACTCTCGCTCGGTCCTCGGCAGGTTGGGACTTCGAAAAACTTCGGCCGAAAGGTTTTTTCGAGTTATTTCGTTAAAAAGCGTTATGAGGTATGAATATTTTCACACAAATCGCAATATAATTCAATTCTACGTCGGGATTAAACGTTTTTTCCGTTCTAATCAATTTAAAAAAAAATAGAGGACGGAGACGGCTCTATCAGTCGAACTTACTCTCGCTCGGTCCTCGGTATGTTGGGACTTGGAACCATTTCGGCCGAAAGGTTTTTTCGAGTTATTTCGTTAAAAAGCGTTATGCCGTATGAATATTTTTAGATAAATCGCAATATAATTCAATTCTACGTCGGGATTAAACGTTTTTTCCGTTCTAATTAATTTAAAAAAAAAATAGTGGACGAAGACGACTCGACCCGTCGAACTTACTCTCGCTCGGTCCTCGGCAGGTTCGGACTTAGAACAATTTGGGCCGAAAGGTGTTTTCGAGATAATTCTTTCAATAACGTTATGTGGTATGAATAATTTCACACAAATCGCAATGTAATTCAATTCTACGTCGGGATTAATCGTCTCTTCCGTTCTAATCAATTAAAAAAAAATAGTGGACGGAGACGACTCGACCCGTCGAACTTAATCTCGCTCGGTCCTCGGTACGTTGGGACTTAGACCAATTTGGGCCGAAAGGTTTTTTCGAGATAGTTCTTTGAATAGCGTTACGAGGTATGAATATTCTCACACAAATCGCAATATAATTCAATTCTACGTCGGGATTAAACGTTTTTTCCGTTCTAATCAATTTAAAAAAAAATAGTGGACGGAGACGACTCGACCCGTCGAACTTACTCTCGCTCGGTCCTCGGTACGTTGGGACTTGGAACAATTTCGGCCGAAATTTTTTTCGAGATATTTCGTTAAAGAGCGTTATGCGGTATGAATATTTTTACATAAATCGCAATATAATTCGATTTTACGTATGGATTAAACATTTTTTTCGTTCCAAAAAGGTTTAAAAAAAGTAGTGAACCGACTCGACTCGACCCGTCGAACTTACTCGCGCTCGATCCTCGGTACGTTGGGACTTAGTAGAATTTTTGACCGAAAAGTTTTTTCGAGTTATTCCGTTAAATAGCGTTATGCCGTATGAATATTATTAGATAAATCGCAATATAATTCAATTCTACGTAGGGATTAAACGTTTTTTCCGTTCTAATCGATTTAAAAAAAAATAGTGGACGAAGACGACTCGATCCGTCGAACTTACTCTCGCTCGGTCCTCGGTACGTTGGGACTTCGAAGAATTTTTGACAGAAAAGTTTTTTCGAGTTATTTCGTTAAAAAGCGTTATGAGGAATGAATATTTTTACATAAGTCGCAATATAATTCAATTCTACGTAGGGATTAAACGTTTTTTTCGTTCTAATCAATTAAAAAAAAATAGTGGACGGAGACGACTCGACCCGTCGAACTTACTCTCGCTCAGTCCTCGGCAGGTTGGGACTTCGAAAAACTTCGGCCGAAAGGTTGTTTCGAGTTATTTCGTTATGAGGTATGAATATTTTCACGCAAATCGCAATATAATTCAATTCTACGTCGGGATTAAACGTTTTTTTCGATCTAATCAATTAAAAAAAAATAGAGGACGGAGACGGCTCTATCAGTCGAACTTACTCTCGCTCTGTCCTCGGTATGTTGGGACTTGGAACAATTTCGGCCGAAAGGTTTTTTCGAGTTATTTCGTTAAAAAGCGTTATGCCGTATGAATATTTTTAGATAAATCGCAATATAATTCAATTCTACGTCGGGATTAAACGTTTTTTCCGTTCTAATTAATTTAAAAAAAAAATAGTGGACGAAGACGACTCGATCCGTCGAACTTACTCTCGCTCGGTCCTCGGCAGGTTGGGACTTGGAACAATTTGGGCCGAAAGGTTTTTTCGATATAATACTTTAAATAGCGTTATGAGGTATGAATATTTTCACACAAATCGCAATATAATTCAAATTTACGTCGGGATTAAACGTTTTTTCCGTTCTAATCAATTTAAAAAAAAATGGTGGACGAAGACGACTCGATCCGTCGAACTTACTCTCGCTCGGTCCTCGGCAGGTTGGGGCTTGGAACAATTTCGGCCGAAAGGTTTTTTCGAGTTATTTCGTTAAAAAACGTTATGCCGTATGAATATTTCTAGATAAATCGCAATATAATTCGATTTTACGTATGGATTAAATATTTTTTTTGTTCCAAAAAGGTTTAAAAAAAGTAGTGAACCGACACGACTCGACCCGTCGAACTTACTCTCGCTCGGTCCTCGGCAGGTTGGGACTTCGAAAAACTTCGGCCGAAAGGTTTTTTCGAGTTATTTCGTTAAAAAGCGTTATGAGGTATGAATATTTTCACACAAATCGCAATATAATTCAATTCTACGTCGGGATTAAACGTTTTTTCCGTTCTAATCAATTAAAAAAAAATAGTGGACGGAGACGACTCGAACCGTCGAACTTACTCTCGCTCGGTCCTCAGCAGGTTGGAACTTAGTAGAATTTTTGACCGAAAAGTTTTTTCGAGTAATTTCGTTAAATAGCGTTATGCGGTATGAATATTTTTACATAAATCGCAATATAATTCGATTTTACGTATGGATTAAACATTTTTTTTGTTCCAAAAAGGTTTTAAAAAAGTAGTGAAACGACTCGACTCGACCCGTCGAACTTAATCTCGCTCGGTCCTCGGTACGTTGGGACTTAGACCAATTTGGGCCGAAAGGTTTTTTCGAGATAGTTCTTTGAATAGCGTTACGAGGTATGAATATTCTCACACAAATCGCAATATTATTCAATTCTACGTCGGGATTAAACGTTTTTTCCGTTCTAATCAATTTAAAAAAAAATAGTGGACGAAGACGACTCGATCCGTCGAACTTACTCTCGCTCGGTCCTCGGTACGTTGGGACTTCGAAGAATTTTTGACAGAAAAGTTTTTTCGAGTTATTTCGTTAAAAAGCGTTATGAGGAATGAATATTTTTACATAAATCGCAATATAATTCAATTCTACGTAGGGATTAAACGTTTTTTTCGTTCTAATCAATTAAAAAAAAATAGTGGACGGAGACGACTCGACCCGTCGAACTTACTCTCGCACGGTCCACGGTACGTTGGGACTTCGAAAAACTTCGGCCGAAAGGTTGTCTCGAGTCATTTCGTTAGAAAGCGTTATGAGGTATGAATATTTTCACGCAAATCGCAATATAATTCAATTCTACGTCGGGATTAAACGTTTTTTTTCGTTCTAATCAATTAAAAAAAAATAGTGGACGGAGACGACTCGACCCGTCGAACTTACCCTCGCACGGTCCACGGTACGTTGGGACTTAGTAGAATTTTTGACCGAAAAGTTTTTTTTGAGTTATTTCGTTAAATAGCGTTATGCCGTATGAATATTTTTAGATAAATCGCAATATAATTCAATTCTACGTCGGGATTAAACGTTTTTTCCGTTCTAATTAATTTAAAAAAAAAATAGTGGACGAAGACGATTCGATCCGTCGAACTTACTCTCGCTCGGTCCTCGGCAGGTTGGGACTTGGAACAATTTGGGCCGAAAGGTTTTTTCGAGATAATACTTTAAATAGCGTTATGAGGTATGAATATTTTCACACAAATCGCAATATAATTCAAATTTACGTCGGGATTAAACGTTTTTTCCGTTCTAATCAATTTAAAAAAAAATGGTGGACGAAGACGACTCGATCCGTCGAACTTACTCTCGCTCGGTCCTCGGCAGGTTGGGACTTGGAACAATTTCGGCCGAAAGGTTTTTTCGAGTTATTTCGTTAAAAAACGTTATGCCGTATGAATATTTCTAGATAAATCGCAATATAATTCGATTTTACGTATGGATTAAATATTTTTTTTGTTCCAAAAAGGTTTAAAAAAAGTAGTGAACCGACGCGACTCGACCCGTCGAACTTACTCTCGCTCGGTCCTCGGCAGGTTGGGACTTCGAAAAACTTCGGCCGAAAGGTTTTATCGAGTTATTTCGTTAAAAAGCGTTATGAGGTATGAATATTTTCACACAAATCGCAATATAATTCAGTTCTACGTCGGGATTAAACGTTTTTTCCGTTCTAATCAATTAAAAAAAAATAGTGGACGGAGACGACTCGAACCGTCGAACTTACTCTCGCTCGGTCCTCAGCAGGTTGGAACTTAGTAGAATTTTTGACCGAAATTTTTTTCGAGTTATTTCGTTAAATAGCGTTATGCGGTATGAATATTTTTACATAAATCGCAATATAATTCAATTCTACGTCGGTAATAAACGTTTTTTCCGTTCTAATCAATTTAAAAAAAAATAGTGGACGGAGACGACGCGACCCGTCGAACTTACCCTAGCTCGGTCCTCGGTACGTTGGCACTTGGAACAATTTCGGCCGAAAAGTTTTTTCGAGATATTTCGTTAAAGAGCGTTATGCCTTATGAATATTTTTACATAAATCGCAATATAATTCTATTCCACGTCGGGATTAAACGTTCTTTCCGTTCTAATGAATTTAAAAAAAAATAGTGGACGAAGACGACTCGACCCGTCGAACTTACTCTCGCTCGGTCCTCGGTATGTTGGGACTTGGAACAATTTCGGCCGAAAGGTTTTTTCGAGTTATTTCGTTAAAAAGCGTTATGCCGTATGAATATTTTTAGATAAATCGCAATATAATTCAATTCTACGTCGGGATTAAACGTTTTTTCCGTTCTAATTAATTTAAAAAAAAAATAGTGGACGAAGACGACTCGATCCGTCGAACTTACTCTCGCTCGGTCCTCGGCAGGTTGGGACTTAGAACAATTTGGGCCGAAAGGTTTTATCGAGATAATACTTTAAATAGCGTTATGAGGTATGAATATTTTCACACAAATCGCAATATAATTCAAATTTACGTCGGGATTAAACGTTTCTTCCGTTCTAATTAATTTAAAAAAAAAATAGTGGACGAAGACGACTCGATCCGTCGAACTTACTCTCGCTCGGTCCTCGGCAGGTTGGGACTTAGAACAATTTGGGCCGAAAGGTTTTATCGAGATAATACTTTAAATAGCGTTATGAGGTATGAATATTTTCACACAAATCGCAATATAATTCAAATTTACGTCGGGATTAAACGTTTCTTCCGTTCTAATCAATTTAAAAAAAAATGGTGGACGAAGACGACTCGATCCGTCGAACTTACTCTCGCTCGGCCCTCGGTACGTTGGGACTTCGAAAAACTTCGGCCGAAAGGTTGTTTCGAGTTATTTCGTTAGAAAGCGTTATGAGGTATGAATATTTTCACGCAAATCGCAATATAATTCAATTCTACGTCGGGATTAAACGTTTTTTTTCGTTCTAATCAATTAAAAAAAAATAGTGGACGGAGACGACTCGACCCGTCGAACTTACCCTCGCACGGTCCACGGTACGTTGGGACTTAGTAGAATTTTTGACCGAAAAGTTTTTTTCGAGTTATTTCGTTAAATAGCGTTATGCCGTATGAATATTTTTAGATAAATCGCAATATAATTCAATTCTACGTCGGGATTAATCGTTTTTTCCGTTCTAATCAATTTAAAAAAAAATAGTGAACCGACTCGACTCGACCCGTCGAACTTACTCTCGCGCGATGCTCGGTACGTTGGGACTTAGTAGAATTTTTGACCGAAAAGTTTTTTCGAGTTATTTCGTTAAATAGCGTTATGCGGTATGAATATTTTTACATAAATCGCAATATAATTCAATTCTACGTCGGGATTAAACCTTTTTTCCGTTCTAATCAATTCAAAGAAAATAGTGAACCGACTCGACTCGACCCGTCGAACTTACTCTCGCGCGATCCTCGGTACGTTGGGATTTAGTAGAATTTTTGACCGTAAAGTTTTTTCGAGTTATTTCGTTAAATAGCGTTATGAGGTATGACCATTTTCACATAAATCGCAATATAATTCGATTTTACGTATGGATAAAACATTTTTTTTGTTGCAAAAACGTTTAAAAAAAGTAGTGAACCGACTCGACTGGACCCGTCGAACTTACTCTCGCTCGGTCCTCGGCAGGTTGGGCTTAGATCAATGTGGGCCGAAAGGTTTTTTCGAGTTACTTCGTTAAAAAGCGTTATGCCGTATGAATACTTTTACATAAATCGCAATATAATTCAATTCTACGTCGGTAATAAACGTTTTTTCCGTTCTAATCAATTTAAAAAAAAATAGTGGACGGAGACGACGCGACCCGTCGAACTTACCCTAGCTCGGTCCTCGGTACGTTGGCACTTGGAACAATTTCGGCCGAAAAGTTTTTTCGAGATATTTCGTTAAAGAGCGTTATGCGGTATGAATATTTTTACATAAATTGCAATATAATTCGATTTTACGTTTGGATTAAACATTTTTTTTGTTCCAAAAAGGTTTAAAAACAGTAGTGAACCGACTCGACTCGACCCGTAGAACTTACTCTCGCTCGGCCCTCGGTACGTAGGGACTTAGAACAATTTGGGCCGAAAGGTTTTTTCGAGTTACTTCGTTAAAAAGCGTTATGCCTTATGAATATTTTTACATAAATCGCAATATAATTCTATTCCACGTCGGGATTAAACGTTTTTTCCGTTCTAATGAATTTAAAAAAAAATAGTGGACGAAGACGACTCGACCCGTCGAACTTACTCTCGCTCGATCCTCGGCACGTTGGGACTTAGTAGAATTTTTGAGCGAAAAGTTTTTTCGAGTTATTTCGTTAAATAGCGTTATGCGGTATGAATATTTTTACATAAATCGCAATATAATTCGATTTTACGTATGGATTAAACATTTTTCTTGTCCCAAAAAGGTTTAAAAAAGTAGTGAGCCGACTCGACTCGACCCGTCGAACTTACTCTCGCTGGGTACTCTGTACGTAGGGACTTCAAAAACTTCGGCCGAAAGGTTTTTTCGAGTTATTTCGTTAGAAAGCGTTATGAGGTATGAATATTTTTACATAAATCGCAATATAATTCGATTTTACGTATGGATTAAACATTTTTTTTGTCCCAAAAAGGTTTAAAAAAGTAGTGAGCCGACTCGACTCGACCCGTCGAACTTAATCTCGCTCGGTCCTCGGTACGTTGGGACTTAGACCAATTTGGGCCGAAAGGTTTTTTCGAGATAGTTCTTTGAATAGCGTTACGAGGTATGAATATTCTCACACAAATCGCAATATTATTCAATTCTACGTCGGGATTAAACGTTTTTTCCGTTCTAATCAATTTAAAAAAAAATAGTGGACGAAGACGACTCGATCCGTCGAACTTACTCTCGCTCGGTCCTCGGTACGTTGGGACTTCGAAGAATTTTTGACAGAAAAGTTTTTTCGAGTTATTTCGTTAAAAAGCGTTATGAGGAATGAATATTTTTACATAAATCGCAATATAATTCAATTCTACGTAGGGATTAAACGTTTTTTTCGTTCTAATCAATTAAAAAAAAATAGTGGACGGAGACGACTCGACCCGTCGAACTTACTCTCGCACGGTCCACGGTACGTTGGGACTTCGAAAAACTTCGGCCGAAAGGTTGTCTCGAGTCATTTCGTTAGAAAGCGTTATGAGGTATGAATATTTTCACGCAAATCGCAATATAATTCAATTCTACGTCGGGATTAAACGTTTTTTTTCGTTCTAATCAATTAAAAAAAAATAGTGGACGGAGACGACTCGACCCGTCGAACTTACCCTCGCACGGTCCACGGTACGTTGGGACTTAGTAGAATTTTTGACCGAAAAGTTTTTTTTGAGTTATTTCGTTAAATAGCGTTATGCCGTATGAATATTTTTAGATAAATCGCAATATAATTCAATTCTACGTCGGGATTAAACGTTTTTTCCGTTCTAATTAATTTAAAAAAAAAATAGTGGACGAAGACGATTCGATCCGTCGAACTTACTCTCGCTCGGTCCTCGGCAGGTTGGGACTTGGAACAATTTGGGCCGAAAGGTTTTTTCGAGATAATACTTTAAATAGCGTTATGAGGTATGAATATTTTCACACAAATCGCAATATAATTCAAATTTACGTCGGGATTAAACGTTTTTTCCGTTCTAATCAATTTAAAAAAAAATGGTGGACGAAGACGACTCGATCCGTCGAACTTACTCTCGCTCGGTCCTCGGCAGGTTGGGACTTGGAACAATTTCGGCCGAAAGGTTTTTTCGAGTTATTTCGTTAAAAAACGTTATGCCGTATGAATATTTCTAGATAAATCGCAATATAATTCGATTTTACGTATGGATTAAATATTTTTTTTGTTCCAAAAAGGTTTAAAAAAAGTAGTGAACCGACGCGACTCGACCCGTCGAACTTACTCTCGCTCGGTCCTCGGCAGGTTGGGACTTCGAAAAACTTCGGCCGAAAGGTTTTATCGAGTTATTTCGTTAAAAAGCGTTATGAGGTATGAATATTTTCACACAAATCGCAATATAATTCAGTTCTACGTCGGGATTAAACGTTTTTTCCGTTCTAATCAATTAAAAAAAAATAGTGGACGGAGACGACTCGAACCGTCGAACTTACTCTCGCTCGGTCCTCAGCAGGTTGGAACTTAGTAGAATTTTTGACCGAAAAGTTTTTTCGAGTAATTTCGTTAAATAGCGTTATGCGGTATGAATATTTTTACATAAATCGCAATATAATTCGATTTTACGTATGGATTAAACATTTTTTTTGTTCCAAAAAGGTTTTAAAAAAGTAGTGAAACGACTCGACTCGACCCGTCGAACTTAATCTCGCTCGGTCCTCGGTACGTTGGGACTTAGACCAATTTGGGCCGAAAGGTTTTTTCGAGATAGTTCTTTGAATAGCGTTACGAGGTATGAATATTCTCACACAAATCGCAATATAATTCAATTCTACGTCGGGATTAAACGTTTTTTCCGTTCTAATCAATTTAAAAAAAAATAGTGGACGAAGACGACTCGATCCGTCGAACTTACTCTCGCTCGGTCCTCGGTACGTTGGGACTTCGAAGAATTTTTGACAGAAAAGTTTTTTCGAGTTATTTCGTTAAAAAGCGTTATGAGGAATGAATATTTTTACATAAGTCGCAATATAATTCAATTCTACGTAGGGATTAAACGTTTTTTTCGTTCTAATCAATTAAAAAAAAATAGTGGACGGAGACGGCTCTATCAGTCGAACTTACTCTCGCTCGGTCCTCGGTATGTTGGGACTTGGAACCATTTCGGCCGAAAGGTTTTTTCGAGTTATTTCGTTAAAAAGCGTTATGCCGTATGAATATTTTTAGATAAATCGCAATATAATTCAATTCTACGTCGGGATTAAACGTTTTTTCCGTTCTAATTAATTTAAAAAAAAAATAGTGGACGAAGACGACTCAATCCGTCGAACTTACTCTCGCTCGGTCCTCGGTACGTTGGGACTTCGTAGAATTTTTGACCGAAAAGTTTTTTCGAGTTATTTCGTTAAATAGCGTTATGTCGTATGAATATTTTTAGATAAATCGCAATATAATTCTATTTTACGTATGGATTAAACATTTTTTTTGTTCCAAAAAGGTTTAAAAAATGTAGTGAACCGACTCGACTCGACCCGTCGAACTTACCCTCGCGCGATCCTCGGTACGTTGGGACTTAGTAGAATTTTTGACCGAAATTTTTTTCGAGTTATTTCGTTAAATAGCGTTATGCGGTATGAATATTTTTACATAAATCGCAATATAATTCAATTCTACGTCGGTAATAAACGTTTTTTCCGTTCTAATCAATTTAAAAAAAAATAGTGGACGGAGACGACGCGACCCGTCGAACTTACCCTAGCTCGGTCCTCGGTACGTTGGCACTTGGAACAATTTCGGCCGAAAAGTTTTTTCGAGATATTTCGTTAAAGAGCGTTATGCCTTATGAATATTTTTACATAAATCGCAATATAATTCTATTCCACGTCGGGATTAAACGTTCTTTCCGTTCTAATGAATTTAAAAAAAAATAGTGGACGAAGACGACTCGACCCGTCGAACTTACTCTCGCTCGGTCCTCGGTATGTTGGGACTTGGAACAATTTCGGCCGAAAGGTTTTTTCGAGTTATTTCGTTAAAAAGCGTTATGCCGTATGAATATTTTTAGATAAATCGCAATATAATTCAATTCTACGTCGGGATTAAACGTTTTTTCCGTTCTAATTAATTTAAAAAAAAAATAGTGGACGAAGACGACTCGATCCGTCGAACTTACTCTCGCTCGGTCCTCGGTATGTTGGGACTTGGAACAATTTGGGCCGAAAGGTTTTTTCGAGTTATTTCGTTAAAAAGCGTTATGCCGTATGAATATTTTTAGATAAATCGCAATATAATTCAATTCTACGTCGGGATTAAACGTTTCTTCCGTTCTAATTAATTTAAAAAAAAAATAGTGGACGAAGACGACTCGATCCGTCGAACTTACTCTCGCTCGGTCCTCGGCAGGTTGGGACTTAGAACAATTTGGGCCGAAAGGTTTTATCGAGATAATACTTTAAATAGCGTTATGAGGTATGAATATTTTCACACAAATCGCAATATAATTCAAATTTACGTCGGGATTAAACGTTTCTTCCGTTCTAATCAATTTAAAAAAAAATGGTGGACGAAGACGACTCGATCCGTCGAACTTACTCTCGCTCGGCCCTCGGTACGTTGGGACTTCGAAAAACTTCGGCCGAAAGGTTGTTTCGAGTTATTTCGTTAGAAAGCGTTATGAGGTATGAATATTTTCACGCAAATCGCAATATAATTCAATTCTACGTCGGGATTAAACGTTTTTTTTCGTTCTAATCAATTAAAAAAAAATAGTGGACGGAGACGACTCGACCCGTCGAACTTACCCTCGCACGGTCCACGGTACGTTGGGACTTAGTAGAATTTTTGACCGAAAAGTTTTTTTCGAGTTATTTCGTTAAATAGCGTTATGCCGTATGAATATTTTTAGATAAATCGCAATATAATTCAATTCTACGTCGGGATTAATCGTTTTTTCCGTTCTAATCAATTTAAAAAAAAATAGTGAACCGACTCGACTCGACCCGTCGAACTTACTCTCGCGCGATGCTCGGTACGTTGGGACTTAGTAGAATTTTTGACCGAAAAGTTTTTTCGAGTTATTTCGTTAAATAGCGTTATGCGGTATGAATATTTTTACATAAATCGCAATATAATTCAATTCTACGTCGGGATTAAACCTTTTTTCCGTTCTAATCAATTCAAAGAAAATAGTGAACCGACTCGACTCGACCCGTCGAACTTACTCTCGCGCGATCCTCGGTACGTTGGGATTTAGTAGAATTTTTGACCGTAAAGTTTTTTCGAGTTATTTCGTTAAATAGCGTTATGAGGTATGACCATTTTCACATAAATCGCAATATAATTCGATTTTACGTATGGATAAAACATTTTTTTTGTTGCAAAAACGTTTAAAAAAAGTAGTGAACCGACTCGACTGGACCCGTCGAACTTACTCTCGCTCGGTCCTCGGCAGGTTGGGCTTAGATCAATGTGGGCCGAAAGGTTTTTTCGAGTTACTTCGTTAAAAAGCGTTATGCCGTATGAATATTTTTACATAAATCGCAATATAATTCAATTCTACGTCGGTAATAAACGTTTTTTCCGTTCTAATCAATTTAAAAAAAAATAGTGGACGGAGACGACGCGACCCGTCGAACTTACCCTAGCTCGGTCCTCGGTACGTTGGCACTTGGAACAATTTCGGCCGAAAAGTTTTTTCGAGATATTTCGTTAAAGAGCGTTATGCGGTATGAATATTTTTACATAAATTGCAATATAATTCGATTTTACGTTTGGATTAAACATTTTTTTTGTTCCAAAAAGGTTTAAAAACAGTAGTGAACCGACTCGACTCGACCCGTAGAACTTACTCTCGCTCGGCCCTCGGTACGTAGGGACTTAGAACAATTTGGGCCGAAAGGTTTTTTCGAGTTACTTCGTTAAAAAGCGTTATGCCTTATGAATATTTTTACATAAATCGCAATATAATTCTATTCCACGTCGGGATTAAACGTTTTTTCCGTTCTAATGAATTTAAAAAAAAATAGTGGACGAAGACGACTCGACCCGTCGAACTTACTCTCGCTCGATCCTCGGCACGTTGGGACTTAGTAGAATTTTTGAGCGAAAAGTTTTTTCGAGTTATTTCGTTAAATAGCGTTATGCGGTATGAATATTTTTACATAA
The DNA here is from genome assembly GCA_963971185.1 of Bombus muscorum. Lineage (NCBI taxonomy): Eukaryota > Metazoa > Arthropoda > Insecta > Hymenoptera > Apidae > Bombus > Bombus muscorum. The sequence continues at coordinate 6,393,542 of OZ020132.1, forward strand.
ATCGCAATATAATTCGATTTTACGTATGGATTAAACATTTTTCTTGTCCCAAAAAGGTTTAAAAAAGTAGTGAGCCGACTCGACTCGACCCGTCGAACTTACTCTCGCTGGGTACTCTGTACGTAGGGACTTCAAAAACTTCGGCCGAAAGGTTTTTTCGAGTTATTTCGTTAGAAAGCGTTATGAGGTATGAATATTTTTACATAAATCGCAATATAATTCGATTTTACGTATGGATTAAACATTTTTTTTGTCCCAAAAAGGTTTAAAAAAGTAGTGAGCCGACACGACTCGACCCGTCGAACTTACTCTCGCTGGGTACTCGGTACGTAGGGACTTCAAAAACTTCGGCCGAAAGGTTTTTTCGAGTTATTTCGTTAAAAAGCGTTATGAGCTATGAATATTTTCACACAAATCGCAATATAATTCAATTCTACGTCGGGATTAAACGTTTTTTCCGTTCTAATCAATTTAAAAAAAAATAGAGGACGGAGACGGCTCTATCAGTCGAACTTACTCTCGCTCGGTCCTCGGTATGTTGGGACTTGGAACAATTTCGGCCGAAAGGTTTTTTCGAGTTATTTCGTTAAAAAGCGTTATGCCGTATGAATATTTTTAGATAAATCGCAATATAATTCAATTCTACGTCGGGATTAATCGTTTTTTCCGTTCTAATCAATTTAAAAAAAAATAGTGAACCGACTCGACTCGACCCGTCGAACTTACTCTCGCGCGATCCTCGGTACGTTGGGACTTAGTAGAATTTTTGACCGAAAAGTTTTTTCGAGTTATTTCGTTAAATAGCGTTATGCGGTATGAATATTTTTACATAAATCGCAATATAATTCAATTCTACGTCGGGATTAAACCTTTTTTCCGTTCTAATCAATTCAAAGAAAATAGTGAACCGACTCGACTCGACCCGTCGAACTTACTCTCGCGCGATCCTCGGTACGTTGGGATTTAGTAGAATTTTTGACCGTAAAGTTTTTTCGAGTTATTTCGTTAAATAGCGTTATGAGGTATGACCATTTTCACATAAATCGCAATATAATTCGATTTTACGTATGGATAAAACATTTTTTTTGTTGCAAAAACGTTTAAAAAAAGTAGTGAACCGACTCGACTGGACCCGTCGAACTTACTCTCGCTCGGTCCTCGGCAGGTTGGGCTTAGATCAATGTGGGCCGAAAGGTTTTTTCGAGTTACTTCGTTAAAAAGCGTTATGCCGTATGAATATTTTTACATAAATCGCAATATAATTCAATTCTACGTCGGTAATAAACGTTTTTTCCGTTCTAATCAATTTAAAAAAAAATAGTGGACGGAGACGACGCGACCCGTCGAACTTACCCTAGCTCGGTCCTCGGTACGTTGGCACTTGGAACAATTTCGGCCGAAAAGTTTTTTCGAGATATTTCGTTAAAGAGCGTTATGCGGTATGAATATTTTTACATAAATTGCAATATAATTCGATTTTACGTTTGGATTAAACATTTTTTTTGTTCCAAAAAGGTTTAAAAAAAGTAGTGAACCGACTCGACTCGACCCGTAGAACTTACTCTCGCTCGGCCCTCGGTACGTAGGGACTTAGAACAATTTGGGCCGAAAGGTTTTTTCGAGTTACTTCGTTAAAAAGCGTTATGCCTTATGAATATTTTTACATAAATTTTTACATAATAAAGATACATTTACCATGTATCTTCGTCCAGTCGCGGGGAGACGCGTTCGCTTTGAGACGAGTCAACGAGAGTCGTAAATTCCCGTTACGATATTAATCGACACCGCGAGCAGGGCGATCCCCTGATTTCTGTTACGATAATAGGGGTGGTTGTGTTCGAATAACTGTAGTCTACAGTTATCTAATATATATTTTATTTCTCACCTTTAACAACACGTGGAACGTACACAGATTATTTCTAATTCTTACCCGAGGGTTTAGATATTAGCGCGTTAGAGACCAAGATACTGACTCTTCGATAGAACGAATAATTGATCTACAATATTCGATAAACGAACGATAATCGAACGGTAAATATTCTCAAATTTCCGAGCGGTAAATATTCTCAAATTTCCGAGCGGTAAATATTCTCAAATTTTCCGAGCGGTAAATATTCTCAAATTTTCCGAGCGGTAAATATTCTCAAATTTCCGAGCGGTAAATATTCTCAAATTTTCCGAGCGGTAAATATTCTCAAATTTCCAACGACTTCTCCGAGTCACTACATTTATATCCGTCGGAGATGAAAAAACGTCGGGGTCTATCTTTTGAAAATGTTTGGGAAGATACCCGACGTTTGTTTACAATTAAAATTGTCTTAATGTCGTGATAAAGATACAATATAAAAACAATCTTAACGGCTTTAACTGTCTTTCGCTTCAAATACTGTAAACACGGTTATATTTTCAGTATAGGTACACGTAACTATTGTAATTAGTTTTATTTGAATTATATAGATACTGCTGCTTTATAATATAATTCTATTCCACGTCGGGATTAAACGTTTTTTCCGTTCTAATGAATTTAAAAAAAAATAGTGGACGAAGACGACTCGACCCGTCGAACTTACTCTCGCTCGATCCTCGGCACGTTGGGACTTAGTAGAATTTTTGAGCGAAAAGTTTTTTCGAGTTATTTCGTTAAATAGCGTTATGCGGTATGAATATTTTTACATAAATCGCAATATAATTCGATTTTACGTATGGATTAAACATTTTTTTTGTCCCAAAAAGGTTTAAAAAAGTAGTGAGCCGACTCGACTCGACCCGTCGAACTTACTCTCGCTGGGTACTCTGTACGTAGGGACTTCAAAAACTTCGGCCGAAAGGTTTTTTCGAGTTATTTCGTTAGAAAGCGTTATGAGGTATGAATATTTTTACATAAATCGCAATATAATTCGATTTTACGTATGGATTAAACATTTTTTTTGTCCCAAAAAGGTTTAAAAAAGTAGTGAGCCGACACGACTCGACCCGTCGAACTTACTCTCGCTGGGTACTCGGTACGTAGGGACTTCAAAAACTTCGGCCGAAAGGTTTTTTCGAGTTATTTCGTTAAAAAGCGTTATGAGCTATGAATATTTTCACACAAATCGCAATATAATTCAATTCTACGTCGGGATTAAACGTTTTTTCCGTTCTAATCAATTTAAAAAAAAATAGAGGACGGAGACGGCTCTATCAGTCGAACTTACTCTCGCTCGGTCCTCGGTATGTTGGGACTTGGAACAATTTCGGCCGAAAGGTTTTTTCGAGTTATTTCGTTAAAAAGCGTTATGCCGTATGAATATTTTTAGATAAATCGCAATATAATTCAATTCTACGTCGGGATTAAACGTTTTTTCCGTTCTAATTAATTTAAAAAAAAAATAGTGGACGAAGACGACTCGATCCGTCGAACTTACTCTCGCTCGGTCCTCGGCAGGTTGGGACTTAGAACAATTTGGGCCGAAAGGTTTTATCGAGATAATACTTTAAATAGCGTTATGAGGTATGAATATTTTCACACAAATCGCAATATAATTCAAATTTACGTCGGGATTAAACGTTTCTTCCGTTCTAATCAATTTAAAAAAAAATGGTGGACGAAGACGACTCGATCCGTCGAACTTACTCTCGCTCGGCCCTCGGTACGTTGGGACTTCGAAAAACTTCGGCCGAAAGGTTGTTTCGAGTTATTTCGTTAGAAAGCGTTATGAGGTATGAATATTTTCACGCAAATCGCAATATAATTCAATTCTACGTCGGGATTAAACGTTTTTTTTCGTTCTAATCAATTAAAAAAAAATAGTGGACGGAGACGACTCGACCCGTCGAACTTACCCTCGCACGGTCCACGGTACGTTGGGACTTAGTAGAATTTTTGACCGAAAAGTTTTTTTCGAGTTATTTCGTTAAATAGCGTTATGCCGTATGAATATTTTTAGATAAATCGCAATATAATTCAATTCTACGTCGGGATTAAACGTTTTTTTTCGTTCTAATCAATTAAAAAAAAATAGTGGACGGAGACGACTCCACCCGTCGAACTTACTCTCGCGCGATCCTCGGTACGTTGAGGCTTAGAACAATTTCGGTCGAAGGTTTTTTTCGAGATATTTCGTTAAAGAGCGTTATGCGGTATGAATATTTTTACATAAATCGCAATATAATTCGATTTTACGTTTGGATTAAACATTTTTTTTGTTCCAAAAAGGTTTAAAAAAAGTAGTGAACCGACTCGACTCGTCCCGTCGAACTTACTCTCTCGTGATCCTCGGTACGTTGGGACTTAATAGTATTTTTGACCGAAAAGTTTTTTCGAGTTATTTCGATAAATAGCGTTATGCGGTATAAATATTTTTACATAAATCGCAATATAATTCAATTCTACGTCGGGATTAAACCTTTTTTTCCGTTCTAATCAATTTAAAAAAAAATAGTCAACCGACTCGACTCGACCCGTCGAACTTACTCTCGCGCGATCCTCGGTACGTTGGGACTTGGAACTATTTCGGCCGAAATTTTTTTCGAGATATTTCGTTAAAGAGCGTTATGAGGTATGACCATTTTCACATAAATCGCAATATAATTCGATTTTACGTATGGATTAAACATTTTTTTTGTTCCAAAAAGGTTTAAAAAAAGTAGTGAAACGACTCGACTCGACCCGTCGAACTTAATCTCGCTCGGTCATCGGTACGTAGGGACTTAGAACAATTTGGGCCGAAAGGTTTTTTCGAGTTACTTCGTTAAAAAGCGTTATGCCTTATGAATATTTTTACATAAATCGCAATATAATTCTATTCCACGTCGGGATTAAACATTTTTTCCGTTCTAATGAATTTAAAAAAAAATAGTGGACGAAGACGACTCGACCCGTCGAACTTACTCTCGCTCGATCCTCGGCACGTTGGGACTTAGTAGAATTTTTGACCGAAAAGTTTTTTTCGAGTTATTTCGTTAAATAGCGTTATGCCGTATGAATATTTTTAGATAAATCGCAATATAATTCAATTCTACGTCGGGATTAATCGGTTTTTCCGTTCTAATCAATTTAAAAAAAAATAGTGAACCGACTCGACTCGACCCGTCGAACTTACTCTCGCTCGATCCTCGGCACGTTGGGACTTAGTAGAATTTTTGAGCGAAAAGTTTTTTCGAGTTATTTCGTTAAATAGCGTTATGCGGTATGAATATTTTTACATAAATCGCAATATAATTCGATTTTACGTATGGATTAAACATTTTTTTTGTCCCAAAAAGGTTTAAAAAAGTAGTGAGCCGACTCGACTCGACCCGTCGAACTTACTCTCGCTGGGTACTCTGTACGTAGGGACTTCAAAAACTTCGGCCGAAAGGTTTTTTCGAGTTATTTCGTTAGAAAGCGTTATGAGGTATGAATATTTTTACATAAATCGCAATATAATTCGATTTTACGTATGGATTAAACATTTTTTTTGTCCCAAAAAGGTTTAAAAAAGTAGTGAGCCGACACGACTCGACCCGTCGAACTTACTCTCGCTGGGTACTCGGTACGTAGGGACTTCAAAAACTTCGGCCGAAAGGTTTTTTCGAGTTATTTCGTTAAAAAGCGTTATGAGCTATGAATATTTTCACACAAATCGCAATATAATTCAATTCTACGTCGGGATTAAACGTTTTTTCCGTTCTAATCAATTTAAAAAAAAATAGAGGACGGAGACGGCTCTATCAGTCGAACTTACTCTCGCTCGGTCCTCGGTATGTTGGGACTTGGAACAATTTCGGCCGAAAGGTTTTTTCGAGTTATTTCGTTAAAAAGCGTTATGCCGTATGAATATTTTTAGATAAATCGCAATATAATTCAATTCTACGTCGGGGTTAAACGTTTTTTCCGTTCTAATTAATTTAAAAAAAAAATAGTGGACGAAGACGACTCGATCCGTCGAACTTACTCTCGCTCGGTCCTCGGCAGGTTGGGACTTAGAACAATTTGGGCCGAAAGGTTTTATCGAGATAATACTTTAAATAGCGTTATGAGGTATGAATATTTTCACACAAATCGCAATATAATTCAAATTTACGTCGGGATTAAACGTTTCTTCCGTTCTAATCAATTTAAAAAAAAATGGTGGACGAAGACGACTCGATCCGCCGAACTTACTCTCGCTCGGCCCTCGGTACGTTGGGACTTCGAAAAACTTCGGCCGAAAGGTTGTTTCGAGTTATTTCGTTAGAAAGCGTTATGAGGTATGAATATTTTCACGCAAATCGCAATATAATTCAATTCTACGTCGGGATTAAACGTTTTTTTTCGTTCTAATCAATTAAAAAAAAATAGTGGACGGAGACGACTCGACCCGTCGAACTTACCCTCGCACTGTCCACGGTACGTTGGGACTTAGTAGAATTTTTGACCGAAAAGTTTTTTTCGAGTTATTTCGTTAAATAGCGTTATGCCGTATGAATATTTTTAGATAAATCGCAATATAATTCAATTCTACGTCGGGATTAAACGTTTTTTTTCGTTCTAATCAATTAAAAAAAAATAGTGGACGGAGACGACTCCACCCGTCGAACTTACTCTCGCGCGATCCTCGGTACGTTGAGGCTTAGAACAATTTCGGTCGAAGGTTTTTTTCGAGATATTTCGTTAAAGAGCGTTATGCGGTATGAATATTTTTACATAAATCGCAATATAATTCGATTTTACGTTTGGATTAAACATTTTTTTTGTTCCAAAAAGGTTTAAAAAAAGTAGTGAACCGACTCGACTCGTCCCGTCGAACTTACTCTCTCGCGATCCTCGGTACGTTGGGACTTAATAGTATTTTTGACCGAAAAGTTTTTTCGAGTTATTTCGATAAATAGCGTTATGCGGTATAAATATTTTTACATAAATCGCAATATAATTCAATTCTACGTCGGGATTAAACCTTTTTTTCCGTTCTAATCAATTTAAAAAAAAATAGTCAACCGACTCGACTCGACCCGTCGAACTTACTCTCGCGCGATCCTCGGTACGTTGGGACTTAGTAGAATTTTTGACCGAAAAGTTTTTTCGAGTTATTTCGTTAAATAGCGTTATGCGGCATGAATATTTTTACATAAATCGCAATATAATTCAATTCTACGTCGGGATTAAACGCTTTTTCCGTTCTAATCAATTTAAAAAAAAATAGTGGACGAAGACGACTCGATCCGTCGAACTTACTCTCACTCGGTCCTCGGTACGTTGAGACTTAGAACAATTTCGGTCGAAAGGTTTTTTCGAGTTATTTCGTTAGAAAGCGTTATGAGGTATGAATATTTTTACATAAATCGCAATATAATTCGATTTTACGTATGGATTAAACATTTTTTTTGTTCCAAAAAGGTTTAAAAAAAGTAGTGAACCGACTCGACTCGACCCGTCGAACTTACTATCCCTCGGCCCTCGGTACGTAGGGACTTAGAACAATTTGGGCCGAAAGGTTTTTTCGAGTTACTTCGTTAAAAAGTGTTATGCCGTATGAATACTTTTACATAAATCACAATGTAATTCTATTCCACGTCGGGATTAAACCTTTTTTCCGTTCTAATCAATTCAAAAAAAAATAGTGAACCGACTCGACTCGACCCGTCGAACTTACTCTCGCGCGATCCTCGGTACGTTGGGATTTAGTAGAATTTTTGACCGAAAAGTTTTTTCGAGTTATTTCGTTAAATAGCCTTATGAGGTATGACCATTTTCACATAAATCGCAATATAATTCGATTTTACGTATGGATTAAACATTTTTTTTGTTCCAAAAAGGTTTAAAAAAGTAGTGAGCCGACTCGACTCGACCCGTCGAACTTACTCTCGCGCGATCCTCGGTACGTTGGGACTTAGTAGAATTTTTGACCGAAAAGTTTTTTCGAGTTATTTCGTTAAATAGCGTTATGCGGTATGAATATTTTTACATAAATCGCAATATAATTCAATTCTACGTCGGGATTAAACGCTTTTTCCGTTCTAATCAATTTAAAAAAAAATAGTGGACGAAGACGACTCGATCCGTCGAACTTACTCTCACTCGGTCCTCGGTACGTTGAGACTTAGAACAATTTCGGTCGAAAGGTTTTTTCGAGTTATTTCGTTAGAAAGCGTTATGAGGTATGAATATTTTTACATAAATCGCAATATAATTCGATTTTACGTATGGATTAAACATTTTTTTTGTTCCAAAAAGGTTTAAAAAAAGTAGTGAACCGACTCGACTCGACCCGTAGAACTTACTCTCGCTCGGCCCTCGGTACGTAGGGACTTAGAACAATTTGGGCCGAAAGGTTTTTTCGAGTTACTTCGTTAAAAAGCGTTATGCCTTATGAATATTTTTACATAAATTTTTACATAATAAAGATACATTTACCATGTATCTTCGTCCAGTCGCGGGGAGACGCGTTCGCTTTGAGACGAGTCAACGAGAGTCGTAAATTCCCGTTACGATATTAATCGACACCGCGAGCAGGGCGATCCCCTGATTTCTGTTACGATAATAGGGGTGGTTGTGTTCGAATAACTGTAGTCTACAGTTATCTAATATATATTTTATTTCTCACCTTTAACAACACGTGGAACGTACACAGATTATTTCTAATTCTTACCCGAGGGTTTAGATATTAGCGCGTTAGAGACCAAGATACTGACTCTTCGATAGAACGAATAATTGATCTACAATATTCGATAAACGAACGATAATCGAACGGTAAATATTCTCAAATTTCCGAGCGGTAAATATTCTCAAATTTCCGAGCGGTAAATATTCTCAAATTTTCCGAGCGGTAAATATTCTCAAATTTTCCGAGCGGTAAATATTCTCAAATTTCCGAGCGGTAAATATTCTCAAATTTTCCGAGCGGTAAATATTCTCAAATTTCCAACGACTTCTCCGAGTCACTACATTTATATCCGTCGGAGATGAAAAAACGTCGGGGTCTATCTTTTGAAAATGTTTGGGAAGATACCCGACGTTTGTTTACAATTAAAATTGTCTTAATGTCGTGATAAAGATACAATATAAAAACAATCTTAACGGCTTTAACTGTCTTTCGCTTCAAATACTGTAAACACGGTTATATTTTCAGTATAGGTACACGTAACTATTGTAATTAGTTTTATTTGAATTATATAGATACTGCTGCTTTATAATATAATTCTATTCCACGTCGGGATTAAACGTTTTTTCCGTTCTAATGAATTTAAAAAAAAATAGTGGACGAAGACGACTCGACCCGTCGAACTTACTCTCGCTCGATCCTCGGCACGTTGGGACTTAGTAGAATTTTTGAGCGAAAAGTTTTTTCGAGTTATTTCGTTAAATAGCGTTATGCGGTATGAATATTTTTACATAAATCGCAATATAATTCGATTTTACGTATGGATTAAACATTTTTTTTGTCCCAAAAAGGTTTAAAAAAGTAGTGAGCCGACTCGACTCGACCCGTCGAACTTACTCTCGCTGGGTACTCTGTACGTAGGGACTTCAAAAACTTCGGCCGAAAGGTTTTTTCGAGTTATTTCGTTAGAAAGCGTTATGAGGTATGAATATTTTTACATAAATCGCAATATAATTCGATTTTACGTATGGATTAAACATTTTTTTTGTCCCAAAAAGGTTTAAAAAAGTAGTGAGCCGACACGACTCGACCCGTCGAACTTACTCTCGCTGGGTACTCGGTACGTAGGGACTTCAAAAACTTCGGCCGAAAGGTTTTTTCGAGTTATTTCGTTAAAAAGCGTTATGAGCTATGAATATTTTCACACAAATCGCAATATAATTCAATTCTACGTCGGGATTAAACGTTTTTTCCGTTCTAATCAATTTAAAAAAAAATAGAGGACGGAGACGGCTCTATCAGTCGAACTTACTCTCGCTCGGTCCTCGGTATGTTGGGACTTGGAACAATTTCGGCCGAAAGGTTTTTTCGAGTTATTTCGTTAAAAAGCGTTATGCCGTATGAATATTTTTAGATAAATCGCAATATAATTCAATTCTACGTCGGGATTAAACGTTTTTTCCGTTCTAATTAATTTAAAAAAAAAATAGTGGACGAAGACGACTCGATCCGTCGAACTTACTCTCGCTCGGTCCTCGGCAGGTTGGGACTTAGAACAATTTGGGCCGAAAGGTTTTATCGAGATAATACTTTAAATAGCGTTATGAGGTATGAATATTTTCACACAAATCGCAATATAATTCAAATTTACGTCGGGATTAAACGTTTCTTCCGTTCTAATCAATTTAAAAAAAAATGGTGGACGAAGACGACTCGATCCGTCGAACTTACTCTCGCTCGGCCCTCGGTACGTTGGGACTTCGAAAAACTTCGGCCGAAAGGTTGTTTCGAGTTATTTCGTTAGAAAGCGTTATGAGGTATGAATATTTTCACGCAAATCGCAATATAATTCAATTCTACGTCGGGATTAAACGTTTTTTTTCGTTCTAATCAATTAAAAAAAAATAGTGGACGGAGACGACTCGACCCGTCGAACTTACCCTCGCACGGTCCACGGTACGTTGGGACTTAGTAGAATTTTTGACCGAAAAGTTTTTTTCGAGTTATTTCGTTAAATAGCGTTATGCCGTATCAATATTTTTAGATAAATCGCAATATAATTCAATTCTACGTCGGGATTAAACGTTTTTTTTCGTTCTAATCAATTAAAAAAAAATAGTGGACGGAGACGACTCCACCCGTCGAACTTACTCTCGCGCGATCCTCGGTACGTTGAGGCTTAGAACAATTTCGGTCGAAGGTTTTTTTCGAGATATTTCGTTAAAGAGCGTTATGCGGTATGAATATTTTTACATAAATCGCAATATAATTCGATTTTACGTTTGGATTAAACATTTTTTTTGTTCCAAAAAGGTTTAAAAAAAGTAGTGAACCGACTCGACTCGTCCCGTCGAACTTACTCTCTCGCGATCCTCGGTACGTTGGGACTTAATAGTATTTTTGACCGAAAAGTTTTTTCGAGTTATTTCGATAAATAGCGTTATGCGGTATAAATATTTTTACATAAATCGCAATATAATTCAATTCTACGTCGGGATTAAACCTTTTTTTCCGTTCTAATCAATTTAAAAAAAAATAGTCAACCGACTCGACTCGACCCGTCGAACTTACTCTCGCGCGATCCTCGGTACGTTGGGACTTGGAACTATTTCGGCCGAAATTTTTTTCGAGATATTTCGTTAAAGAGCGTTATGAGGTATGACCATTTTCACATAAATCGCAATATAATTCGATTTTACGTATGGATTAAACATTTTTTTTGTTCCAAAAAGGTTTAAAAAAAGTAGTGAAACGACTCGACTCGACCCGTCGAACTTAATCTCGCTCGGTCATCGGTACGTAGGGACTTAGAACAATTTGGGCCGAAAGGTTTTTTCGAGTTACTTCGTTAAAAAGCGTTATGCCTTATGAATATTTTTACATAAATCGCAATATAATTCTATTCCACGTCGGGATTAAACATTTTTTCCGTTCTAATGAATTTAAAAAAAAATAGTGGACGAAGACGACTCGACCCGTCGAACTTACTCTCGCTCGATCCTCGGCACGTTGGGACTTAGTAGAATTTTTGACCGAAAAGTTTTTTTCGAGTTATTTCGTTAAATAGCGTTATGCCGTATGAATATTTTTAGATAAATCGCAATATAATTCAATTCTACGTCGGGATTAATCGTTTTTTCCGTTCTAATCAATTTAAAAAAAAATAGTGAACCGACTCGACTCGACCCGTCGAACTTACTCTCGCTCGATCCTCGGCACGTTGGGACTTAGTAGAATTTTTGAGCGAAAAGTTTTTTCGAGTTATTTCGTTAAATAGCGTTATGCGGTATGAATATTTTTACATAAATCGCAATATAATTCGATTTTACGTATGGATTAAACATTTTTTTTGTCCCAAAAAGGTTTAAAAAAGTAGTGAGCCGACTCGACTCGACCCGTCGAACTTACTCTCGCTGGGTACTCTGTACGTAGGGACTTCAAAAACTTCGGCCGAAAGGTTTTTTCGAGTTATTTCGTTAGAAAGCGTTATGAGGTATGAATATTTTTACATAAATCGCAATATAATTCGATTTTACGTATGGATTAAACATTTTTTTTGTCCCAAAAAGGTTTAAAAAAGTAGTGAGCCGACACGACTCGACCCGTCGAACTTACTCTCGCTGGGTACTCGGTACGTAGGGACTTCAAAAACTTCGGCCGAAAGGTTTTTTCGAGTTATTTCGTTAAAAAGCGTTATGAGCTATGAATATTTTCACACAAATCGCAATATAATTCAATTCTACGTCGGGATTAAACGTTTTTTCCGTTCTAATCAATTTAAAAAAAAATAGAGGACGGAGACGGCTCTATCAGTCGAACTTACTCTCGCTCGGTCCTCGGTATGTTGGGACTTGGAACAATTTCGGCCGAAAGGTTTTTTCGAGTTATTTCGTTAAAAAGCGTTATGCCGTATGAATATTTTTAGATAAATCGCAATATAATTCAATTCTACGTCGGGATTAAACGTTTTTTCCGTTCTAATTAATTTAAAAAAAAAATAGTGGACGAAGACGACTCGATCCGTCGAACTTACTCTCGCTCGGTCCTCGGCAGGTTGGGACTTAGAACAATTTGGGCCGAAAGGTTTTATCGAGATAATACTTTAAATAGCGTTATGAGGTATGAATATTTTCACACAAATCGCAATATAATTCAAATTTACGTCGGGATTAAACGTTTCTTCCGTTCTAATCAATTTAAAAAAAAATGGTGGACGAAGACGACTCGATCCGTCGAACTTACTCTCGCTCGGCCCTCGGTACGTTGGGACTTCGAAAAACTTCGGCCGAAAGGTTGTTTCGAGTTATTTCGTTAGAAAGCGTTATGAGGTATGAATATTTTCACGCAAATCGCAATATAATTCAATTCTACGTCGGGATTAAACGTTTTTTTTCGTTCTAATCAATTAAAAAAAAATAGTGGACGGAGACGACTCGACCCGTCGAACTTACCCTCGCACTGTCCACGGTACGTTGGGACTTAGTAGAATTTTTGACCGAAAAGTTTTTTTCGAGTTATTTCGTTAAATAGCGTTATGCCGTATGAATATTTTTAGATAAATCGCAATATAATTCAATTCTACGTCGGGATTAAACGTTTTTTTTCGTTCTAATCAATTAAAAAAAAATAGTGGACGGAGACGACTCCACCCGTCGAACTTACTCTCGCGCGATCCTCGGTACGTTGAGGCTTAGAACAATTTCGGTCGAAGGTTTTTTTCGAGATATTTCGTTAAAGAGCGTTATGCGGTATGAATATTTTTACATAAATCGCAATATAATTCGATTTTACGTTTGGATTAAACATTTTTTTTGTTCCAAAAAGGTTTAAAAAAAGTAGTGAACCGACTCGACTCGTCCCGTCGAACTTACTCTCTCGCGATCCTCGGTACGTTGGGACTTAATAGTATTTTTGACCGAAAAGTTTTTTCGAGTTATTTCGATAAATAGCGTTATGCGGTATAAATATTTTTACATAAATCGCAATATAATTCAATTCTACGTCGGGATTAAACCTTTTTTTCCGTTCTAATCAATTTAAAAAAAAATAGTCAACCGACTCGACTCGACCCGTCGAACTTACTCTCGCGCGATCCTCGGTACGTTGGGACTTAGTAGAATTTTTGACCGAAAAGTTTTTTCGAGTTATTTCGTTAAATAGCGTTATGCGGCATGAATATTTTTACATAAATCGCAATATAATTCAATTCTACGTCGGGATTAAACGCTTTTTCCGTTCTAATCAATTTAAAAAAAAATAGTGGACGAAGACGACTCGATCCGTCGAACTTACTCTCACTCGGTCCTCGGTACGTTGAGACTTAGAACAATTTCGGTCGAAAGGTTTTTTCGAGTTATTTCGTTAGAAAGCGTTATGAGGTATGAATATTTTTACATAAATCGCAATATAATTCGATTTTACGTATGGATTAAACATTTTTTTTGTTCCAAAAAGGTTTAAAAAAAGTAGTGAACCGACTCGACTCGACCCGTCGAACTTACTATCCCTCGGCCCTCGGTACGTAGGGACTTAGAACAATTTGGGCCGAAAGGTTTTTTCGAGTTACTTCGTTAAAAAGTGTTATGCCGTATGAATACTTTTACAGAAATCACAATGTAATTCTATTCCACGTCGGGATTAAACCTTTTTTCCGTTCTAATCAATTCAAAAAAAAATAGTGAACCGACTCGACTCGACCCGTCGAACTTACTCTCGCGCGATCCTCGGTACGTTGGGATTTAGTAGAATTTTTGACCGAAAAGTTTTTTCGAGTTATTTCGTTAAATAGCCTTATGAGGTATGACCATTTTCACATAAATCGCAATATAATTCGATTTTACGTATGGATTAAACATTTTTTTTGTTCCAAAAAGGTTTAAAAAAGTAGTGAGCCGACTCGACTCGACCCGTCGAACTTACTCTCGCGCGATCCTCGGTACGTTGGGACTTAGTAGAATTTTTGACCGAAAAGTTTTTTCGAGTTATTTCGTTAAATAGCGTTATGCGGTATGAATATTTTTACATAAATCGCAATATAATTCAATTCTACGTCGGGATTAAACGCTTTTTCCGTTCTAATCAATTTAAAAAAAAATAGTGGACGAAGACGACTCGATCCGTCGAACTTACTCTCACTCGGTCCTCGGTACGTTGAGACTTAGAACAATTTCGGTCGAAAGGTTTTTTCGAGTTATTTCGTTAGAAAGCGTTATGAGGTATGAATATTTTTACATAAATCGCAATATAATTCGATTTTACGTATGGATTAAACATTTTTTTTGTTCCAAAAAGGTTTAAAAAAAGTAGTGAACCGACTCGACTCGACCCGTCGAACTTACTCTCGCTCGGTCCTCGGCTGGTTGGTACTTCGAAAAACTTCGGCCGAAAGGTTTTCTCGAGTTATTTCGTTAGAAAGCGTTATGAGGTATGAATATTTTTACATAAATCGCAATATAATTCGATTTTACGTATGGATTAAACATTTTTTTTGTTCCAAAAAGGTTTAAAAAAAGTTGTGAACCGACTCGACTGGACCCGGCGAACTTACTCTCGCTCGGTCCACGGCAGGTTGGGCTTAGAGCAATTTAGGCCGAAAGGTTTTTTCGAGATAATTCTTTAAATAGCGTTAAGAGGTATGAATATTTTCACACAAATCGCAATATAATTCAATTCTACGTCGGGATTAAACGTTTTTTCCGTTCTAATCAATTTAAAAAAAAAATAGAGGACGGAGACAACTCTATCAGTCGAACTTACTCTCGCTCGGTCCTCGGTACGTTGGGACTTAGAACAATTTGGGCCGAAAGGTTTTTTCGAGTTACTTCGTTAAAAAGCGTTATGCCGTATGAATATTTTTACATAAATCGCAATATAATTCAATTCTACGTCGGAAATAAACGTTTTTTCCGTTCTAATCAATTTAAAAAAAAATAGTGGACGGAGACGACGCGACCCGTCGAACTTACCCTAGCTCGGTCCTCGGTACGTTGGCACTTGGAACAATTTCGGCCGAAAAGTTTTTTCGAGATATTTCGTTAAAGAGCGTTATGCGGTATGAATATTTTTACATAAATTGCAATATAATTCGATTTTACGTTTGGATTAAACATTTTTTTTGCTCCAAAAAGGTTTAAAAAAAGTAGTGAACCGACTCGACTCGACCCGTCGAACTTACTCTCGCTCGGTCCTCGGCAGGTTGGGACTTAGAACAATTTGGGCCGAAAGGTTTTTTCGATATAATTCCTTAACTAGCGTTAAGAGGTATGAATATTTTCACACAAATCACAATATAATTCAATTCTACGTCGGGATTAAACGTTTTTTCCGTTCTAATCAATTTAAAAAAAAATAGTGAACCGACTCGACTCGACCCGTCGAACTTACTCTCGCTCGATCCTCGGTACGTTGGGAATTAGTAGAATTTTTGACCGAAAAGTTTTTTCTAGTTATTTCGTTAAATAGCGTTATGCGGTATGAATATTTTTACATAAATCGCAATATAATTCAATTCTACGTCGGGATTAAACGTTTTTTCCGTTCTAATCAATTTAAAAAAAAAATAGAGGACGGAGACGACTCGACTCGTCGAACTTACTCTCGCTCGGTGCTCGGTACGTTGAGACTTCGAACAATTTCGGTCGAAATGTTTTTTCGAGATATTTCGTTAAAGAGCGTTATGCAGTATGAATATTTTTACATAAATCGCAATATAATTCGATTTTACGTTTGGATTAAACATTTTTTTTGTTCCAAAAAGGTTTAAAAAAAGTACTGAACCGACTCGACTCGTCCCGTCGAACTTACTCTCTCGCGATCCTCGGTACGTTGGGACTTAGTAGAATTTTTGACCGAAAAGTTTTTTCGAGTTATTTCGTTAAATAGCGTTATGAGGTGTGACAATTTTTACATAAATCGCAATATAATTCGATTTTACGTATGGATAAAACATTTTTTTTGTTGCAAAAACGTTTAAAAAAAGTAGTGAACCGACTCGACTGGACCCGTCGAACTTACTCTCGCTCGGTCCTCGGCAGGTTGGGCTTAGATCAATTTGGGCCGAAAGGTTTTTTCGAGATAATTCTTTAAATAGCGTTAAGAGGTATGAATAGTTTCACACAAGTCGCACTATAATTCAATTCTATGTCGGGATTAAACGTTTTTTCCGTTCTAATCAATTTAAAAAAAAATAGTGGACGAAGACGACTCGACCCGTCGAACTTACTCTCGCTCGGTCCTCGGCAGGTTGGGACTTAGTAGAATTTTTGACCGAAAAGTTTTTTCGAGTAATTTCGTTAAATAGCGTTATGCGGTATGAATATTAATACATAAATTGCAATATAATTCGATTTTACGTTTGGATTAAACATTTTTTTTGTTCCAAAAAGGTTTAAAAAAAGTAGTGAACCGACTCGACTCGACCCGTCGAACTTACTCTCGCTCGGTCCTCGGCTGGTTGGTACTTCGAAAAACTTCGGCCGAAAGGTTTTTTCGAGTTATTTCGTTAGAAAGCGTTATGAGGTATGAATATTTTTACATAAATCGCAATATAATTCGATTTTACGTATGGATTAAACATTTTTTTTTGTTCCAAAAAGGTTTAAAAAAAGTTGTGAACCGACTCGACTGGACCCGGCGAACTTACTCTCGCTCGGTCCTCGGCAGGTTGGGCTTAGAACAATTTGGGCCGAAAGGTTTTTTCGAGATAATTCTTTAAATAGCGTTATGCGGTATGAATATTTTTACATAAATCGCAATATAATTCAATTCTACGTCGGGATTAAACGTTTTTTCCGTTCTAATCAATTTAAAAGAAAATAGAGGACGCAGACGACTCGACTCATCGAACTTACTCTCTCTCGGTGCTCGGTACGTTGAGACTTAGAACAATTTCGGCCGAAAGGTTTTTTCGAGTTATTTCGTTAAAAAGCGTTATGCCGTATGAATATTTTTAGATAAATCGCAATATAATTCAATTCTACGTCGGGATTAAACGTTTTTTCCGTTCTAATTAATTTAAAAAAAAAATAGTGGACGAAGACGACTCGATCCGTCGAACTTACTCTCGCTCGGTCCTCGGCAGGTTGGGACCTAGAACAATTTGGGCCGAAAGGTTTTATCGAGATAATACTTTAAATAGCGTTATGAGGTATGAATATTTTCACACAAATCGCAATATATTTCAAATTTACGTCGGGATTAAACGTTTTTTCCGTTCTAATCAATTTAAAAAAAAATGGTGGACGAAGACGACTCGATCCGTCGAACTTACTCTCGCTCGGCCCTCGGTACGTTGGGACTTCGAAAAACTTCGGCCGAAAGGTTGTTTCGAGTTATTTCGTTAGAAAGCGTTATGAGGTATGAATATTTTCACGCAAATCGCAATATAATTCAATTCTACGTCGGGATTAAACGTTTTTTTTCGTTCTAATCAATTAAAAAAAAATAGTGGACGGAGACGACTCGACCCGTCGAACTTACCCTCGCACGGTCCACGGTACGTTGGGACTTAGTAGAATTTTTGAACGAAAAGTTTTTTCGAGTTATTTCGTTAAATAGCGTTATGCCGTATGAATATTTTTAGATAAATCGCAATATAATTCTATTTTACGTATGGATTAAACATTTTTTTTGTTCCAAAAAGGTTTAAAAAAAGTAGTGAAACGACTCGACTCGACCCGTCGAACTTACTCTCGCGCGATCCTCGGTACGTTGGGACTTAATAGAATTTTTGACCGAAAAGTTTTTTCGAGTTATTTCGTTAAATAGCGTTATGCGGTATGAATATTTTTACATAAATCGCAATATAATTCGATTTTACGTTTGGATTAAACATTTTTTTTGTTCCAAAAAGGTTTAAAAAAAGTAGTGAACCGACTCGACTCGTCCCGTCGAACTTACTCTCTCGCGATTCTCGGTACGTTGGGACTTAATAGAATTTTTGACCGAAAAGTTTTTTCGAGTTATTTCGTTAAATAGCGTTATGCGGTATGAATATTTTTACATAAATCGCAATATAATTCGATTTTACGTTTGGATTAAACATTTTTTTTGTTCCAAAAAGGTTTAAAAAAAGTAGTGAACCGACTCGACTCGTCCCGTCGAACTTACTCTCTCGCGATCCTCGGTACGTTGGGACTTAATAGAATTTTTGACCGAAAAGTTTTTTCGAGTTATTTCGTTAAATAGCGTTATGCGGTATGAATATTTTTACATAAATCGCAATATAATTCAATTCTACGTCGGGATTAAACGCTTTTTCCGTTCTAATCAATTTAAAAAAAAATAGTGGACGAAGACGACTCGAACCGTCGAACTTTCTCTCACTCGGTCCTCGGTACGTTGAGACTTAGAACAATTTCGGTCGAAAGGTTTTTTCGAATTATTTCGTTAGAAAGCGTTATGAGGTATGAATATTTTTACATAAATCGCAATATAATTCGAGTTTACGTATGGATTAAACATTTTTTTTGTTCCAAAAAGGTTTAAAAAAAGTAGTGAACCGACTCGACTCGTCCCGTCGAACCTACTCTCTCGCGATCCTCGGTACGTTGGGACTTAATAGAATTTTTGACCGAAAAGTTTTTTCGAGTTATTTCGTTAAATAGCGTTATGAGGTATGACAATTTTTACATAAATCGCAATATAATTCGATTTTACTTATGGATAAAACATTTTTTTGTTGCAAAAACGTTTAAAAAAAGTAGTGAACCGACTCGACTGGACCCGTCGAACTTACTCTCGCTCGGTCCTCGGCAGGTTGGGCTTAGATCAATTTGGGCCGAAAGGTTTTTTCGAGATAATTCTTTAAATAGCGTTAAGAGGTATGAATAGTTTCACACAAGTCGCACTATAATTCAATTCTACGTCGGGATTAAACGTTTTTTCCGTTCTAATCAATTTAAAAAAAAATAGTGGACGAAGACGACTCGACCCGTCGAACTTGCTCTCGCACGGTCCTCGGTACGTTTGGACTTAGTAGAATTTTTGACCGAAAAGTTTTTTCGAGTTATTTCGTTAAATAGCGTTATGAGGTATGACCATTTTTACATAAATCGCAATATAATTCGATTTTACGTATGGATTAAACATTTTTTTTGTTCCAAAAAGATTTAAAAAAAGTAGTGAACCGACTCGACTCGAACAGTCGAACTTACTCTCGCTCGGTCCTCGGCAGGTTGGGCTTAGAACAATTTGGGCCGAAAGGTTTTTTCGAGATAATTCTTATATAGCGTTAAGAGGTATGAATATTAATACATAAATCGCAATATAATTCGATTTTACGTTTGGATTAAACATTTTTTTTGTTCCAAAAAGGTTTAAAAAAAGTAGTGAACCGACTCGACTCGACCCGTCGAACTTACTCTCGCTCGGCCCTCGGTACGTAGGGACTTAGAACAATTTCGGTCGAAAGGTTTTTTCGAGTTATTTCGTTAGAAAGCGTTATGAGGTATGAATATTTTTACATAAATCGCAATATAATTCGATTTTACGTATGGATTAAACATTTTTTTTGTTCCAAAAAGGTTTAAAAAAAGTTGTGAACCGACTCGCCTGGACCCGGCGAACTTACTCTCGCTCTGTCCTCGGCAGGTTGGGCTTAGAACAATTTGGGCCGAAAGGTTTTTTCGAGATAATTCTTTAAATAGCGTTAAGAGGTATGAATAGTTTCACACAAGTCGCCATATAATTCAATTCTACGTCGGGATTAAACCTTTTTTTCCGTTCTAATCAATTCAAAAAAAAATAGTGAACCGACTCGACTCGACCCGTCGAACTTACTCTCGCGCGACCCTCGGTACGTTGGGACTTAGTAGATTTTTTGACCGAAAAGTTTTTTCGAGTAATTTCGTTAAATAGCGTTATGCGGTATGAATATTAATACATAAATCGCAATATAATTCGATTTTACGTATGGATTAAACATTTTTTTTGTTCCAAAAAGGTTTAAAAATAGTAGTGAACCGACTCGACTCGACCCGTCGAACTTACTCTCGCTCGGTCCTCGGCTGGTTGGTACTTCGAAAAACTTCGGCCGAAAGGTTTTTTCGAGTTATTTCGTTAGAAAGCGTTATGAGGTATGAATATTTTTACATAAATCGCAATATAATTCGATTTTACTTATGGATTAAACATTTTTTTTGTTCCAAAAAGGTTTAAAAATAGTAGTGAACCGACTCGACTGGACCCGTCGAACTTACTCTCGCTGGGTACTCGGTACGTAGGGACTTCAAAAACTTCGGCCGAAAGGTTTTTTCGAGTTATTTCGTTAAAAAGCGTTATGCCGTATGAATATTTTTAGATAAATCGCAATATAATTCAATTCTACGTCGGGATTAAACGTTTTTTCCGTTCTAATTAATTTAAAAAAAAAATAGTGGACGAAGACGACTCGATCCGTCGAACTTACTCTCGCTCGGTCCTCGGCAGGTTGGGACTTAGAACAATTTGGGCCGAAAGGTTTTATCGAGATAATACTTTAAATAGCGTTATGAGGTATGAATATTTTCACACAAATCGCAATATAATTCAATTCTACGTCGGGATTAAACGTTTTTTCCGTTCTAATCAATTTAAAAAAAAAATAGAGGACGGAGACAACTCTATCAGTCGAACTTACTCTCGCTCGGTCCTCGGTACGTTGGGACTTAGAACAATTTGGGCCGAAAGGTTTTTTCGAGTTACTTCGTTAAAAAGCGTTATGCCGTATGAATATTTTTACATAAATCGCAATATAATTCAATTCTACGTCGGAAATAAACGTTTTTTCCGTTCTAATCAATTTAAAAAAAAATAGTGGACGGAGACGACGCGACCCGTCGAACTTACCCTAGCTCGGTCCTCGGTACGTTGGCACTTGGAACAATTTCGGCCGAAAAGTTTTTTCGAGATATTTCGTTAAAGAGCGTTATGCGGTATGAATATTTTTACATAAATTGCAATATAATTCGATTTTACGTTTGGATTAAACATTTTTTTTGCTCCAAAAAGGTTTAAAAAAAGTAGTGAACCGACTCGACTCGACCCGTCGAACTTACTCTCGCTCGGTCCTCGGCAGGTTGGGACTTAGAACAATTTGGGCCGAAAGGTTTTTTCGATATAATTCCTTAACTAGCGTTAAGAGGTATGAATATTTTCACACAAATCACAATATAATTCAATTCTACGTCGGGATTAAACGTTTTTTCCGTTCTAATCAATTTAAAAAAAAATAGTGAACCGACTCGACTCGACCCGTCGAACTTACTCTCGCTCGATCCTCGGTACGTTGGGAATTAGTAGAATTTTTGACCGAAAAGTTTTTTCTAGTTATTTCGTTAAATAGCGTTATGCGGTATGAATATTTTTACATAAATCGCAATATAATTCAATTCTACGTCGGGATTAAACGTTTTTTCCGTTCTAATCAATTTAAAAAAAAAATAGAGGACGGAGACGACTCGACTCGTCGAACTTACTCTCGCTCGGTGCTCGGTACGTTGAGACTTCGAACAATTTCGGTCGAAATGTTTTTTCGAGATATTTCGTTAAAGAGCGTTATGCAGTATGAATATTTTTACATAAATCGCAATATAATTCGATTTTACGTTTGGATTAAACATTTTTTTTTGTTCCAAAAAGGTTTAAAAAAAGTACTGAACCGACTCGACTCGTCCCGTCGAACTTACTCTCTCGCGATCCTCGGTACGTTGGGACTTAGTAGAATTTTTGACCGAAAAGTTTTTTCGAGTTATTTCGTTAAATAGCGTTATGAGGTGTGACAATTTTTACATAAATCGCAATATAATTCGATTTTACGTGTGGATAAAACATTTTTTTTGTTGCAAAAACGTTTAAAAAAAGTAGTGAACCGACTCGACTGGACCCGTCGAACTTACTCTCGCTCGGTCCTCGGCAGGTTGGGCTTAGAACAATTTCGGCCGAAAGGTTTTTTCGAGTAATTTCGTTAAATAGCGTTATGCGGTATGAATATTAATACATAAATTGCAATATAATTCGATTTTACGTTTGGATTAAACATTTTTTTTGTTCCAAAAAGGTTTAAAAAAAGTAGTGAACCGACTCGACTGGACCCGGCGAACATACTCTCGCTCGGTCCTCGGCAGGTTGGGCTTAGAAAAATTTGGGCCGAAAGGTTTTTTCGAGATAATTCTTTAAATAGCGTTATGCGGTATGAATATTTTTACATAAATCGCAATATAATTCAATTCTACGTCGGGATTAAACGTTTTTTCCGTTCTAATCAATTTAAAAGAAAATAGAGGACGCAGACGACTCGACTCATCGAACTTACTCTCGCTCGGTCCTCGGCAGGTTGGGACCTAGAACAATTTGGGCCGAAAGGTTTTATCGAGATAATACTTTAAATAGCGTTATGAGGTATGAATATTTTCACACAAATCGCAATATATTTCAAATTTACGTCGGGATTAAACGTTTTTTCCGTTCTAATCAATTTAAAAAAAAATGGTGGACGAAGACGACTCGATCCGTCGAACTTACTCTCGCTCGGCCCTCGGTACGTTGGGACTTCGAAAAACTTCGGCCGAAAGGTTGTTTCGAGTTATTTCGTTAGAAAGCGTTATGAGGTATGAATATTTTCACGCAAATCGCAATATAATTCAATTCTACGTCGGGATTAAACGTTTTTTTTCGTTCTAATCAATTAAAAAAAAATAGTGGACGGAGACGACTCGACCCGTCGAACTTACCCTCGCACGGTCCACGGTACGTTGGGACTTAGTAGAATTTTTGACCGAAAAGTTTTTTCAAGTTATTTCGTTAAATAGCGTTATGCCGTATGAATATTTTTAGATAAATCGCAATATAATTCTATTTTACGTATGGATTAAACATTTTTTTTGTTCCAAAAAGGTTTAAAAAAAGTAGTGAAACGACTCGACTCGACCCGTCGAACTTACTCTCGCGCGATCCTCGGTACGTTGGGACTTAATAGAATTTTTGACCGAAAAGTTTTTTCAAGTTATTTCGTTAAATAGCGTTATGCGGTATGAATATTTTTACATAAATCGCAATATAATTCGATTTTACGTTTGGATTAAACATTTTTTTTGTTCCAAAAAGGTTTAAAAAAAGTAGTGAACCGACTCGACTCGTCCCGTCGAACTTACTCTCTCGCGATTCTCGGTACGTTGGGACTTAATAGAATTTTTGACCGAAAAGTTTTTTCGAGTTATTTCGTTAAATAGCGTTATGCGGTATGAATATTTTTACATAAATCGCAATATAATTCGATTTTACGTTTGGATTAAACATTTTTTTTGTTCCAAAAAGGTTTAAAAAAAGTAGTGAACAGACTCGACTCGTCCCGTCGAACTTACTCTCTCGCGATCCTCGGTACGTTGGGACTTAATAGAATTTTTGACCGAAAAGTTTTTTCGAGTTATTTCGTTAAATAGCGTTATGCGGTATGAATATTTTTACATAAATCGCAATATAATTCAATTCTACGTCGGGATTAAACGCTTTTTCCGTTCTAATCAATTTAAAAAAAAATAGTGGACGTAGACGACTCGATCCGTCGAACTTTCTCTCACTCGGTCCTCGGTACGTTGAGACTTAGAACAATTTCGGTCGAAAGGTTTTTTCGAATTATTTCGTTAGAAAGCGTTATGAGGTATGAATATTTTTACATAAATCGCAATATAATTCGAGTTTACGTATGGATTAAACATTTTTTTTGTTCCAAAAAGGTTTAAAAAAAGTAGTGAACCGACTCGACTCGTCCCGTCGAACTTACTCTCTCGCGATCCTCGGTACGTTGGGACTTAATAGAATTTTTGACCGAAAAGTTTTTTCGAGTTATTTCGTTAAATAGCGTTATGAGGTATGACCATTTTTACATAAATCGCAATATAATTCGATTTTACGTATGGATTAAACATTTTTTTTGTTCCAAAAAGATTTAAAAAAAGTAGTGAACCGACTCGACTCGAACAGTCGAACTTACTCTCGCTCGGTCCTCGGCAGGTTGGGCTTAGAACAATTTGGGCCGAAAGGTTTTTTCGAGATAATTCTTATATAGCGTTAAGAGGTATGAATATTAATACATAAATCGCAATATAATTCGATTTTACGTTTGGATTAAACATTTTTTTTGTTCCAAAAAGGTTTAAAAAAAGTAGTGAACCGACTCGACTCGACCCGTCGAACTTACTCTCGCTCGGCCCTCGGTACGTAGGGACTTAGAACAATTTCGGTCGAAAGGTTTTTTCGAGTTATTTCGTTAGAAAGCGTTATGAGGTATGAATATTTTTACATAAATCGCAATATAATTCGATTTTACGTATGGATTAAACATTTTTTTTGTTCCAAAAAGGTTTAAAAAAAGTTGTGAACCGACTCGCCTGGACCCGGCGAACTTACTCTCGCTCTGTCCTCGGCAGGTTGGGCTTAGAACAATTTGGGCCGAAAGGTTTTTTCGAGATAATTCTTTAAATAGCGTTAAGAGGTATGAATAGTTTCACACAAGTCGCCATATAATTCAATTCTACGTCGGGATTAAACCTTTTTTTCCGTTCTAATCAATTCAAAAAAAAATAGTGAACCGACTCGACTCGACCCGTCGAACTTACTCTCGCGCGATCCTCGGTACGTTGGGACTTAGTAGAATTTTTGACCGAAAAGTTTTTTCGAGTAATTTCGTTAAATAGCGTTATGCGGTATGAATATTAATACATAAATCGCAATATAATTCGATTTTACGTATGGATTAAACATTTTTTTTGTTCCAAAAAGGTTTAAAAATAGTAGTGAACCGACTCGACTCGACCCGTCGAACTTACTCTCGCTCGGTCCTCGGCAGGTTGGGACTTCGAAAAACTTCGGCCGAAAGGTTTTTTCGAGTTATTTCGTTAAAAAGCGTTATGAGGTATGAATATTTTCACACGAATCGCAATATAATTCAATTCTACGTCGGGATTAAACGTTTTTTCCGTTCTAATCAATTTAAAAAAAAATAGTGCACGAAGGCGACTCGATCCGTCGAACTTACTCTCGCTCGGTCCTCGGTACGTTGGGACTTAGAACAATTTGGGCCGAATGGTTTTTTCGATATAATTCCTTAACTAGCGTTAAGAGGTATGAATATTTTCACACAAATCGCAATATAATTCAATTCTACGTCGGGATTAAACGTTTTTTCCGTTCTAATCAATTTAAAAAAAAATAGTGAACCGACTCGACTCGACCCGTCGAACTTACTCTCGCTCGATCCTCGGTACGTTGGGAATTAGTAGAATTTTTGACCGAAAAGTTTTTTCTAGTAATTTCGTTAAATAGCGTTATGCGGTATGAATATTAATACATAAATCGCAATATAATTAGATTTTACGTATGGATTAAACATTTTTTTTGTTCCAAAAAGGTTTAAAAATAGTAGTGAACCGACTCGACTCGACCCGTCGAACTTACTCTCGCTCGGTCCTCGGCAGGTTGGGACTTCGAAAAACTTCGGCCGAAAGGTTTTTTCGAGTTATTTCGTTAAAAAGCGTTATGAGGTATGAATATTTTCACACAAATCGCAATATAATTCTATTCTACGTCGGGATTAAACGTTTTTTCCGTTCTAATCAATTTAAAAAAAAATAGTGAACCGACTCGACTCGACCCGTCGAACTTACTCTCGCGCGATCCTCGGTACGTTGGGACTTAGAACAATTTGGGCCGAATGGTTTTTTCGATATAATTCCTTAACTAGCGTTAAGAGGTATGAATATTTTCACACAAAACGCAATATAATTCAATTCTACGTCGGGATTAAACGTTTTTTCCGTTCTAATCAATTTAAAAAAAAATAGTGAACCGACTCGACTCGACCCGTCGAACTTACTCTCGCTCGATCCTCGGTACGTTGGGAATTAGTAGAATTTTTGACCGAAAAGTTTTTTCTAGTTATTTCGTTAAATAGCGTTATGCGGTATGAATATTTTTACATAAATCGCAATATAAATCAATTCTACGTCGGGATTAAACGTTTTTTCCGTTCTAATCAATTTAAAAAAAAATAGTGAACCGACTCGACTCGACCCGTCGAACTTACTCTCGCGCGATCCTCGGTACGTTGGGACTTAGTAGAATTTTTGACCGAAAAGTTTTTTCGAGTAATTTCGTTAAATAGCGTTATGCGGTATGAATATTAATACATAAATCGCAATATAATTCGATTTTACGTATGGATTAAACATTTTTTTTGTTCCAAAAAGGTTTAAAAATAGTAGTGAACCGACTCGACTCGACCCGTCGAACTTACTCTCGCTCGGTCCTCGGCAGGTTGGGACTTCGAAAAACTTCGGCCGAAAGGTTTTTTCGAGTTATTTCGTTAAAAAGCGTTATGAGGTATGAATATTTTCACACAAATCGCAATATAATTCAATTCTACGTCGGGATTAAACGTTTTTTCCGTTCTAATCAATTTAAAAAAAAATAGTGCACGAAGGCGACTCGATCCGTCGAACTTACTCTCGCTCGGTCCTCGGTACGTTGGGACTTAGAACAATTTGGGCCGAATGGTTTTTTCGATATAATTCCTTAACTAGCGTTAAGAGGTATGAATATTTTCACACAAATCGCAATATAATTCAATTCTACGTCGGGATTAAACGTTTTTTCCGTTCTAATCAATTTAAAAAAAAATAGTGAACCGACTCGACTCGACCCGTCGAACTTACTCTCGCTCGATCCTCGGTACGTTGGGAATTAGTAGAATTTTTGACCGAAAAGTTTTTTCTAGTTATTTCGTTAAATAGCGTTATGCGGTATGAATATTTTTACATAAATCGCAATATAAATCAATTCTACGTCGGGATTAAACGTTTTTTCCGTTCTAATCAATTTAAAAAAAAATAGTGAACCGACTCGACTCGACCCGTCGAACTTACTCTCGCGCGATCCTCGGTACGTTGGGACTTAGTAGAATTTTTGACCGAAAAGTTTTTTCGAGTAATTTCGTTAAATAGCGTTATGCGGTATGAATATTAATACATAAATCGCAATATAATTCGATTTTACGTATGGATTAAACATTTTTTTTGTTCCAAAAAGGTTTAAAAATAGTAGTGAACCGACTCGACTCGACCCGTCGAACTTACTCTCGCTCGGTCCTCGGCAGGTTGGGACTTCGAAAAACTTCGGCCGAAAGGTTTTTTCGAGTTATTTCGTTAAAAAGCGTTATGAGGTATGAATATTTTCACACAAATCGCAATACAATTCAATTCTACGTCGGGATTAAACGTTTTTTCCGTTCTAATCAATTTAAAAAAAAATAGTGCACGAAGGCGACTCGATCCGTCGAACTTACTCTCGCTCGGTCCTCGGTACGTTGGGACTTAGAACAATTTGGGCCGAATGGTTTTTTCGATATAATTCCTTAACTAGCGTTAAGAGGTATGAATATTTTCACACAAATCGCAATATAATTCAATTCTACGTCGGGAGTAAACGTTTTTTCCGTTCTAATCAATTTAAAAAAAAATAGTGAACCGACTCGACTCGACCCGTCGAACTTACTCTCGCTCGATCCTCGGTACGTTGGGAATTAGTAGAATTTTTGACCGAAAAGTTTTTTCTAGTTATTTCGTTAAATAGCGTTATGCGGTATGAATATTTTTACATAAATCGCAATATAAATCAATTCTACGTCGGGATTAAACGTTTTTTCCGTTCTAATCAATTTAAAAAAAAATAGAGGACGGAGACGACTCGACTCGTCGAACTTACTCTCGCTCGGTGCTCGGTACGTTGAGACTTCGAACAATTTCGGTCGAAAGGTTTTTTCGAGATATTTCGTTAAAGAGCGTTATGCAGTATGAATATTTTTAGATAAATCGCAATATAATTCGATTTTACGTATGGATTAATCATTTTTTTTGTTCCAAAAAGGTTTAAAAAAAGTAGTGAACCGTCTCGACTCGACCCGTCGAACTTACACTCGCTCGGTCCTCGGCAGGTTGGGACTTAGACCAATTTGGGCCGAAAAGTTTTTTCGAGATAGTTCTTTGAATAGCGTTACGAGGTATGAATATTCTCATACAAATCGCAATATAATTCAATTCTACGTCGGGATTAAACGTTTTTTCCGTTCTAATCAATTTAAAAAAAAATAGTGGACGGAGACGACTCGACCCGTCGAACTTACCCTAGCTCGGTCCTCGGTACGTTGGGACTTGGAACAATTTCGGCCGAAAAGTTTTTTCGAGATATTTCGTTAAATAGCGTTATGCGGTATGAATATTTTTACATAAATCGCAATATAATTCGATTTTACGTATGGATTAATCATTTTTTTTGTTCCAAAAAGGTTTAAAAAAAGTAGTGAACCGACTCGACTCGACCCGTCGAACTTACACTCGCTCGTTCCTCGGCAGGTTGGGACTTAGAACAATTTGGGCCGAAAGGTTTTTTCGAGATAATTCTTTAAATAGCGTTATGAGGTATGAATATTTTCACACAAATCGCAATATAATTCAATTCTACGTTGGGATTAAACGTTTTTTCCGTTCTAATCAATTTAAAAAAAAATAGTGGACGAAGACGACTCGATCCGTCGAACTTACTCTCGCTCGGTCCTCGGTACGTTGGGACTTCGAAAAACTTCGGCCGAAAGGTTTTTTCGATTTATTTCGTTAGAAAGCGTTATGAGGTATGAATATTTTTACATAAATCGCAATATAATTCGATTTTACGTATGGACTAAACATTTTTTTTGTTCCAAAAAGGTTTAAAAAAAGTTGTGAACCGACTCGACTGGATCCGGCGAACTTACTCTCGCTCGGTCCTCGGCAGGTTGGGCTTAGAACAATTTGGGCCGAAAGGTTTTTTCGAGTTACTTCGTTAAAAAGCGTTATGCCGTATGAATATTTTTACATAAATCGCAATATAATTCAATTCTACGTCGGTAATAAACGTTTTTTCCGTTCTAATCAATTTAAAAAAAAATAGTGGACGAAGACGACTCGACCCGTCGAACTTACTCTCGCTCGATCCTCGGCACGTTGGGTCTTAGTAGAATTTTTGACCGAAAAGTTTTTTCGAGTTATTTCGTTAAATAGCGTTATGCGGTATGAATATTTTTACATAAATCGCAATATAATTCGATTTTACGTATGGATTAAACATTTTTTTTGTTCCAAAAAGGTTTAAAAAAAGTAGTGAACCGACTCGACTCGACCCGTCGAACTTACTCTCGCTGGGTACTCGGTACGTAGGGACTTCAAAAACTTCAGCCGAAAGGTTTTTTCGAGTTATTTCGTTAGAAAGCGTTATGAGCTATGAATATTTTTACATAAATCGCAATATAATTCAATTCTACGTCGGGATTAAACGTTTTTTCCGTTCTAATCAATTTAAAAAAAAATAGAGGACGGAGACGGCTCTATCAGTCGAACTTACTCTCGCTCGGTCCTCGGTATGTTGGGACTTGGAACAATTTCGGCCGAAAGGTTTTTTCGAGTTATTTCGATAAAAAGCGTTATACCGTATGAATATTTTAAGATAAATCGCAATATAATTCGATTTTACGTATGGATTAAACATTTTTTTTGTTCCAAAAAGGTTTAAAAAAAGTAGTGAACCGACTCGACTCGACCCGTCGAACTTACTCTCGCTCGGTCCTCGGCAGGTTGGGACTTCGAAAAACTTCGGCCGAAAGGTTTTTTCGAGTTATTTCGTTAGAAAGCGTTATGAGGTATGAATATTTTCACCCAAATCGCAATATAATTCAATTCTACGTCGGTAATAAACGTTTTTTCCGTTCTAATCAATTTAAAAAAAAATAGTGGACGAAGACGACTCGACCCGTCGAACTTACTCTCGCTCGATCCTCGGCACGTTGGGACTTAGTAGAATTTTTGACCGAAAAGTTTTTTCGAGTTATTTCGTTAAATAGCGTTATGCGGTATGAATATTTTTACATAAATCGCAATATAATTCGATTTTACGTATGGATTAAACATTTTTTTTGTTCCAAAAAGGTTTAAAAAAAGTAGTGAACCGACTCGACTCGACCCGTCGAACTTACTCTCGCTGGGTACTCGGTACGTAGGGACTTCAAAAACTTCAGCCGAAAGGTTTTTTCGAGTTATTTCGTTAGAAAGCGTTATGAGCTATGAATATTTTTTCATAAATCGCAATATAATTCAATTCTACGTCGGGATTAAACGTTTCTTCCGTTCTAATCAATTTAAAAAAAAATAGAGGACGGAGACGGCTCTATCAGTCGAACTTACTCTCGCTCGGTCCTCGGTATGTTGGGACTTGGAACAATTTCGGCCGAAAGGTTTTTTCGAGTTATTTCGTTAAAAAACGTTATGCCGTATGAATATTTTTAGATAAATCGCAATATAATTCGATTTTACGTATAGATTAAACATTTTTTTTGTTCCAAAAAGGTTTAAAAAAAGTAGTGAACCGACTCGACTCGACCCGTCGAACTTACTCTCGCTCGGTCCTCGGCAGGTTGGGACTTCGAAAAACTTCGGCCGAAAGGTTTTTTCGAGTTATTTCGTTAAAAAGCGTTATGAGGTATGAATATTTTCACACAAATCGCAATATAATTCAATCCTACGTCGGGATTAAACGTTTTTTCCGTTCTAATCAATTTAAAAAAAAATAGAGGACGGAGACGGCTCTATCAGTCGAACTTACTCTCGCTCGGTCCTCGGTATGTTGGGACTTGGAACAATTTCGTCCGAAAGGTTTTTTCGAGTTATTTCGATAAAAAGCGTTATGCCGTATGAATATTTTAAGATAAATCGCAATATAATTCGATTTTACGTATGGATTAAACATTTTTTTTGTTCCAAAAAGGTTTAAAAAAAGTAGTGAACCGACTCGACTCGACCCGTCGAACTTACTCTCGCTCGGTCCTCGGCAGGTTGGGACTTCGAAAAACCGGCCGAAAGGTTTTTTCGAGTTATTTCGTTAGAAAGCGTTATGAGGTATGAATATTTTCACCCAAATCGCAATATAATTCAATTCTACGTCGGGATTAAACGTTCTTTCCGTTCTAATCAACTCAAAAAAATAGTGGACGGAGACGACTCGACCCGTCGAACTTACTCTCGCACTGTCCTCGGTACGTTGGGACTTGGAAGAATTTTTGACAGAAAAGTTTTTTCGAGTTATTTCGTTAGAAAGCGTTATGAGGTATGAATATTTTTACATAAATCGCAATATAATTCGATTTTACGTATGGATTAAACATTTTTTTTGTTCCAAAAAGGTTTAAAAAAAGTAGTGAACCGACTCGACTCGACCCGTCGAACTTACTCTCGCTCGGTCCTCGGCAGGTTGGGACTTAGAACAATTTGGGTCGAAAGGTTTTTTCGAGATATTTCTTTCAAATAGCGTTATGAGGTATGAATATCTTCAGACAAATCGCAATATAATTCAATTCTACGTCGGTAATAAACGTTTTTTCCGTTCTAATCAATTTAAAAAAAAATAGTGGACGAAGACGACTCGACCCGTCGAACTTACTCTCGCTCGATCCTCGGCACGTTGGGTCTTAGTAGAATTTTTGACCGAAAAGTTTTTTCGAGTTATTTCGTTAAATAGCGTTATGCGGTATGAATATTTTTACATAAATCGCAATATAATTCGATTTTACGTATGGATTAAACATTTTTTTTGTTCCAAAAAGGTTTAAAAAAAGTAGTGAACCGACTCGACTCGACCCGTCGAACTTACTCTCGCTGGGTACTCGGTACGTAGGGACTTCAAAAACTTCAGCCGAAAGGTTTTTTCGAGTTATTTCGTTAGAAAGCGTTATGAGCTATGAATATTTTTACATAAATCGCAATATAATTCAATTCTACGTCGGGATTAAACGTTTTTTCCGTTCTAATCAATTTAAAAAAAAATAGAGGACGGAGACGGCTCTATCAGTCGAACTTACTCTCGCTCGGTCCTCGGTATGTTGGGACTTGGAACAATTTCGGCCGAAAGGTTTTTTCGAGTTATTTCGATAAAAAGCGTTATACCGTATGAATATTTTAAGATAAATCGCAATATAATTCGATTTTACGTATGGATTAAACATTTTTTTTGTTCCAAAAAGGTTTAAAAAAAGTAGTGAACCGACTCGACTCGACCCGTCGAACTTACTCTCGCTCGGTCCTCGGCAGGTTGGGACTTCGAAAAACTTCGGCCGAAAGGTTTTTTCGAGTTATTTCGTTAGAAAGCGTTATGAGGTATGAATATTTTCACCCAAATCGCAATATAATTCAATTCTACGTCGGTAATAAACGTTTTTTCCGTTCTAATCAATTTAAAAAAAAATAGTGGACGAAGACGACTCGACCCGTCGAACTTACTCTCGCTCGATCCTCGGCACGTTGGGACTTAGTAGAATTTTTGACCGAAAAGTTTTTTCGAGTTATTTCGTTAAATAGCGTTATGCGGTATGAATATTTTTACATAAATCGCAATATAATTCGATTTTACGTATGGATTAAACATTTTTTTTGTTCCAAAAAGGTTTAAAAAAAGTAGTGAACCGACTCGACTCGACCCGTCGAACTTACTCTCGCTGGGTACTCGGTACGTAGGGACTTCAAAAACTTCAGCCGAAAGGTTTTTTCGAGTTATTTCGTTAGAAAGCGTTATGAGCTATGAATATTTTTTCATAAATCGCAATATAATTCAATTCTACGTCGGGATTAAACGTTTCTTCCGTTCTAATCAATTTAAAAAAAAATAGAGGACGGAGACGGCTCTATCAGTCGAACTTACTCTCGCTCGGTCCTCGGTATGTTGGGACTTGGAACAATTTCGGCCGAAAGGTTTTTTCGAGTTATTTCGTTAAAAAACGTTATGCCGTATGAATATTTTTAGATAAATCGCAATATAATTCGATTTTACGTATAGATTAAACATTTTTTTTGTTCCAAAAAGGTTTAAAAAAAGTAGTGAACCGACTCGACTCGACCCGTCGAACTTACTCTCGCTCGGTCCTCGGCAGGTTGGGACTTCGAAAAACTTCGGCCGAAAGGTTTTTTCGAGTTATTTCGTTAAAAAGCGTTATGAGGTATGAATATTTTCACACAAATCGCAATATAATTCAATCCTACGTCGGGATTAAACGTTTTTTCCGTTCTAATCAATTTAAAAAAAAATAGAGGACGGAGACGGCTCTATCAGTCGAACTTACTCTCGCTCGGTCCTCGGTATGTTGGGACTTGGAACAATTTCGTCCGAAAGGTTTTTTCGAGTTATTTCGATAAAAAGCGTTATGCCGTATGAATATTTTAAGATAAATCGCAATATAATTCGATTTTACGTATGGATTAAACATTTTTTTTGTTCCAAAAAGGTTTAAAAAAAGTAGTGAACCGACTCGACTCGACCCGTCGAACTTACTCTCGCTCGGTCCTCGGCAGGTTGGGACTTCGAAAAACCGGCCGAAAGGTTTTTTCGAGTTATTTCGTTAGAAAGCGTTATGAGGTATGAATATTTTCACCCAAATCGCAATATAATTCAATTCTACGTCGGGATTAAACGTTCTTTCCGTTCTAATCAACTCAAAAAAATAGTGGACGGAGACGACTCGACCCGTCGAACTTACTCTCGCACTGTCCTCGGTACGTTGGGACTTGGAAGAATTTTTGACAGAAAAGTTTTTTCGAGTTATTTCGTTAGAAAGCGTTATGAGGTATGAATATTTTTACATAAATCGCAATATAATTCGATTTTACGTATGGATTAAACATTTTTTTTGTTCCAAAAAGGTTTAAAAAAAGTAGTGAACCGACTCGACTCGACCCGTCGAACTTACTCTCGCTCGGTCCTCGGCAGGTTGGGACTTAGAACAATTTGGGTCGAAAGGTTTTTTCGAGATATTTCTTTCAAATAGCGTTATGAGGTATGAATATCTTCAGACAAATCGCAATATAATTCAATTCTACGTCGGGATTAAACGTTCTTTCCGTTCCAATCAATTCAAAAAAAAATAGTGGACGGAGACGACTCGGCCCGTCGAACTTACCCTAGCTCGGTCCACGGTACGTTGGCACTTGGAACAATTTCGGCCGAAAAGTTTTTTCGAGATATTTCGTTAAAGTGCGTTATGCGGTATGAATATTTTTACATAAATTGCAATATAATTCGATTTTACGTATGGATTAAACATTTTTTTTGTTCCAAAAATGTTTAAAAAAAGTAGTGAACCGACTCGACTCGACCCGTCGAACTTACTCTCGCTCGGTCCTCGGCAGGTTGGGACTTAGAACAATTTGGGTCGAAAGGTTTTTTCGAGATATTTCTTTCAAATAGCGTTATGAGGTATGAATATCTTCAGACAAATCGCAATATAATTCAATTCTACGTCGGGATTAAACGTTCTTTCCGTTCCAATCAATTCAAAAAAAAATAGTGGACGGAGACGACTCGGCCCGTCGAACTTACCCTAGCTCGGTCCACGGTACGTTGGCACTTGGAACAATTTCGGCCGAAAAGTTTTTTCGAGATATTTCGTTAAAGTGCGTTATGCGGTATGAATATTTTTACATAAATTGCAATATAATTCGATTTTACGTTTAGATTAAACATTTTTTTGTTCCAAAAAGGTTTAAAAAAAGTAGTGAACCGACTCGACTCGACCCGTCGAATTTACTCTCGCTCGGTCCTCGGCAGGTTGGGACTTGGAACAATTTCGGTCGAAAGGTTTTTTCGAGTTATTTCGTTAAAAAGCGTTATGAGGTATGAATATTTTTACATAAATCGCAATATAATTCAATTCTACGTCGGGATTAAACGTTTTTTCCGTTCTAATCAATTTAATAAAAAATGGAGGACGGAGACGACTCTATCAGTCGAACTTACTCTCGCTCGGTCCTCGGTACGTTGGGACTTAGAACAATTTGGGCCGAAAGGTTTTTTCGAGTTACTTCGTTAAAAAGCGTTATGCCGTATGAATATTTTTACATAAATTGCAATATAATTCGATTTTACGTTCGGATTAAACATTTTTTTGTTCCAAAAATGTTTAAAAGAAGTAGTGAACCGACTCGACTCGACCCGTCGAACTTACTCTCGCACGGTCCTCGGTAGGTTGTGACTTAGAACAATTTGGGCCGAAAGGTTTTTTCGAGATATTTCTTTAAATAGCGTTATGAGGTATGAATATCTTCAGACAAATCGCAATATAATTCAATTCTACGTCGGGATTAAACGTTCTTTCCGTTCCAATCAATTAAAAAAAAAATAGTGGACGGAGACGACTCGACCCGTCGAACTTACCCTAGCTCGGTCCACGGTACGTTGGCACTTGGAACAATTTCGGCCGAAAAGTTTTTTCGAGATATTTCGTTAAAGTGCGTTATGCGGTATGAATATTTTTACATAAATTGCAATATAATTCGATTTTACGTTTAGATTAAACATTTTTTTGTTCCAAAAAGGTTTAAAAAAAGTAGTGAACCGACTCGACTCGACCCGTCGAACTTACTCTCGCTGGGTACTCGGTACGTAGGGACTTCGAAAAACTTCGGCCGAAAGGTTTTTTCGAGTTATTTCGTTAGAAAGCGTTATGAGGTATGAATATTTTTACATAAATCGTAATATAATTCGATTTTACGTATGGATTAAACATTTTTTTTGTTCCAGAAAGGTTTAAAAAAAGTAGTGAACCGTCTCGACTCGACACGTCGAATTTACTCTCGCTCGGTCCTCGGCATGTTGGGACTTAGAACAATTTGGGCCGAAAGGTTTTTTCGATATAATTCCTTAACTAGCGTTAAGAGGTATGAATATTTTTACACAAATCGCAATATAATTCAATTCTACGTCGGGATTAAACGTTTTTTCCGTTCTAATCAATTTAACAAAAAATAGTGAACCGACTCGACTCGACCCGTCGAACTTACTCTCGCTCGATCCTCGGTACGTTGGGAATTAGTAGAATTTTTGACCGAAAAGTTTTTTCTAGTTATTTCGTTAAAGAGCGTTATGAGGTATGACCATTTTTACATAAATCGCAATATAATTCGATTTTACGTATGGATTAAACATTTTTTTTGTTCCAAAAAGGTTTAAAAAAAGTAGTGAACCGACTCGACTCGACCCGTCGAACTTACTCTCGCTCGGTCCTCGACAGGTTGGGACTTAGTAGAATTTTTGACCGAAAAGTTTTTTCGAGCTATTTCGTTAAATAGCGTTATGCGGTATGAATATATTTACATAAATCGCAATATAATTCGATTTTACGTATGGATTAAACATTTTTTTTGTTCCAAAAAGGTTTAAAAAAAGTAGTGAACCGACTCGACTCGACCCGTCGAACTTACTCTCGCTGGGTCCTCGGTACGTAGGGACTTCGAAAAACTTCGGCCGAAAGGTTTTTTCGAGTTATTTCGTTAGAAAGCGTTATGAGGTATGAATATTTTTACATAAATCGCAATATAATTCGATTTTACGTATGGATTAAACATTTTTTTGTTCCAAAAAGGTTTAAAGAAAGTAGTGAGCCGACTCGACTCGACCCGTCAAACATACGCTCGCTCGGCCCTCGGTACGTTTGGACTTGGAAAAATTTCGGCCGAAAGGTTTTTACGAGATAGTTCTTTGAATAGCGTTATGTGGTATGAATATTTTCACACAAATCGCAATATAATTCAATTCTACGTCGGGATTAAACGTTTTTTTTGTTCCAATCAATTTAAAAAAAAATAGTGGACGGAGACGTCTCGACTCGTCGAACTTTCTCTCGCTCGGTGCTCGGTACGTTGAGACTTAGAACAATTTCGGTCGAAAGGTTTTTTTCGAGTTATTTCGTTAAAAAGCGTTATGAGGTACGAATATTTTTACATAAAACGCAATATAATTCAATTCTACGTCGGGATTAAACGTTTTTTCCGTTCTAATCAATTTAAAAAAAAAAATAGAGGACGGAGACGACTCTATCGGTCGAACTTACTCTCGCTCGGTCCTCAGTACGTTGGGACTTGGAACAATTTCGGCCGAAAGGTTTTTTCGTGTTATTTCGTTAAAAAGCGTTATAAGGTATGAATATTTTCACACAAATCGCAATATAATTCAATTCTACGTCGGGATTAAACGTTTTTTTCGTTCTAATCAATTAAAAAAAAATAGTGGACGGTGACGACTCGACCCGTCGAACTTACTCTCGCTCGGTCCTCGGTACGTTGGGACTTATAACAGTTTATAGGTTATTTCATAAGTGCTACGGTATTGAGGTTTTCCGAGTAACTCCACGGTGGGCCCGGTGTCCTTTCATCTCCGACATATATATATGTCGGGTTGGGGTTAGGGGTGTTTAATGAGTCTTCGCCGGTGTTGTTCATTGTTGTTGCACAAACGTTTATTACATTGATATAGTTGGTACAAGATTGCCAAGCGGCCGCTGTAATTAGACGCTATTGACAATGATTCTAGGTTCGATATGGCGAATCCGCGATCCACGGGATAACGAATATACTTTGCTTCAAAGTCGGACTTACTACTCGTGATACAAGGATCGCTTGATTAGCTCTTTGCTAAGACGTAGATTATTCACCGATCGTACAAACATACTTAGCGTGTGGCTATTGAGACTGCCAGAAAGGGAATGACTTTCCGTCACGACGACGCTGCAGAGAAAAGCTATTATGGGATGTGCCTAAGGGCACGAGATCATCGGATTCGTCAAAGAAAGCCTTCGCACGGAGGGTGAGGAAAATACACGTTGCTGTTAATTGGTTATTTTCTATGTTGTTTAGGAAAGGATGCTAGCCGCCCTTGAGAGAGAGTTCCTAGAAGGATGCGTCGTACGTGAGCAAAACAGATCTCCCATATCTTCCCGCAATAGGTGACAAATTTACGGGCTGACAGAATAAAGACTGTTTGTCAATCTGAAGGACTTTAGTTAACTAAGTCCTAAGATTTGTAGCGGTTCCTCAGGCTATCTGAACATAAACTGTGAATGATGCATCGGCACCTGGCGGTCATCTTACCCAAAGAATGGGGTCTGTGTGTGGCGAGCCGCGGGGCCGTTGGAATGTCTTATTGTCAAGTGTCGGCACTGCCAGTCCTTTAAAGGAAAGCTATGTATCTTCATATCTCCGTTAGGTGGAACGTTCATCTCGTGACCGTGGCTACGCTCGGCGACCGGTTGTCGCCTCGAGCCTGAACTCATTGTCTCAAGTTTCGAATGACTGTGTCTGGGTTATTTCGTACATGCTACAGTATCGAGGCTTTTCCAAATAATTCCAACGGTTGGCCCGGTGTCCTTTCATCTCCGACATATATATATAGAGTTCTCCTTCTATTCGAATTTTTCTTTTTTTTTCTTTTTTTTTCTCTTTGAGGCGATTCTCGGAGAGATAAAAAATAAGACCCTCTCTCGCGCGTTGCGCTCCTATCTATCGTACGTTGCTTTTCTCGAAGAGAGCCGGACACAACACGAACATTAGTACAGAGTTTTTCTTTCCTTTTTCAAAGGGAGAAGACTCTGTCGCCTAGTGGCGTGACGTTGAAGCGACCTCAGATCAGGCGAGATCACCCGCTGAATTTAAGCATATTATTAAGCGGAGGAAAAAAAACTAACAAGGATTTCCTTAGTAGCGGCGAGCGAACAGGAATTAGCCCAGCGACGCCCTGGAGGACTAACGTGGAGAAAGGTTTCGTGTGAACAGCCGTTGCACACGAGTCAGTCGATCCTAAGCCCTAATAGAAATCCTATGTAGATGAGGTGTCCTAAGGTCATACAAAAAGCAACATGCAAACAAACAAACAAATATAAAAGTTGAGCGAAAGACAAACACCCATCGGGCGAAAGGGAATCCGGTTCCTATTCCGGAACCTGGCAGCGGAACCACATACCATTCGGGCCCTCGTAAGAGCGTTCGTCGGGGTAACCCAAAATGACCTGGAGACGCTGTCGCGATATCCGGGAAGAGTTTTCTTTTCTGTATAAGCGTTCGAGTTCCCTGGAAACCTCTAGCAGGGAGATAGGGTTTGGAACGCGAAGAGCACCGCAGTTGCGGCGGTGTCCGGATCTTTCCCTCGGACCTTGAAAATCCAGGAGAGGGCCACGTGGAGGTGTCGTGCCGGTTCGTACCCATATCCGCGGCAGATCTCCAAGGTAAAGAGCCTCTAGTCGATAGATTAATGTAGGTAAGGGAAGTCGGCAAATTGGATCCGTAACTTCGGAATAAGGATTGGCTCCTCAGAGGAGCGGGGAGTGTCGGGCTTGGTCGGGAAGCGGGTTTGGCTGACGTGCCGGGCCTGGGCGAGCTGAACGGGCGGGTGGCGCCGGTCTCCCCTTCGGGGGCACGATCGGTGGTCGCGCGTCCCGGGATCCGAGCTCGGTCCCGTGCCTTGGCCTCCCGCGGATCTTCCTTGCTGCGAGGCCTCCGTCGTCGACGACGGTGCGCTGTGTCGCACCGTCGCTCGGCGGTAGTTCTCTTAGGCCGCCATTCAATGCTCAGCTCAGAACTAGCACGGACTAGGGGAATCCGACTGTCTAATTAAAACAAAGCATTGCGATGGGCCCCGAGGGTGTTGACGTAATGTGATTTGACCGTCGTGAGACAGGTTAGTTTTACCCTACTGATGACTAGTCGTTGCGATAGTAATCCTGCTCAGTATGAGAGGAACCGCAGGTTTGGACATTTGGTTCACGCACTCGGTCGAGCGGCCGGTGGTGCGAAACTACCATCCGTGGGATTATGCCTGAACGCCTCTAAGGCCGTATCCTTTCTAGCCAAAGGAGGCAACGATATCTCTAGGAGTCTCGTGTGGGTCAAAAGGCTCAAAACAATGTGAAACGATTTACTAGGTGACCGGCCCTTCGCGACCGGTCATCGCACGAACCCCAGTTTGCCGTACGGGCGCCTTCGGACTCGTCGTCGGGATCTCGCCGATCGCACGACCGCGGCGCTCTAACGGTCGGTCATGGGTACTCCAAGTTCGACGTCGAGACTCGGAATCGTCTGTAGACGACTTAGGTACCTGGCGGGGTGTTGTACTCGGTAGAGCAGTTACCACGCTGCGATCTGTTGAGACTCAGCCCTACGCTTGGGGATTCGTCTTGTCGGTTAGACGAGACCCCACTAAACGCTAAGTATAGAAGACTTGGAAAGAGCACGTATCTCTTCGTTACGTACCACGCACACACGCCAATCGCCG
This sequence comes from Bombus muscorum, assembly GCA_963971185.1. Taxonomy (NCBI): domain Eukaryota; kingdom Metazoa; phylum Arthropoda; class Insecta; order Hymenoptera; family Apidae; genus Bombus; species Bombus muscorum. The sequence continues at coordinate 6,434,221 of OZ020132.1, forward strand.
AGTACGGCCGTCGATGCGCACGACGAACGTACGCGGCGCGGCGCGACGTGGTGCGATACACGGTGCGTACGGAGGAGAGAAGAACACAGAGAGAGAGCGAAAAGGAATGGTTGTTCGCTACGTACGTTCGTCATCCACGAGGTTGTAATAGGTGAAATTCGAGCAGCTATATTGTTATGTCGCGTGAGATGGTCAGCGCGACATCCCTTATGGTCAGGCCGCCTAGGCCTACCCATCGTCACAGTGACCCGTATTAGGCCCAAGGAACCCCCATAAACCGCATCTGTTAACCATTAAGCTACGGTCATATAGACATCGCCGGTTTATGAGGGGTCCCAAATATCCGTTGATTTATTGCACATCCTCGCTAATTACGAAGAAAGCAGATGTGTCCTACGAAACTGCTGGGTTTTCCCCAAGAACAAGGACACCCATGAGCCAAATCTGCAGGAGACTTTCTCCTCGTATTGTGTTCATTAACATTGGCCATAACCAATGGGCATTGCGGATCGTTACCCTCACTATTCTACCCAAAAGAGTAAACAGCGAATCCGCGTCCTTAGTTCAGAAGGACACACCGTCACCGAGTTTTCCTCAGTAAGAGCAGTAGAGCAGACAGTCAGTCTAAAAGAAAATTTCTCAACTAACTGAACTACTAAAAAAAAAATTGTGTTGTATAAATTGAGAGAAAAAAAATAAAGAACTCGATCTCCTGTTCACAATAAAGCCAAGTTTCTTGTTTTTTTTTATGTTTACATGATAAGGTGATGGTCGTGCGTAGCGATTTTTTTTTCCTTTAAAAACGAACAGCGATACGCGCGTGTTAGGGACTTAGTCTCTGGCGTGTGTACGCTCGACAAAGATATTTTTCGCTACGTACGGTCAACTATGGTCGTACGTAGCGATTTTTTTTGCTTTAAAGTCGAAAAGTAATACGCCGCTGGACTGGTATACGCGATATTATAAAGGTTCGCCCTGGGCCGTGACGCCCCTTGCGCTCGCTCACTCGCCTCACGCTTGTTCTTTTCGATTGTTCGTCGTTTTCCTTCGCCCTCGACCGTCAACTCACTCTCGATCGAAGAAACCAGCCGAAGATTCGAAAAAAATATCAGGTACACGTACAAAGTGGCGTTTGCGAGAGTAGCTCGCTCGCTCCACTCGCTCGAAGAAAGACTAGCCCAACCCAAAACCGATGCCGCGCGTTTCTCCAATATCGACGGAGATCGAGGAACGAACGCGAAAGAGAGATATAAATATTATTTTCAAAATAAAAATTAAGTAAATTAAATTTATCAACTTAAAGTAGATGTTTGTTAGATGTTAAGTTTTAAATAAAATTAGAGGGGAGATTGAATCTAGAAATTTAAGTTTTAAATTTTATAATTTTAATATAGTAATAAAATAATTTCATAATATGAGAACTTAATTTTGTAATAGTAAAAATATTATTTTCAAAATAAAAATTAAATAAATTAAAATTTATCAACTTAAAGTAGATGTTTGCTACATGTTAAGTTATAAATAAAATTGGAGGGGAAATTGAATCTAAAGGTTGAACTGTATATTAAAGTAAACAATTAGAAGCATCGATAGTTATCGAACAAGGAATTATTGAAAAAGGTTCATTATAATGATTGTTTCTATAAAATTTAAGTTTTAAATTCAGTAATTTTAATATAGTAATAAAATAATTTCATAATATGAGAATATTAATTTGTAATAGTAGCAATATTATTTTCAAAATAAAAATTAAATAAATTGAAATTTATCAACTTAAAGTAGATGTTTGTGAGATGTTAAGCTTTAAATAAAATGAGAGGGGAGATTGAATCTAAAAATTGAAATTTATATTAAAGTAATCAATTAGAAGCATCGATAGTTATCCAACAAAGAGTTATTGAAAGAGGTTCATTATAATGTGTGCTTTTATAAACCTTAAGTTTTAAATTTAACAAGTTTGATATAGTAATAAAATAATTCCATAATATGAGAATGTAAATTTCTAATAAAAGAAATATTATTTTCAAAATAGAAATTAAATAAATTAAAATTTATCAACTTAAAGTAGATTTTTGTCAGATGTTAAGTTTTAAATAAAATTAGAGGTGAGATTGAATCTAAAAATATATGTTTTAAATTTAATAATTTTAATATAGTAATAAAATAATTTCATAAAATGAGAATTTTAATTTGTAATAGTAGAAATATTATTTTCAAAATAACAATTAAATAAATTGAAATTTATCAACTTAAAGTAGATATTTGTTACATGTTAGGTTTTAAATAAAATGAGAGGGGAGATTGAATGTAAAAATTTAAGTTTTAAATTTAATAATATTAATATAGTAATAAAACAATTTCATAATATGAGAATATTAATTTGTAATAGTAGAAATATTATTTTCAAAATAAAAAATTAAATAAATTGAAATTTATCAACTTAAAGTAGATGTTTGTGAGATGTTAAGGTTTAAATAAAATTAGAGGGGAGATTGAATCTAAAAATTCAAATTTGTATTAAAGTAAACAATAAGAAGCATCGATAGTTATCGAACAAAGAATTATTGAAAAAGGTTCATTATAATGTTTGTTTTTATAAAATTTAAGTTTTAATTGTAATAATTTTAATATAGTAATAAAATAATTTCATAATATGAGAATGTTAAATTGGAATAGTAGAAATATTATTTTCAAAATAAAAATTAAATAAATTAAAATATATCAACTTAAAGTAGATGTTTGTTAGATGTTACGTTTTAAATAAAATTAGAGGGGAGATTGAATTTAAAAATTGAAAATTATATTAAAGTAAACAATTAGAAGCATCGACAGATATCGAACAAAGAATTATTGAAAAACGTTCATTATAATGTTTGTTCTTATAAAAATTAAGTTTTAAATTTAATAATTTTAATATAGTAAAAAAATTATTTCATAATATGAGAATTTTAATTTGTAATAGTGAAATATTATTTTCAAAATAAAAATTAAATAAATTAAAATTTATCAACTTAAAGTAGATGTTTGTTAGATGTTAAGTTTTAAATAAAATTAGAGGGGAGATTGAATCTAGAAATTTAAGTTTTAAATTTAATAATTTTAATATAGTAATAAAATAATTTCATAATATGAGAATATTAATTTGTAATAGTAGCAATATTATTTTCAAAATAAAAATTAAGTAAATTAAAATTTATCAACTTAAAGTAGATGTATGTCAGATGTTAAGTTTTAAATAAAATTAGAGGGAGATTGAGTCTAAAAATTGAAATTTGTATTAAAGTAATCAATTAGAAGCATCGATAGATATCGAACAAAGAATTATTGAAAAAGGTTCATTATAATGTTTGTTTTTTTAAATTTAAGTTTTGAATTTAATAATTTTAATATAGCAATAAAATAATTTCATAATATGAGAACTTTAATTTGTAATAGTAGAAATATTATTTTAAAAATAAAGTTAAATATATTAAAATTTATCAACTTAAAGTAGATGTTTGTTAGATGTTACTTTTTAAATAAAATTAGAGGGGAGACTGAATCAAAAAATTGAAATTTATATTAAAGTAATCAATTAGAAGTATCGATAGTTATCGAACAAAGAATTATTGAAAAAGGTTCATTATAACGTTTCTTTTTATAAAATTTAGTTTTAATTTTAATAATTTTAATATAGTAATAAAATCATTTCATAATAAGAGAATTTTAATTTGTAATAGTGAAATATTATTTTCAAAATAAAAATTAAATAAATTAAGTTTTATCAACTTAAAGTAGATGTTTGTTAGATGTTAAGTTTTAAATAAAATTAGAGGGGCGAATGAATCTAAAAATTGAAATTTATATTAAAGTAATCAATTAGAAGCATCGATAGTTATCGAACAAAGAATTATTGAAAAAGGTTCATTATAATGATTGTTTCTATAAAATTTAAGTTTTAAATTCAGTAATTATAATATAGTAATAAAATAATTTCATAATATGAGAAAATTAATTTGTAATAGTAGCAATATTATTTTCAAAATAAAAATTAAATAAATTGAAATTTATCAACTTAAAGTAGATGTTTGTTAGATGTTAAGTTTTAAATAAAATTAGAGGGGAGATTAAATCTAGAAATTTAAGTTTTAAATTTAATAATTTTAATATAGTAATAAAATAATTTCATAATAAGAGAACTTAATATTGTAATAGTAGAAATATTATTTTCAAAATAAAAATTAAATAAATTAAAATTTATCAACTTAAAGTAGATGTTTGGTAGATGTTAAGTTTTAAATAAAATTAGAGGGGAGATTGAATGTAGAAATTTAAGTTTTAAATTTAATAATTTTAATATAGTAATAAAATAATTTCATAATAAGAGAACTTAATATTGTAATAGTAGAAATATTATTTTCAAAATAAAAATTAAGTAAATTAAAATTTATCAACTTAAAGTAGATGTATGTCAGATGTTAAGTTTTAAATAAAATTAGAGGGAGATTGAGTCTAAAAATTGAAATTTGTATTAAAGTAATCAATTAGAAGCATGGATAGTTATCGAACAAAGAATTATTGAAGAAGGTTCATTATAATGATTGTTTCTATAAAATTTAAGTTTTAAATTCAGTAATTTTAATATAGTAATAAAATAATTTCATAATATGGGAATTTTAATTTGCAATAGTAGTAATATTATTTTCAAAATAAAAATGAATAAATTAAAATTTATCAACTTAAAGTAGATGTTTGTCAGATGTTAAGTTTTAAATAAAATTAGATGGGAGATTTAATCTAGAAATCTAAGTTTTAAATTTAATAATGTTAATATAGTAATAAAATAATTTCATAATATGAGAATATTAATTTGTAATAGTAGCAATATTATTTTCAAAATAAAAATTAAGTAAATTAAAATTTATCAACTTAAAGTAGATGTATGTCAGATGTTAAGTTTTAAATAAAATTAGAGGGAGATTGAGTCTAAAAATTGAAATTTGTATTAAAGTAATCAATTAGAAGCATGGATAGTTATCGAACAAAGAATTATTGAAAAAGGTTCATTACAATGTTTGATCTTACAAAAATTAAGTTTTAAATTTAATAATTTTAATATAGAAATAAAATAATTTCATAATATGAGAATTTTAATTTGTAGTAGCACAAATATTATTTTCAAAATAAAAATTAAATAAATTAAAATTTACCAACTTATAATAGATGTTTGTTAGATGTTGTGTTTTAAATAAAATTAGGGGGGAGATTGAATCTAAAAATTGAAATTTATGTTAAAGTAAATAATTAGAAGCATCGATAGTTATCGAACAAAGAATTATTCAAAAAGGTTCATTATAATGTTTGTTTTTATAAAATTTAAGTTTTAAATTTAATAATTGTAATATAGTAATAAAATAATTTCATAATATGAGAATTTTAATTTGTAGTAGTACAGATATTATTTTCGAAATAAAAATTAAATAAATTAAAATTTGCCAACTTAAAGTAGATTTTTGTTACATGTTAAGTTTTAAATAAAATTACAGGGGAGATTGAGTCTGAAAATTGAAATTTATATTAAAGTAAACAATTAGAAATATCGATAGTTATCGAACAAAGAATTATTGAAAAAGGTTCATTATTATGTTTCTTTTTATAAAATTTAGTTTTAATTTTAATAATTTTAATATAGTAATAAAATCATTTCATAATAAGAGAATTTTAATTTGTAATAGTGAAATATTATTTTCAAAATAAAAATTAAATAAATTAAGTTTTATCAACTTAAAGTAGATGTTTGTTAGATGTTAAGTTTTAAATAAAATTAGAGGGGCGAATGAATCTAAAAATTGAAATTTATATTAAAGTAATCAATTAGAAGCATCGATAGTTATCGAACAAAGAATTATTGAAAAAGGGTCATTATAATGATTGTTTCTATAAAATTTAAGTTTTAAATTCAGTAATTTTAATATAGTAATAAAATAATTTCATAATATGAGAAAATTAATTTGTAATAGTGAAATATTATTTTCAAAATAAAAATTAAATAAATTAAGTTTTATCAACTTAAAGTAGATGTTTGTTAGATGTTAAGTTTTAAATAAAATTAGAGGGGCGAATGAATCTAAAAATTGAAATTTATATTAAAGTAATCAATTAGAAGCATCGATAGTTATCGAACAAAGAATTATTGAAAAAGGTTCATTATAATGATTGTTTCTATAAAATTTAAGATTTAAATTCTGTAATTTTAATATAGTAATAAAATAATTTCATAATATGAGAAAATTAATTTGTAATAGTAGCAATATTATTTTCAAAATAAAAATTAAGTAAATTAAAATTTATCAACCTAAAGTAGATGTATGTCAGATGTTAAGTTTTAAATAAAATTAGAGGGAGATTGAGTCTAAAAATTGAAATTTGTATTAAAGTAATCAATTAGAAGCATGGATAGTTATCGAACAAAGAATTATTGAAGAATGTTCATTATAATGATTGTTTCTATAAAATTTAAGTTTTAAATTCAGTAATTTTAATATAGTAATAAAATAATTTCATAATATGGGAATTTTAATTTCCAATAGTAGTAATATTATTTTCAAAATAAAAATGAATAAATTGAAATTTATCAACTTAAAGTAGATGTTTGTTAGATGTTAAGTTTTAAATAAAATCAGAGGGGAGATTGAATGTAGAAATTTAAGTTTTAAATTTTATAATTTTAATATAGTAATAAAATAATTTCATAATATGAGAACTTAATTTTGTTGTAGTAAAAATATTATTTTCAAAATAAAAATTAAATAAATTAAAATTTATCAACTTAAAGTAGATGTTTGTGAGATGTTAAGTTTTAAATAAAATTAGAGGGGAGATTTAATCTAAAAATTGAAATTTGTATTAAAGTAATCAATTAGAAGCATGGATAGTTATCGAACAAAGAATTATTGAAGAAGGTTCATTATAATGATTGTTTCTATAAAATTTAAGTTTTAAATTCAGTAATTTTAATATAGTAATAAAATAATTTCATAATATGGGAATTTTAATTTCCAATAGTAGTAATATTATTTTCAAAATAAAAATGAATAAATTAAAATTTATCAACTTAAAGTAGATGTTTGTCAGATGTTAAGTTTTAAATAAAATTAGATGGGAGATCGAATCTAGAAATTTAAGTTTTAAATTTAATAATTTTAATATAGTAATAAAATAATTTCATAATATGAGAATATTAATTTGTAATAGTAGCAATATTATTTTCAAAATAAAAATTAAATAAATTGAAATTTATCAACTTAAAGTATATGCTTGTTAGATGTTAAGTTTTAAATAAAATTAGTGGGGCGATTGAATCTAAGAATTAAAATTTATATTAAAGTAATCAATTGGATGCATCCATAGTTATAGAACAAAGAATTATTGAAAAAGGTTCATTATAATGATTGTTTATATATAATTTAAGTTTTAAATTTAATAATATTAATATAGTAATAAAATAATTTCATAATATGAGAATTTTAATTTGTAATAGTAGAAATATTGTTTTCAAAATAAAAATTAAATAAATGAAAATTTATCAACTTATAGTAGATGTTTGTTAGATGGTAAATTTTAAATCAAATTAGAGGGGAGATTGAATCTAAAAATATAAGATTTAAATTCAATAATTTTAATATAGTAATAAAATAATTTCATAATATGAGAATTTTAATTTGTAATAGTAGAAATATTATTTTCAAAATAAAAATTAACTAAATTAAAAATCATCAACTTAATGTAGATGTTCGTTAGATATTAATTTTTAAATAAAATAAGAGGGGAGATTGAATGTAAAAATTGAAATTTATATTAAAGTAATCAATTAGAAGCATCGATAGTTAGCGAACAAAGAATTATTGAAAAGGGTTCATTGTAATGTTTGTTTTTATAAAATTTAAGTTTTAAATTTAATAATTGTAATATAGTAATAAAATAATTTCATAATATGAGAATTTTAATTTGTAGTAGTACAAATATTATTTTCGAAATAAAAATTAAATAAATTAAAATTTACCAACTTAAAGTAGATGTTTGTTAGATGTTAAGTTTTAAATATAATTAGAGGGGAGATTGAATCTAAAAATTGAAATTTATATTAAAGTAAACAATTACAAGCATCGATAGTTATCGAACCAAGAATTATTGAAAAAGGTTCATTATAATGATTGTTTCTATAAAATTTAAGTTTTAAATTCAGTAATTTTAATATAGTAATAAAATAATTTCATAATATGGGAATTTTAATTTGCAATAGTAGTAATATTATTTTCAAAATAAAAATGAATAAATTAAAATTTATCAACTTAAAGTAGATGTTTGTCAGATGTTAAGTTTTAAATAAAATTAGATGGGAGATTTAATCTAGAAATCTAAGTTTTAAATTTAATAATGTTAATATAGTAATAAAATAATTTCATAATATGAGAATATTAATTTGTAATAGTAGCAATATTATTTTCAAAATAAAAATTAAGTAAATTAAAATTTATCAACTTAAAGTAGATGTATGTCAGATGTTAAGTTTTAAATAAAATTAGAGGGAGATTGAGTCTAAAAATTGAAATTTGTATTAAAGTAATCAATTAGAAGCATGGATAGTTATCGAACAAAGAATTATTGAAAAAGGTTCATTACAATGTTTGATCTTACAAAAATTAAGTTTTAAATTTAATAATTTTAATATAGAAATAAAATAATTTCATAATATGAGAATTTTAATTTGTAGTAGCACAAATATTATTTTCAAAATAAAAATTAAATAAATTAAAATTTACCAACTTATAATAGATGTTTGTTAGATGTTGTGTTTTAAATAAAATTAGGGGGGAGATTGAATCTAAAAATTGAAATTTATGTTAAAGTAAATAATTAGAAGCATCGATAGTTATCGAACAAAGAATTATTCAAAAAGGTTCATTATAATGTTTGTTTTTATAAAATTTAAGTTTTAAATTTAATAATTGTAATATAGTAATAAAATAATTTCATAATATGAGAATTTTAATTTGTAGTAGTACAGATATTATTTTCGAAATAAAAATTAAATAAATTAAAATTTGCCAACTTAAAGTAGATTTTTGTTACATGTTAAGTTTTAAATAAAATTACAGGGGAGATTGAGTCTGAAAATTGAAATTTATATTAAAGTAAACAATTAGAAATATCGATAGTTATCGAACAAAGAATTATTGAAAAAGGTTCATTATTATGTTTCTTTTTATAAAATTTAGTTTTAATTTTAATAATTTTAATATAGTAATAAAATCATTTCATAATAAGAGAATTTTAATTTGTAATAGTGAAATATTATTTTCAAAATAAAAATTAAATAAATTAAGTTTTATCAACTTAAAGTAGATGTTTGTTAGATGTTAAGTTTTAAATAAAATTAGAGGGGCGAATGAATCTAAAAATTGAAATTTATATTAAAGTAATCAATTAGAAGCATCGATAGTTATCGAACAAAGAATTATTGAAAAAGGGTCATTATAATGATTGTTTCTATAAAATTTAAGTTTTAAATTCAGTAATTTTAATATAGTAATAAAATAATTTCATAATATGAGAAAATTAATTTGTAATAGTGAAATATTATTTTCAAAATAAAAATTAAATAAATTAAGTTTTATCAACTTAAAGTAGATGTTTGTTAGATGTTAAGTTTTAAATAAAATTAGAGGGGCGAATGAATCTAAAAATTGAAATTTATATTAAAGTAATCAATTAGAAGCATCGATAGTTATCGAACAAAGAATTATTGAAAAAGGTTCATTATAATGATTGTTTCTATAAAATTTAAGATTTAAATTCTGTAATTTTAATATAGTAATAAAATAATTTCATAATATGAGAAAATTAATTTGTAATAGTAGCAATATTATTTTCAAAATAAAAATTAAGTAAATTAAAATTTATCAACCTAAAGTAGATGTATGTCAGATGTTAAGTTTTAAATAAAATTAGAGGGAGATTGAGTCTAAAAATTGAAATTTGTATTAAAGTAATCAATTAGAAGCATGGATAGTTATCGAACAAAGAATTATTGAAGAATGTTCATTATAATGATTGTTTCTATAAAATTTAAGTTTTAAATTCAGTAATTTTAATATAGTAATAAAATAATTTCATAATATGGGAATTTTAATTTCCAATAGTAGTAATATTATTTTCAAAATAAAAATGAATAAATTGAAATTTATCAACTTAAAGTAGATGTTTGTTAGATGTTAAGTTTTAAATAAAATCAGAGGGGAGATTGAATGTAGAAATTTAAGTTTTAAATTTTATAATTTTAATATAGTAATAAAATAATTTCATAATATGAGAACTTAATTTTGTTGTAGTAAAAATATTATTTTCAAAATAAAAATTAAATAAATTAAAATTTATCAACTTAAAGTAGATGTTTGTGAGATGTTAAGTTTTAAATAAAATTAGAGGGGAGATTTAATCTAAAAATTGAAATTTGTATTAAAGTAATCAATTAGAAGCATGGATAGTTATCGAACAAAGAATTATTGAAGAAGGTTCATTATAATGATTGTTTCTATAAAATTTAAGTTTTAAATTCAGTAATTTTAATATAGTAATAAAATAATTTCATAATATGGGAATTTTAATTTCCAATAGTAGTAATATTATTTTCAAAATAAAAATGAATAAATTAAAATTTATCAACTTAAAGTAGATGTTTGTCAGATGTTAAGTTTTAAATAAAATTAGATGGGAGATCGAATCTAGAAATTTAAGTTTTAAATTTAATAATTTTAATATAGTAATAAAATAATTTCATAATATGAGAATATTAATTTGTAATAGTAGCAATATTATTTTCAAAATAAAAATTAAGTAAATTAAAATTTATCAACTTAAAGTAGATGTATGTCAGATGTTAAGTTTTAAATAAAATTAGAGGGAGATTGAGTCTAAAAATTGAAATTTGTATTAAAGTAATCAATTAGAAGCATGGATAGTTATCGAACAAAGAATTATTGAAAAAGGTTCATTATAATGATTGTTTCTATAAAATTTAAGTTTTAAATTTAATAATTTTAATATAGTAATAAAATAATTTCATAATATGAGAATAATAATTTGTAATAGTAGAAATATTATTTTCAAAATAGAAATTAAATAAATTAAAATTTATCAACTTAAAGTAGATGTTTGTTAGATGTTAAGTTTTAAATAAAATTAGAGGGGAGATTGAATTTAAAAATTGAATTTTATATTAAAGTAAACAATTAGAAGCATCGACATTTATCGAACAAAGAATTATTGCAAAGGTTCATTATAATGTTTGATCTTATAAAAATTAAGTTTTAAATTTAATAATTTTAATATAGTAATAAAACAATTTCATAATATGAGAATATTAATTTGTAATAGTAGAAATATTATTTTCAAAATAAAAAATTAAATAAATTGAAATTTATCAACTTAAAGTAGATGTTTGTGAGATGTTAAGGTTTAAATAAAATTAGAGGGGAGATTGAATCTAAAAATTCAAATTTGTATTAAAGTAAACAATAAGAAGCATCGATAGTTATCGAACAAAGAATTATTGAAAAAGGTTCATTATAATGTTTGTTTTTATAAAATTTAAGTTTTAATTGTAATAATTTTAATATAGTAATAAAATAATTTCATAATATGAGAATGTTAAATTGGAATAGTAGAAATATTATTTTCAAAATAAAAATTAAATAAATTAAAATATATCAACTTAAAGTAGATGTTTGTTAGATGTTACGTTTTAAATAAAATTAGAGGGGAGATTGAATTTAAAAATTGAAATTTATATTACAGTAAACAATTACAAGAATCGATAGTTATCGAACAAAGAATTATTGAAAAAGGTTCATTATAATGTTTGTTTTTATAAAATTCAAGTTCTAAATTTAATAATTTTAATATAGTAATAAAATAATTTCATAATATGAGAATTTTAAATTGTAATAGTAGAAATATTATTTTCAAAATAAAAATTAAATAAATTAAAATTTATCAACTTAAAGTAGATATTTGTTAGATGTTAAGTTTTAAATAAAATCAGAGGGGCGATTGAATCTAAAAATTGAAATTTATATTAAAGTAAACAATTAGAAGCATCGATAGTTATCGAACAACGAATTATTGAAAAAGGTTCATTATAATGATTGTTTATATAAAATTTAAGTTTTAAATTCAGTAATTTTAATATAGTAATAAAATAATTTCATAATATGGGAATTTTAATTTGCAATAGTAGAAATATTATTTTCAAAATAAAAATGGATAAATTAAAATTTATCAACTTAAAGTAGATGTTTGTCAGATGTTAAGTTTTAAATAAAATAAGATGGGAGATTGAATCTAGAAATTTAAGTTTTAAATTTAATAATTTTAATATAGTAATAAAATAATTTCATAATATGAGAATATTAATTTGTAATAGTAGCAATATTATTTTCAAAATAAAAATTAAATAAATTGAAATTTATCAACTTAAAGTAGATGTTTGTTAGATGTTAAGTTTTAAATAAAATTAGAGGGGAGATTGAATGTAGAAATTTAAGTTTTAAATTTTATAATTTTAATATAGTAGTAAAATAATTTCATAATATGAGAACTTAATTTTGTAGTAGTAAAAATATTATTTTCAAAATAAAAATTAAATAAATTAAAATTTATCAACTTAAAGTAGATGTTTGTTAGATGTTAAGTTTTAAATAAAATTAGAGGGGAGATTGAATCTAAAAATTGAATTTTATATTAAAGTAAACAATTAGAAGCATCGACATTTATCGAACAAAGAATTTATGAAAAAGGTTCATTACAATGTTTGATCTTATAAAATTTAAGTTTTAAATTTAATAATTTTAATATAGTAATAAAATAATTTCATAATATGAGAATTTTAATTTGTAGTAGTACAAATATTATTTTCGAAATAAAAATTAAATAAATTAAAATTTCCCAACTTAAAGTAGATTTTTGTTACATGTTAAGTTTTAAATAAAATTACAGGGGAGATTGAGTCTGAAAATTGAAATTTATATTAAAGTAAACAATTAGAAGCATCGATAGATATCGAACAAAGAATTATTGAAAAAGGTTCATTATAATGTTTGTTTTTTTAAATTTAAGTTTTGAATTTAATAATTTTAATATAGCAATAAAATAATTTCATAATATGAGAATTTTAATTTGTAATAGTAGAAATATTATTTTAAAAATAAAGTTAAATATATTAAAATTTATCAACTTAAAGTAGATGTTTGTTAGATGTTACGTTTTAAATAAAATTAGAGGGGAGACTGAATCTAAAAATTGAAATTTATATTAAAGTAATCAATTAGAAATATCGATAGTTATCGAACAAAGAATTATTGAAAAAGGTTCATTATAATGTTTCTTTTTATAAAATTTAGTTTTAATTTTAATAATTTTAATATAGTAATAAAATCATTTCATAATAAGAGAATTTTAATTTGTAATAGTGAAATATTATTTTCAAAATAAAAATTAAATAAATTAAGTTTTATCAACTTAAAGTAGATGTTTGTTAGATGTAAAGTTTTAAATAAAATCAGAGGGGCGATTGAATCTAAAAATTGAAATTTATATTAAAGTAAACAATTAGAAGCATCGATAGTTATCGAACAACGAATTATTGAAAAAGGTTCATTATAATGATTGTTTATATAAAATTTAAGTTTTAAATTCAGTAATTTTAATATAGTAATAAAATAATTTCATAATATGGGAATTTTAATTTGCAATAGTAGAAATATTATTTTCAAAATAAAAATGGATAAATTAAAATTTATCAACTTAAAGTAGATGTTTGTCAGATGTTAAGTTTTAAATAAAATAAGATGGGAGATTGAATCTAGAAATTTAAGTTTTAAATTTAATAATTTTAATATAGTAATAAAATAATTTCATAATATGAGAATATTAATTTGTAATAGTAGCAATATTATTTTCAAAATAAAAATTAAATAAATTGAAATTTATCAACTTAAAGTAGATGTTTGTTAGATGATACTTTTTAAATAAAATTAGAGGGGAGACTGAATCAAAAAATTGAAATTTATATTAAAGTAATCAATTAGAAGTATCGATAGTTATCGAACAAAGAATTATTGAAAACGGTTCATTATAATGTTTCTTTTTATAAAATTTAGTTTTAATTTTAATAATTTTAATATAGTAATAAAATCATTTCATAATAAGAGAATTTTAATTTGTAATAGTGAAATATTATTTTCAAAATAAAAATTAAATAAATTAAGTTTTATCAACTTAAAGTAGATGTTTGTTAGATGTTAAGTTTTAAATAAAATTAGAGGGGAGATTGAATGTAGAAATTTAAGTTTTAAATTTTATAATTTTAATATAGTAGTAAAATAATTTCATAATATGAGAACTTAATTTTGTAGTAGTAAAAATATTATTTTCAAAATAAAAATTAAATAAATTAAAATTTATCAACTTAAAGTAGATGTTTGTGAGATGTTAAGTTTTAAATAAAATTAGAGGGGAGATTTAACCTAAAAATTGAAATTTGTATTAAAGCAATCAATTAGAAGCATGGATAGTTATCGAACAAAGAATTATTGAAAAAGGTTCATTCTAATGATTGTTTATATAAAATTTAAGTTTTAAATTCAGTAATTTTAATATAGTAATAAAATAATTTCATAATATGAGAATTTTAATTTGTAGTAGTACAAATATTATTTTCGAAATAAAAATTAAATAAATTAAAATTTATCAACTTAAAGTAGATGTTTGTTAGATGTTAAGTTTTAAATAAAATTAGAGGGGAGATTGAATCTAAAAATTGAATTTTATATTAAAGTAAACAATTAGAAGCATCGACATTTATCGAACAAAGAATTTATGAAAAAGGTTCATTACAATGTTTGATCTTATAAAATTTAAGTTTTAAATTTAATAATTTTAATATAGTAATAAAATAATTTCATAATATGAGAATTTTAATTTGTAGTAGTACAAATATTATTTTCGAAATAAAAATTAAATAAATTAAAATTTCCCAACTTAAAGTAGATTTTTGTTACATGTTAAGTTTTAAATAAAATTACAGGGGAGATTGAGTCTGAAAAATGAAATTTATATTAAAGTAAACAATTAGAAGCATCGATAGATATCGAACAAAGAATTATTGAAAAAGGTTCATTATAATGTTTGTTTTTTTAAATTTAAGTTTTGAATTTAATAATTTTAATATAGCAATAAAATAATTTCATAATATGAGAATTTTAATTTGTAATAGTAGAAATATTATTTTAAAAATAAAGTTAAATATATTAAAATTTATCAACTTAAAGTAGATGTTTGTTAGATGTTACGTTTTAAATAAAATTAGAGGGGAGACTGAATCTAAAAATTGAAATTTATATTAAAGTAATCAATTAGAAATATCGATAGTTATCGAACAAAGAATTATTGAAAAAGGTTCATTATAATGTTTCTTTTTATAAAATTTAGTTTTAATTTTAATAATTTTAATATAGTAATAAAATCATTTCATAATAAGAGAATTTTAATTTGTAATAGTGAAATATTATTTTCAAAATAAAAATTAAATAAATTAAGTTTTATCAACTTAAAGTAGATGTTTGTTAGATGTTAAGTTTTAAATAAAATTAGAGGGGCGAATGAATCTAAAAATTGAAATTTATATTAAAGTAATCAATTAGAAGCATCGATAGTTATCGAACAAAGAATTATTGAAAAAGGTTCATTATAATGATTGTTTCTATAAAATTTAAGTTTTAAATTCAGTAATTTTAATATAGTAATAAAATAATTTCATAATATGAGAAAATTAATTTGTAATAGTAGCAATATTATTTTCAAAATAAAAATTAAATAAATTGAAATTTATCAACTTAAGGTAGATGTTTGTTAGATGTTAAGTTTTAAATAAAATTAGAGGGGAGATTAAATCTAGAAATTTAAGTTTTAAATTTAATAATTTTAATATAGTAATAAAATAATTTCATAATAAGAGAACTTAATTTTGTTGTAGTAAAAATATTATTTTCAAAATAAAAATTAAGTAAATTAAAATTTATCAACCTAAAGTAGATGTATGTCAGATGTTAAGTTTTAAATAAAATTAGATGGGAGATTGAATCTAGAAATTTAAGTTTTAAATTTAATAATTTTAATATAGTAATAAAATAATTTCATAATATGAGAATATTAATTTGTAATTGTAGCAATATTATTTTCAAAATAAAAATTAAGTAAATTAAAATTTATCAACTTAAAGTAGATGTATGTCAGATGTTAAGTTTTAAATAAAATTAGAGGGAGATTGAGTCTAAAAATTGAAATTTGTATTAAAGTAATCAATTAGAAGCATGGATAGTTATCGAACAAAGAATTATTGAAAAAGGTTCATTATAATGATTGTTTCTATAAAATTTAAGTTTTAAATTTAATAATTTTAATATAGTAATAAAATAATTTCATAATATGAGAATAATAATTTGTAATAGTAGAAATATTATTTTCAAAATAGAAATTAAATTAATTGAAATTTATCAACTTAAAGTAGATGTTTGTGAGATGTTAAGTTTTAAATAAAATCAGAGGGGAGATTGAATGTAGAAATTTAAGTTTTAAATTTTATAATTTTAATATAGTAATAAAATAATTTCATAATATGAGAACTTAATTTTGTTGTAGTAAAAATATTATTTTCAAAATAAAAATTAAATAAATTAAAATTTATCAACTTAAAGTAGATGTTTGTGAGATGTTAAGTTTTAAATAAAATTAGAGGGGAGATTAAATCTAAAAATTGAAATTTGTATTAAAGTAATCAATTAGAAGCATGGATAGTTATCGAACAAAGAATTATTGAAAAAGGTTCATTCTAATGATTGTTTATATAAAATTTAAGTTTTAAATTCAGTAATTTTAATATAGTAATAAAATAATTTCATAATATGAGAATATTAATTTGTAATAGTAGAAATATTATTTTCAAAATAAAAATTAAATAAATTAAAATTTATCAACTTAAAGTAGATGTTTGTTAGATGTTAAGTTTTAAATAAAATTAGAGGGGAGATTGAATTTAAAAATTGAATTTTATATTAAAGTAAACAATTAGAAGCATCGACATTTATCGAACAAAGAATTATTGAAAAAGGTTCATTATAATGTTTGATCTTATAAAAATTAAGTTTTAAATTTAATAATTTTAATATAGTAATAAAACAATTTCATAATATGAGAATATTAATTTGTAATAGTAGAAATATTATTTTCAAAATAAAAATTAAATAAATTAAAATATATCAACTTAAAGTAGATGTTTGTTAGATGTTACGTTTTAAATAAAATTAGAGGGGAGATTGAATTTAAAAATTGAAATTTATATTACAGTAAACAATTACAAGAATCGATAGTTATCGAACAAAGAATTATTGAAAAAGGTTCATTATAATGTTTGTTATATAAAATTCAAGTTCTAAATTTAATAATTTTAATATAGTAATAAAATAATTTCATAATATGAGAATTTTAATTTGTAGTAGTACAAATATTATTTTCGAACTAAAAATTAAATAAATTAAAATTTATCAACTTAAAGTAGATGTTTGTTAGATGTTAAGTTTTAAATAAAATTAGAGGGGAGATTGAATCTAAAAATTGAATTTTATATTAAAGTAAACAATTAGAAGCATCGACATTTATCGAACAAAGAATTATTGAAAAAGGTTCATTACAATGTTTGATCTTATAAAAATTAAGTTTTAAATTTAATAATTTTAATATAGAAATAAAATAATTTCATAATATGAGAATTTTAATATGTAGTAGCACAAATATTATTTTCAAAATAAAATTTAAATAAATTAAAATTTACCAACTTATAATAGATGTTTGTTAGATGTTGTGTTTTAAATAAAATTAGGGGGGAGATTGAATCTAAAAATTGAAATTTATGTTAAAGTAAATAATTAGAAGCATCGATAGTTATCGAACAAAGAATTATTCAAAAAGGTTCATTATAATGTTTGTTTTTATAAAATTTAAGTTTTAAATTTAATAATTGTAATATAGTAATAAAATAATTTCATAATATGAGAATTTTAATTTGTAGTAGTACAAATATTATTTTCGAAATAAAAATTAAATAAATTAAAATTTATCAACTTAAAGTAGATGTTTGTTAGATGTTAAGTTTTAAATAAAATTAGAGGGGAGATTGAATCTAAAAATTGAATTTTATATTATAGTAAACAATTAGAAGCATCGACATTTATCGAACAAAGAATTATTGAAAAAGGTTCATTACAATGTTTGATCTTATAAAAATTAAGTTTTAAATTTAATAATTTTAATATAGAAATAAAATAATTTCATAATATGAGAATTTTAATATGTAGTAGCACAAATATTATTTTCAAAATAAAAAATTAAATAAATTAAAATTTCCCAACTTAAAGTAGATTTTTGTTACATGTTAAGTTTTAAATAAAATTACAGGGGAGATTGAGTCTGAAAATTGAAATTTATATTAAAGTAAACAATTAGAAGCATCGATAGATATCGAACAAAGAATTATTGAAAAAGGTTCATTATAATGATTGTTTCTATAAAATTTAAGTTTTAAATTTAATAATTTTAATATAGTAATAAAATAATTTCATAATATGAGAATATTAATTTGTAATAGTAGAAATATTATTTTCAAAATAAAAATTAAATAAATTAAAATTTACCAACTTATAATAGATGTTTGTTAGATGTTGTGTTTTAAATAAAATTAGGGGGGAGATTGAATCTAAAAATTGAAATTTATGTTAAAGTAAATAATTAGAAGCATCGACATTTATCGAACAAAGAATTATTGAAAAAGGTTCATTATAATGTTTGATCTTATAAAAATTAAGTTTTAAATTTAATAATTTTAATATAGAAATAAAATAATTTCATAATATGAGAATTTTAATTTGTAGTAGCACAAATATTATTTTCAAAATAAAAATTAAATAAATTAAAATTTACCAACTTATAATAGATGTTTGTTAGATGTTGTGTTTTAAATAAAATTAGGGGGGAGATTGAATCTAAAAATTGAAATTTATGTTAAAGTAAATAATTAGAAGCATCGATAGTTATCGAACAAAGAATTATTCAAAAAGGTTCATTACAATGTTTGATCTTATAAAAATTAAGTTTTAAATTTAATAATTTTAATATAGAAATAAAATAATTTCATAATATGAGAATTTTAATATGTAGTAGCACAAATATTATTTTCAAAATAAAATTTAAATAAATTAAAATTTACCAACTTGTAATAGATGTTTGTTAGATGTTGTGTTTTAAATAAAATTAGGGGGGAGATTGAATCTAAAAATTGAAATTTATGTTAAAGTAAATAATTAGAAGCATCGATAGTTATCGAACAAAGAATTATTCAAAAAGGTTCATTATAATGTTTGTTTTTATAAAATTTAAGTTTTAAATTTAATAATTGTAATATAGTAATAAAATAATTTCATAATATGAGAATTTTAATTTGTAGTAGTACAAATATTATTTTCGAAATAAAAATTAAATAAATTAAAATTTATCAACTTAAAGTAGATGTTTGTTAGATGTTAAGTTTTAAATAAAATTAGAGGGGAGATTGAATCTAAAAATTGAATTTTATATTAAAGTAAACAATTAGAAGCATCGACATTTATCGAACAAAGAATTATTGAAAAAGGTTCATTATAATGTTTGATCTTATAAAAATTAAGTTTTAAATTTAATAATTTTAATATAGAAATAAAATAATTTCATAATATGAGAATTTTAATTTGTAGTAGCACAAATATTATTTTCAAAATAAAAAATTAAATAAATTAAAATTTCCCAACTTAAAGTAGATTTTTGTTACATGTTAAGTTTTAAATAAAATTACAGGGGAGATTGAGTCTGAAAATTGAAATTTATATTAAAGTAAACAATTAGAAGCATCGATAGATATCGAACAAAGAATTATTGAAAAAGGTTCATTATAATGATTGTTTCTATAAAATTTAAGTTTTAAATTTAATAATTTTAATATAGTAATAAAATAATTTCATAATATGAGAATATTAATTTGTAATAGTAGAAATATTATTTTCAAAATAAAAATTAAATAAATTAAAATTTACCAACTTATAATAGATGTTTGTTAGATGTTGTGTTTTAAATAAAATTAGGGGGGAGATTGAATCTAAAAATTGAAATTTATGTTAAAGTAAATAATTAGAAGCATCGACATTTATCGAACAAAGAATTATTGAAAAAGGTTCATTATAATGTTTGATCTTATAAAAATTAAGTTTTAAATTTAATAATTTTAATATAGAAATAAAATAATTTCATAATATGAGAATTTTAATTTGTAGTAGCACAAATATTATTTTCAAAATAAAAATTAAATAAATTAAAATTTACCAACTTATAATAGATGTTTGTTAGATGTTGTGTTTTAAATAAAATTAGGGGGGAGATTGAATCTAAAAATTGAAATTTATGTTAAAGTAAATAATTAGAAGCATCGATAGTTATCGAACAAAGAATTATTCAAAAAGGTTCATTATAATGTTTGTTTTTATAAAATTTAAGTTTTAAATTTAATAATTGTAATATAGTAATAAAATAATTTCATAATATGAGAATTTTAATATGTAGTAGCACAAATATTATTTTCAAAATAAAAATTAAATAAATTAAAATTTACCAACTTATAATAGATGTTTGTTAGATGTTGTGTTTTAAATAAAATTAGGGGGGAGATTGAATCTAAAAATTGAAATTTATGTTAAAGTAAATAATTAGAAGCATCGATAGTTATCGAACAAAGAATTATTCAAAAAGGTTCATTATAATGTTTGTTTTTATAAAATTTAAGTTTTAAATTTAATAATTGTAATATAGTAATAAAATAATTTCATAATATGAGAATTTTAATTTGTAGTAGTACAAATATTATTTTCGAAATAAAAATTAAATAAATTAAAATTTATCAACTTAAAGTAGATGTTTGTTAGATGTTAAGTTTTAAATAAAATTAGAGGGGAGATTGAATCTAAAAATTGAATTTTATATTAATGTAAACAATTGGAAGCATCGACATTTATCGAACAAAGAATTATTGAAAAAGGTTCATTATAATGTTTGATCTTATAAAAATTAAGTTTTAAATTTAATAATTTTAATATAGAAATAAAATAATTTCATAATATGAGAATTTTAATTTGTAGTAGCACAAATATTATTTTCAAAATAAAAAATTAAATAAATTAAAATTTCCCAACTTAAAGTAGATTTTTGTTACATGTTAAGTTTTAAATAAAATTACAGGGGAGATTGAGTCTGAAAATTGAAATTTATATTAAAGTAAACAATTAGAAGCATCGATAGATATCGAACAAAGAATTATTGAAAAAGGTTCATTATAATGATTGTTTCTATAAAATTTAAGTTTTAAATTTAATAATTTTAATATAGTAATAAAATAATTTCATAATATGAGAATATTAATTTGTAATAGTAGAAATATTATTTTCAAAATAAAAATTAAATAAATTAAAATTTACCAACTTATAATAGATGTTTGTTAGATGTTGTGTTTTAAATAAAATTAGGGGGGAGATTGAATCTAAAAATTGAAATTTATGTTAAAGTAAATAATTAGAAGCATCGATAGTTATCGAACAAAGAATTATTCAAAAAGGTTCATTATAATGTTTGTTTTTATAAAATTTAAGTTTTAAATTTAATAATTGTAATATAGTAATAAAATAATTTCATAATATGAGAATTTTAATTTGTAGTAGTACAAATATTATTTTCGAAATAAAAATTAAATAAATTAAAATTTATCAACTTAAAGTAGATGTTTGTTAGATGTTAAGTTTTAAATAAAATTAGAGGGGAGATTGAATCTAAAAATTGAATTTTATATTAAAGTAAACAATTAGAAGCATCGACATTTATCGAACAAAGAATTATTGAAAAAGGTTCATTATAATGTTTGATCTTATAAAAATTAAGTTTTAAATTTAATAATTTTAATATAGAAATAAAATAATTTCATAATATGAGAATTTTAATTTGTAGTAGCACAAATATTATTTTCAAAATAAAAATTAAATAAATTAAAATTTACCAACTTATAATAGATGTTTGTTAGATGTTGTGTTTTAAATAAAATTAGGGGGGAGATTGAATCTAAAAATTGAAATTTATGTTAAAGTAAATAATTAGAAGCATCGATAGTTATCGAACAAAGAATTATTCAAAAAGGTTCATTATAATGTTTGTTTTTATAAAATTTAAGTTTTAAATTTAATAATTGTAATATAGTAATAAAATAATTTCATAATATGAGAATTTTAATTTGTAGTAGTACAAATATTATTTTCGAAATAAAAATTAAATAAATTAAAATTTATCAACTTAAAGTAGATGTTTGTTAGATGTTAAGTTTTAAATAAAATTAGAGGGGAGATTGAGTCTGAAAATTGAAATTTATATTAAAGTAAACAATTAGAAGCATCGATAGATATCGAACAAAGAATTATTGAAAAAGGTTCATTATAATGTTTGTTTTTTTAAATTTAAGTTTTGAATTTAATAATTTTAATATAGCAATAAAATAATTTCATAATATGAGAATTTTAATTTGTAATAGTAGAAATATTATTTTAAAAATAAAGTTAAATATATTAAAATTTATCAACTTAAAGTAGATGTTTGTTAGATGTTACGTTTTAAATAAAATTAGAGGGGAGACTGAATCTAAAAATTGAAATTTACATTAAAGTAATCAATTAGAAGTATCGATAGTTATCGAACAAAGAATTATTGAAAAAGGTTCATTATAATGTTTCTTTTTATAAAATTTAGTTTTAATTTTAATAATTTTAATATAGTAATAAAATCATTTCATAATAAGAGAATTTTAATTTGTAATAGTGAAATATTATTTTCAAAATAAAAATTAAATAAATTAAGTTTTATCAACTTAAAGTAGATGTTTGTTAGATGTTAAGTTTTAAGTAAATTAGAGGGGCGAATGAATCTAAAAATTGAAATTTATATTAAAGTAATCAATTAGAAGCATCGATAGTTATCGAACAAAGAATTATTGAAAAAGGTTCATTATAATGATTGTTTCTATAAAATTTAAGTTTTAAATTCAGTAATTTTAATATAGTAATAAAATAATTTCATAATATGAGAAAATTAATTTGTAATAGTAGCAATATTATTTTCAAAATAAAAATTAAATAAATTGAAATTTATCAACTTAAAGTAGATGTTTGTTAGAGGTTAAGTTTTAAATAAAATTAGAGGGGAGATTGAATCTAGAAATTTAAGTTTTAAATTTAATAATTTTAATATAGTAATAAATTAAGTTCATAATAAGAGAACTTAATATTGTAATAGTAGAAATATTATTTTCAAAATAAAAATTAAGTAAATTAAAATATATCAACTTAAAGTAGATGTATGTCAGATGTTAAGTTTTAAATAAAATTAGAGGGAGATTGAGTCTAAAAATTGAAATTTGTATTAAAGTAATCAATTAGAAGCATGGATAGTTATCGAACAAAGAATTATTGAAAAAGGTTCATTATAATGATTGTTTCTATAAAATTTAAGTTTTAAATTTAATAATTTTAATATAGTAATAAAATAATTTCATAATATGAGAATATTAATTTGTAATAGTAGAAATATTATTTTCAAAATAGAAATTAAATAAATTGAAATTTATCAACTTAAAGTAGATGTTTGTTAGATGTTAAGTTTTAAATAAAATTAGAGGGGAGATTGAATCTAGAAATTTAAGTTTTAAATTTTATAATTTTAATATAGTAATAAAATAATTTCATAATATGAGAACTTAATTTTGTAGTAGTAAAAATATTATTTTCAAAATAAAAATTAAATAAATTAAAATTTATCAACTTAAAGTAGATGTTTGTTAGATGGAAAATTTTACATAAAATGACAGGGGAGATTGAATCTAAAAATTGAAATTTATATTAAAGAAATCAATTAGAAGCATCGATAGTTATCGAACAAAGAATTATTGAAAAAGGTTCATTATAATGATTGATTATATAAAATTTAAGTTTTAAATTTAATAATTTTAATATACTAATAAAATAATTTCATAATATGGGAATTTAGTTTGTAATAGTACAAATATTATTTTCAAAATAAAAATTAAATAAATCAAAATTTATCAACTTAAGGTAGATGTTTGTTAGATGTTAAGTTTTAAATCAAATTAGAGGGGCGATTGAATCTAAAAATTGAAATTTATATTAAAGTAATCAATTAGAAGCATCGGTAGGTATCGAACAAAGAGTTATTGAAAAAGGTTCATTATAATGATTGCTTATATAAAATTTAAGTTTTAAATCTAATAATTTTAATATAGTAATAATATAATTTCATAATATGAGAATTTTGATTTGTAATAGTAGTAATATTATTTTCCAAATAAATATTAAATAAATTAAAATTTATCAACTTAAGGTAGATGTTTGTTCGATGTTAAATTTTAAATAAAATTAGGGGGGAGATTGAATCTAAAAATTTAAGTTTTAAATGTAATAATTTGAATATAGTAATAACATAATTTCATAACATGAGTATTTTAATTGGTAATATTAGAAATATTATTTTCAAAATAAAAAATTAAATAAATTGGAATTTATCAACTTAAACTAGATGTTTGTTAGATGGAAAATTTTAAATAAAATGACAGGGGTGATTGAATCTAAAAATTGAAATTTATATTAAAGAAATCTATTAGAAGCATCGATAGTTATCGAACAAAGAGTTATTGAAAAAGGTTCATTATAATGATGGTTTATATAAAATTTAAGTTTTAAATTCAGTAATTTTAATATAGAAATAAAATAATTTTATAATATGAGAATATTAATTTGTAATAGTAGAAATATTATTTTCAAAATAAAAATTAAATAAGTTGAAATTTATCAACTTAAAGTAGATGTTTGCTAGATGTTAAGTTATAAATAAAATTAGAGGGGAGATTGAATCTAAAAATTTAAGTTTTAAATTTAATAATACTAATATAGTAATAAAATAATTTCATAATAGTAGAATATTAATTTGTAATAGTAGAAATATTATTTTCGAAATAAAAATTAAATAAATTAAAATTTATCAACTTAAGGTAGATGTTTGTCAGATGTTGAGTTTTAAATAAAATTAGAGGGCAGATTGAATTTAAAAATTGAAATTTATATTAAAGTAATAAATTAGAAGCATCGATAGTTGTCGAACAAAGAGTTATTGAAAAAGGTTCATTATAATGACTGTTTATATAAAATTCAAGTTTTAAATTCAGTAATTTTAATATAGTAATAAAATAATTTCATAATATGAGAATATTAATTTGTAATAGTAGAAATATTATTTTTAAAATAAAAATTAAATAAATTGAAATTTATCAACTTAAATAGATGTTTGTTAGGTGGTAAATTTTAAATCAAATTAGAGGGGCGATTGAATTTAAAAATTGAAATTTATATTAAAATAATCAATTAGAAGCATCGATAGTTGTCGAACAAAGAATTATTGAAAAAGGTTCATTATAATGATTGTTTATATAAAATTTAAGTTTTAAATTTAATAATTTTAATATAGTAATAAAATAATTTCATAATATGAGAATATTAATTTGTAATAGTAGAAATATTATTTTCAAAATAAAAATTAAATAAGTTGAAATTTATCAACTTAAAGTAGATGTTTGTTCGATGTAAAATTTTAAATAAAATTAGAGGGGTGATTGAATCTAAAAATATATGTTTTAAATTTAATAATTTTAATATAGTAATAAAATAATTTCATAATATGAGAATATTAATTTGTAATAGTAGAAATATTATTTTCAAAATAAAAATTAAATAAATTGTAATTTATCAACTTAAAGTAGATGTTTGTTAGATGTTAAGTTTTAAATAAAATTAGAGGGGCGAATGAATCTAAAAATTGAAATTTATATTAAAGTAAACAATTAGAAGCATCGATAGATATCGAACACAGAATGATTGAAAAAGGATCATTATAATGTTTGTTTTTATAAAATTTATTTTTAAATCAAATAATTTTAACATAGTAATAAAATAATTTCATAATATGAGAATATTAATTTGTAATAGTAGAAATATTATTCTCAAAATAAAAATTACATAAATTGAAATTTATCAACTTAAAGTAGATGTTTGTTAGATGTTAAATTCTAAATAAAATTAGAGGGGAGATTGAATCTAAAAATTTAAGATTTAATTTCAATAATTTTAATATAGTAATAAAACAATTCCATAATATGAGAATATTAATTTGTAATAGTAGAAATATTATTTTCAAAATAAAAAATTAAATAAATTGAAATTTATCAACTTAAAGTAGATGTTTGTTAGATGGAAAATTTTAAATAAAATGACAGGGGAGATTGAATCTAAAAATTGAAGTTTATATTAAAGAAATCAATTAGAAGCATCGATAGTTATCGAACAAAGAGTTATTGAAAAAGGTTCATTATAATGACTGTTTATATAAAATTTAAGTTTTAAATTTAATAATTTTAATATAGTAATAAAATAATTTCATAATATGAGTATTTTAATTGGTAATAGTAGAAATATTATTTTCAAAATAAAAATTAAATAAGTTGAAATTTATCAACTTAAAGTAGATGTTTGTTCGATGTAAAATTTTAAATAAAATTAGAGGGGTGATTGAATCTAAAAATATATGTTTTAAATTTAATAATTTTAATATAGTAATAAAATAATTTCATAATATGAGTATTTTAATTGGTAATAGTAGAAATATTATTTTCAAAATAAAAATTAAATAAGTTGAAATTTATCAACTTAAAGTAGATGTTTGTTCGATGTAAAATTTTAAATAAAATTAGAGGGGTGATTGAATCTAAAAATATATGTTTTAAATTTAATAATTTTAATATAGTAATAAAATAATTTCATAATATGTGAATATTAATTTGTAATAGTAGAAATATTATTTTCAAAATAAATATTAAATAAATTGTAATTTATCAACTTAAA
This sequence comes from Bombus muscorum, assembly GCA_963971185.1. Lineage (NCBI taxonomy): Eukaryota > Metazoa > Arthropoda > Insecta > Hymenoptera > Apidae > Bombus > Bombus muscorum. The sequence goes on from OZ020132.1 coordinate 6,461,394, forward strand.
GTAGATGTTTGTTAGATGTTAAGTTTTAAATAAAATTAGAGGGGCGAATGAATCTAAAAATTGAAATTTATATTAAAGTAAACAATTAGAAGCATCGATAGATATCGAACACAGAATGATTGAAAAAGGATCATTATAATGTTTGTTTTTATAAAATTTATTTTTAAATCAAATAATTTTAACATAGTAATAAAATAATTTCATAATATGAGAATATTAATTTGTAATAGTAGAAATATTATTTTCAAAATAAAAATTACATAAATTGAAATTTATCAACTTAAAGTAGATGTTTGTTAGATGTTAAATTCTAAATAAAATTAGAGGGGAGATTGAATCTAAAAATTTAAGATTTAATTTCAATAATTTTAATATAGTAATAAAACAATTCCATAATATGAGAATATTAATTTGTAATAGTAGAAATATTATTTTCAAAATAAAAAATTAAATAAATTGAAATTTATCAACTTAAAGTAGATGTTTGTTAGATGGAAAATTTTAAATAAAATGACAGGGGAGATTGAATCTAAAAATTGAAGTTTATATTAAAGAAATCAATTAGAAGCATCGATAGTTATCGAACAAAGAGTTATTGAAAAAGGTTCATTATAATGACTGTTTATATAAAATTTAAGTTTTAAATTTAATAATTTTAATATAGTAATAAAATAATTTCATAATATGAGTATTTTAATTGGTAATAGTAGAAATATTATTTTCAAAATAAAAATTAAATAAGTTGAAATTTATCAACTTAAAGTAGATGTTTGTTCGATGTAAAATTTTAAATAAAATTAGAGGGGTGATTGAATCTAAAAATATATGTTTTAAATTTAATAATTTTAATATAGTAATAAAATAATTTCATAATATGTGAATATTAATTTGTAATAGTAGAAATATTATTTTCAAAATAAAAATTAAATAAATTGTAATTTATCAACTTAAAGTAGATGTTTGTTAGATGTTAAGTTTTAAATAAAATTAGAGGGGCGAATGAATCTAAAAATTGAAATTTATATTAAAGTAAACAATTAGAAGCATCGATAGATATCGAACACAGAATGATTGAAAAAGGATCATTATAATGTTTGTTTTTATAAAATTTATTTTTAAATCAAATAATTTTAACATAGTAATAAAACAATTTCATAATATGAGAATATTAATTTGTAATAGTAGAAATATTATTTTCAAAATAAAAATTAAATAAATTGAAATTTATCATCTTAAAGTAGATGTTTGTTAGATGTTAAGTTTTAAATAAAATGAGAGGGGAGATTGAATCTAAAAATATATGTTTCAAATTTAATAATTTTAATATAGTAATAAAATAATTTCATAATATGAGAATATTAATTCGTAATAGTAGAAATATTATTTTCAAAATAAAAATTAAATAAATTGTAATTTATCAACTTAAAGTAGATGTTTGTTAGATGTTAAGTTTTAAATAAAATTAGAGGGGCGAATGAATCTAAAAATTGAAATTTATATTAAAGTAAACAATTAGAAGCATCGATAGATATCGAACACAGAATGATTGAAAAATGATCATTATAATGTTTGTTTTTATAAAATTTAATAATTTTAATATAGTAATGAAATAATTTCATAAAATGAGAATTTTAATTTGTAATAGTAGAAATATTATTTTCAAAATAAAAATTAAATAAATTGAAATTTATCAACTTAAAGCAGATGTTTGTTACATGTTAGGTTTTAAATAAAATGAGAGGGGAGATTGAATCTAAAAATTTAAGTTTTAAATTTAATAATATTAATAAAGTAATAAAACAATTCCATAATATGAGAATATTAATTTTTAATAGTAGAAATATTATTTTCAAAATAAAAAATTAAATAAATTGAAATTTATCAACTTAAAGTAGATGTTTGTTAGATGGAAAATTTTAAATAAAATGACAGGGGAGATTGAATCTAAAAATTGAAATTTATATTAAAGAAATCAATTAGAAGCATCGATAGTTATCGAACAAAGAGTTATTGAAAAAGGTTCATTATAATGACTGTTTTTATAAAATTTATTTTTAAATCAAATAATTTTAACATAGTAATAAAACAATTTCATAATATGAGAATATTAATTTGTAATAGTAGAAATATTATTTTCAAAATAAAAATTAAATAAATTGAAATTAATCAACTTAAGGTAGATGTTTGTTAGACGGTAAATTTTAAATAAAATGAGAGGGGAGATTGAATCTAAAAATTGAAATTTATATTAAAGTAATTAATTAGAAGCATCGACAGTTATCGAACAAAGAATTATTGAAAAAGGTTCATTATTATGTTTGTTTTTATAAAATTTAAGTTTTAAATTTAATAATTTTAATATAGTAATAAAAAAATTTCATAATATGAGAATTTTAAATTGTAATAGTAGAAATATTATTTTCAAAATAAAAATTAAATAAATTAAAATAAATCAACTTAAAGTAGATGTTTGTTAGATGTTACGTTTTAAATAAAATTAGAGGGGAGATTGAATTTAAAAATTGAAATTTATATTACAGTAAACAATTACAAGAATCGATAGTTATCGAACAAAGAATTATTGAAAAAGGTTCATTATAATGTTTGTTTTTATAAAATTGAGTTTTAATTTTAATAATTTTAATATAGTAATAAAATAATTTCATAATATGAGAATTTTAAATTGTAATAGTAGTAATATTATTTTCAAAATAAAAATTAAATAAATTAAAATTTATCAACTTAAAGTAGATGTTTGTTAGATGTTACGTTTTAAATAAAATTAGAGTGGAGATTGAATCTAAAAATTCAAATTTATATTAAAGTAAACAATTAGAAGGATCGATAGATATCGAACAAGGAATTATTGAAAAAGGTTCATTATAATGTTTGTTTTTATAAAATTTAAGTTTTAAATTTAATAATTTTAATATACTAATAAAAAAATTTCATAATATAAGAATTTTAAATTGTAATAGTAGAAATATTATTTTCAAAAGAAAAATTAAATAAATTAAAATTTATCAACTTAAAGTAGATGTTTGTTAGATGTTAAGGTTTAAATAAAATTAGAGGGGCGATTGAATCTAAAAATTCAAACTTGTATTAAAGTAAACAATAAGAAGCATCGATAGTTATCGAACAAAGAATTATTGAAAAAGGTTCATTATAATGTTTGTTTTTATAAAATTTAGTTTTAATTTTAATCGTTTTAATATAGTAATAAAATAATTTCATAATATGAGAATTTTAAATTGTAATAGTAGTAATATTATTTTCAAAATAAAAATTAAATAAATTAAAATTTATCAACTTAAAGTAGATGTTTGTTAGATGCTACGTTTTAAATAAAATTAGAGTGGAGATTGAATCTAAAAATTGAAATTTATATTAAAGTAAGCAATTAGAAGCATCGATAGATATCGAACAAAGAATTATTGAAAAAGGTTCATTATAATGTTTGTTTTTATAAAATTTAAGTTTTAAATTTAATAATTTTAATATAGTAATAAAATAATTTCATAATATGGGAATTTCAATTTGTAATAGTAGAAATGTTATTTTCAAAATAAAAATTAAATAAATTAAAATTTATCATCTTAAAGTAGATGTTTGTTAGATGTTAAGTTTTAAATAAAATGAGAGGGGAGATTGAATCTAAAAATATATGTTTTAAATTTAATAATTTTAATATAGTAATAAAATAATTTCATAATATGAGAATATTAATTCGTAATAGTAGAAATATTACTTTCAAAATAAAAATTAAATAAATTGTAATGTATCAACTTAAAGTAGATGTTTGTTAGATGTTAAGTTTTAAATAAAATTAGAGGGGCGAATGAATCTAAAAATTTAAGTTTTAAATTTAATAATATTAATATAGTAATAAAATAATTTCATAATATGAGAATATTAATTTGTAATAGTAGAAATATGATTTTCACTATAAAAATTAAATAAATTGTAATTTATTAACTTAAAGTAGATGTTTGTTAGATGTTAAGTTTTAAATAAAATTAGAGGGGCGAATGAATCTAAAAATTGAAATTTATATTAAAGTAAACAATTAGAAGCATCGATAGATATCGAACACAGAATGATTGAAAAAGGATCATTATAATGTTTGTTTTTATAAAATTTATTTTTAAATCAAATAATTTTAACATAGTAATAAAATAATTTCATAATATGAGTATTTTAATTGGTAATAGTAGAAATATTATTTTCAAAATAAAAATTAAATAAATTGAAATTAATCAACTTAAGGTAGATGTTTGTTAGACGGTAAATTTTAAATAAAATGAGAGGGGAGATTGAATCTAAAAATTGAAATTTATATTAAAGTAATTAATTAGAAGCATCGACAGTTATCGAACAAAGAATTATTGAAAAAGGTTCATTATTATGTTTGTTTTTATAAAATTTAAGTTTTAAATTTAATAATTTTAATATAGTAATAAAAAAATTTCATAATATGAGAATTTTAAATTGTAATAGTAGAAATATTATTTTCAAAATAAAAATTAAATAAATTAAAATAAATCAACTTAAAGTAGATGTTTGTTAGATGTTACGTTTTAAATAAAATTAGAGGGGAGATTGAATTTAAAAATTGAAATTTATATTACAGTAAACAATTACAAGAATCGATAGTTATCGAACAAAGAATTATTGAAAAAGGTTCATTATAATGTTTGTTTTTATAAAATTGAGTTTTAATTTTAATAATTTTAATATAGTAATAAAATAATTTCATAATATGAGAATTTTAAATTGTAATAGTAGTAATATTATTTTCAAAATAAAAATTAAATAAATTAAAATTTATCAACTTAAAGTAGATGTTTGTTAGATGTTACGTTTTAAATAAAATTAGAGTGGAGATTGAATCTAAAAATTGAAATTTATATTAAAGTAAGCAATTAGAAGCATCGATAGATATCGAACAAAGAATTATTGAAAAAGGTTCATTATAATGTTTGTTTTTATAAAATTTAAGTTTTAAATTTAATAATTTTAATATAGTAATAAAATAATTTCATAATATGGGAATTTCAATTTGTAATAGTAGAAATGTTATTTTCAAAATAAAAATTAAATAAATTAAAATTTATCATCTTAAAGTAGATGTTTGTTAGATGTTAAGTTTTAAATAAAATGAGAGGGGAGATTGAATCTAAAAATATATGTTTTAAATTTAATAATTTTAATATAGTAATAAAATAATTTCATAATATGAGAATATTAATTCGTAATAGTAGAAATATTACTTTCAAAATAAAAATTAAATAAATTGTAATGTATCAACTTAAAGTAGATGTTTGTTAGATGTTAAGTTTTAAATAAAATTAGAGGGGCGAATGAATCTAAAAATTTAAGTTTTAAATTTAATAATATTAATATAGTAATAAAATAATTTCATAATATGAGAATATTAATTTGTAATAGTAGAAATATGATTTTCACTATAAAAATTAAATAAATTGTAATTTATTAACTTAAAGTAGATGTTTGTTAGATGTTAAGTTTTAAATAAAATTAGAGGGGCGAATGAATCTAAAAATTGAAATTTATATTAAAGTAAACAATTAGAAGCATCGATAGATATCGAACACAGAATGATTGAAAAAGGATCATTATAATGTTTGTTTTTATAAAATTTATTTTTAAATCAAATAACTTTAACATAGTAATAAAATAATTTCATAATATGAGTATTTTAATTGGTATTAGTAGAAATATTATTTTCAAAATAAAAATTAAATAAATTGAAATTTATCAACTTAAAGTAGATGTTTGTTCGATGTAAAATTTTAAATAAAATTATAGGGGAGATTGAATCTAAAAATTTAAGTTTTAAATTTAATAATTTTAATATAGTAATAAAATAATTTCATAATATGAGAATATTAAATTGTAATAGTAGAAATATTATTTTCAAAATAAAAATTAAATAAATTGAAATTTATCAACTTAAAGTAGATGTTTGTTACATGTTAGGTTTTAAATAAAATGAGAGGGGAGATTGAATCTAAAAATTTAAGTTTTAAATTTAATAATATTAATATAGTAATAAAACAATTTCATAATATGAGAATATTAATTTGTAATAGTAGAAATATTATTTTCAAAATAAAAATTAAATAAATTGAAATTTATCTACTTAAAGTAGATGTTTGTTAGATGTTAAGTTTTAAATCAAATTAGAGGGGAAATTGAATGTAAAAATTGAAATTTATATTAAAGTAATCAATTAGAAGCATCGATAGTTAGCAAACAAAGAATTATTTAAAAGGGTTCATTACAATGTTAGTTTTTATAAAATTTAAGTTTTAAATTTAATAATTTTAATATAGAAATAAAATAATTTCATAATATGAGAACATTAATTTGTAATAGTAGAAATATTATTTTCAAAATAAAAATTAAATAAATTGAAATTTATCAACTTAAAGTATATGCTTGTTAGATGTTAAGTTTTAAATAATATTAGAGGGGCGAATGAATCTAAAAATTGAAATTTATATTAAAGTAATCAATTAAAAGCATCAATAGTTATCGAACAAAGAGTTATTGAAAAAGGTTCATTATAATGTGTGCTTTTATAAACCTTAAGTTTTAAATTTAATAATTTTAATAGAGTAATAAAATAATTTCATAACATGAGAATATTAATTTGAAATAGTAGAAATATTATTTTCAAAATAAAAATTAGATAAATTGAAATTTATCAACTTAAAGTAGATGTTTGTTAGAGGGTAAATTTTAAATAAAATGAGAGGGGAGATTGAAACTAAAAATTGAAATTTATATTAAAGTAATCAATTAGAAGCATCGATAGGTATCGAACAAGGAATTGTTGAAAAAGGTTCATTATAATGATTGTTTATATAAAATTTAAGTTTTAAATTTAATAATTTTAACATAGTAATAAAATAATTTCATAATATGAGAATATTAATTTGTAATAGTAGAAATATTATTTTCAAAATAAAAATTCAATAAATTGAAATTTATCAACTTAAAGTAGATGTTTGTGAGATGTTAAGTTTTAAATCAAATTAGTGGGGAGATTGAAACTAAAAATTTATGTTTTAAATCTAATTATTTTAACATAGTAATAAAATAATTTCATAATATGAGATTTTTAATTTGTAATAGTAGAAATATTATTTTCAAAATAAAAATTAAATAAATTGAAATTAATCAACTTAAGGTAGATGTTTGTTAGACGGTAAATTTTAAATAAAATGAGAGGGGAGATTGAATCTAAAAATTGAAATTTATATTAAAGAAATCAATTAGAAGCATCGATAGTTATCGAACAAAGAATTATTGAAAAAGGTTCATTATAATGACTGTTTATATAAAATATATGTTTTAAATTCAGTAATTTTAATATAGTAATAAAATAATTTCATAATATGAGATTTTTAATTTGTAATAGAAGAAATATTATTTTCCAAATAAATATTAAATAAATTAAAATTTATCAACTTAAAGTAGATGTTTGTTAGATGTTAAGTTTTAAAAAAAATTAGAGGGGCGATTGAATCTAAAAATTGAAATTTATATTAAAGTAAACAATTAGAAGCATCGATAGTTATCGAACAAAGAATTATTGAAGAAGGTTCAGTATAATGATTGTTTTTATAAAATTTAAGTTTTAAATTGAATAATTTTAATATAGTAATAAAATAATTTCGTAACATGAGAATATTAATTAGTAATAGTAGAAATATTACTTTCAAAATAAAAATTAAATAAATTGAAATTTATCAACTTAAAGTAGATGTTTGTGAGATGTTAAGTTTTAAATCAAATTAGAGGGGAGATTGAAACTAAAAATTTATGTTTTAAATTTAATAATTTTAATATAGTAATAAAATAATTTCATAATAAGAGAATTTTAATTTGTAATAGTAGAAAGATTATTTTCCAAATAAATATTAAATAAATTAAAATTTATCAACTTAAAGTAGATGTTTGTTAGATGTTAAGTTTTAAATAAAATTAGAGGGGAGATTGAATCTAATAATTTAAGTTTTAAATTTAATAATATTAATATAGTAATAAAATAATTTCATAATAAGAGAATTTTAATTTGTAATAGTAGAAACATTACTTTCAAAATAAACATTAAATAAATTGAAATTTATCAACTTAAAGTAGATGTTTGTTAGATGTTAAGTTTTAAATCAAATTAGAGGGGCGATTGAATCTAGAAATTGACATTTATATTAAAGTAATGAATTAGAAGCATCGATAGTTATCGAACAAAGAATTGTTGAAAAGGTTCATTATAATGTTTGTTTATGTAAAATTTAAGTTTTAAATCTAATAATTTTAATATAGTAATAAAATAATTTAATAATATAAGAATATTAATTTGTAGTAGTAGAAATATTATTTTCAAAAAAAAATTAAATAAATTGAAATTTATCAACTTAAAGTAGATGTTTGTGAGATGTTAAGTTTTAAATCAAATTAGAGGGGAGATTGAAACTAAAAATTTATGTTTTAAATCTAATAATTTTAACATAGTAATAAAATAATTTCATAATATGAGATTTTTAATTTGTAATAGTAGAAATATTATTTTCAAAATAAAAATTAAATAAATTGAAATTAATCAACTTAAGGTAGATGTTTGTTAGACGGTAAATTTTAAATAAAATGAGAGGGGAGATTGAATCTAAAAATTGAAATTTATATTAAAGTAATTAATTAGAAGCATCGACAGTTATCGAACAAAGAATTATTGAAAAAGGTTCATTATTATGTTTGTTTTTATAAAATTTAAGTTTTAAATTCAGTAATTTTAATATAGTAATAAAATAATTTCATAATATGAGAATATTAATTAGTAATAGTAGAAATATTACTTTCAAAATAAAAATTAAATAAATTGAAATTTATCAACTTAAAGTAGATGTTTGTGAGATGTTAAGTTTTAAATCAAATTAGAGGGGAGATTGAAACTAAAAATTTATGTTTTAAATTTAATAATTTTAATAGAGTAATAAAATAATTTCATAATAAGAGAATTTTAATTTGTAATAGAAGAAATATTATTTTCCAAATAAATATTAAATAAATTAAAATTTATCAACTTAAAGTAGATGTTTGTTAGATGTTAAGTTTTAAAAAAAATTAGAGGGGCGATTGAATCTAAAAATTGAAATTTATATTAAAGTAAACAATTAGAAGCATAGATAGTTATCGAACAAAGAATTATTGCAAAAGGTTCATTATAATGATTGTTTATATAAAATTTAAGTTTTAAATTTAATAATTTTAATATAGTAATAAAATAATTCCATAATATCAGAATATTAATTTGTAATAGTAGAAATATTATTTTCAAAATAAAAATTAAATAAACTGAAATTTATCAACTTAAAGTAGTTGTTTGTTAGACGTTAAGTTTTAAATAAAATTAGAGGGGCGAATGAATCTAAAAATTGAAATTTATATTAAAGTAAACAATTAGAAGCATCGATAGATATCGAACACAGAATGATTGAAAAAGGATCATTATAATGTTTGTTTTTATAAAATTTAATAATTTTAATATAGTAATGAAATAATTTCATAAAATGAGAATTTTAATTTGTAATAGTAGAAATATTATTTTCAAAATAAAAATTAATTAAATTGAAATTTATCAACTTAAAGCAGATGTTTGTTACATGTTAGGTTTTAAATAAAATGAGAGGGGAGATTGAATCTAAAAATTTAAGTTTTAAATTTAATAATATTAATATAGTAATAAAACAATTCCATAATATGAGAATATTAATTTGTAATAGTAGAAATATTATTTTCAAAATAAAAAATTAAATAAATGCAAATTTATCAACTTAAAGTAGATGTTTGTTAGATGGAAAATTTTAAATAAAATGACAGGGGAGATTGAATCTAAAAATTGAAATTTATATTAAAGAAATCAATTAGAAGCATCGATAGTTATCGAACAAAGAGTTATTGAAAAAGTTTCATTATAATGACTGTTTATATAAAATTTAAGTTTTAAATTTAATAATTTTAATATAGTAATAAAATAATTTCATAATATGAGTATTTTAATTGGTAATAGTGGAAATATTACTTTCAAAATAAAAATTAAATAAATTGAAATTTATCAACTTAAAGTAGATGTTTGTGAGATGTTAAGTTTTAAATCAAATTAGAGGGGAGATTGAAACTAAAAATTTATGTTTTAAATTTAATAATTTTAATATAGTAATAAAATAATTTCAAAATAAGAGAATTTTAATTTGTAATAGAAGAAATATTATTTTCCAAATAAATATTAAATAAATTAAAATTTATCAACTTAAAGTAGATGTTTGTTAGATGTTAAGTTTTAAAAAAAATTAGAGGGGCGATTGAATCTAAAAATTGAAATTTATATTAAAGTAAACAATTAGAAGCATCGATAGTTATCGAACAAAGAATTACTGCAAAAGGTTCATTATAATGATTGTTTATATAAAATTTAAGTTTTAAATTTAATAATTTTAATATAGTAATAAAATAATTCCATAATATCAGAATATTAATTTGTAATAGTAGAAATATTATTTTCAAAATAAAAATTAAATAAACTGAAATTTATCAACTTAAAGTAGTTGTTTGTTATACGTTAAGTTTTAAATAAAATTAGAGGGGAGATTGAATCTAATAATTTATGTTTTAAATTGAATAATTTTAATATAGTAATAAAATAATTTAATACGAGAATTTTAATTTGTAATAGTAGAAATATTATTTTCAAAATAAAAATTAAATAAATTGAAATTTATCAACTTAAAGTAGATGTTTGTTTGATGTTAAGTTTTAAATCAAATTAGAGGGGAGATTGAATCTAAAAATTGAAATTTATATTAAAGAAATCAATTAGAAGCATCGATAGTTATCGAACAAAGAATTATTGAAAAAGGTTCATTATAATGATTGTTTATATAAAATTTAAGTTTTAAATTTAATAATTTTAATATAGTAATAAAATAATTTCATAATATGAGATTTTTAATTTGTAATAGTAGAAATATTATTTTCAAAATAAAAATTAAATAAATTGAAATTAATCAACTTAAGGTAGATGTTTGTTAGACGGTAAATTTTAAATAAAATGAGAGGGGAGATTGAATCTAAAAATTGAAATTTATATTAAAGTAAACAATTACAGCATCGATAGTTATCGAACCAAGAATTATTGAAAATGGTTCATTATAATCTTTGTTTTTGTAAAAATTAAGTTTTAAATTTAATAATTTTAATATAGTAATGAAATAATTTCATAATATGACAATTTTAATTTGTAATAGTAGAAATATTACTTTCAAAATAAAAATTAAATAAATTAAAATTTATCAACTTAAAGTAGATGTTTGTGAGATGTTAAGTTTTAAATCAAATTAGAGGGGAGATTGAAACTAAAAATTTATGTTTTAAATTTAATAATTTTAATATAGTAATAAAATAATTTCATAATAAGAGAATTTTAATTTGTAATAGTAGAAATATTATTTTCCAAATAAATATTAAATAAATTAAAATTTATCAACTTAAAGTAGTTGTCTGTTACATGTTAAGTTTTAAAAAAAATTAGAGGGGCGATTGAATCTAAAAATTGAAATTTATATTAAAGTAAACAATTAGAAGCATCGATAGTTATCGAACAAAGAATTATTGCAAAAGGTTCATTATAATGATTGTTTATATAAAATTTAAGTTTTAAATTTAATAATTTTAATATAGTAATAAAATAATTCCATAATATCAGAATATTAATTTGTAATAGTAGAAATATTACTTTCAAAATAAAAATTAAATAAATTAAAATTTATCAACTTAAAGTAGATGTTTGTTAGATGGTTAATTTTAAATCAAATTAGAGGGGCGATTGAATCTAAAAATTGAAATTTATATTAAAGTAATCAATTAGAAGCATCGATAGTTATCGAACACAGAATGATTGAAAAAGGATCATTATAATGTTTGTTTTTATAAAATTTAAGTTGTTAATCAAATAATTTTAACATAGTAATAAAATAATTTAATAATTTGAGAATATTAAGCTGTAGTAGTAGAAATATTATTTTCAAAATAAAAATTAAATAAATTGAAATTTATCAACTTAAAGTAGATGTTTGTTAGATGTTAAGTTTTAAATAAAATTAGACGGGCGAATGAATCTAAAATTTTATGTTTTAAATCTAATAATTTTAACATAGTAATAAAATAATTTCATAATATGAGATTTTTAATTTGTAATAGTAGAGATATTATTTTCAAAATAAAAATTAAATAAATTTAAATTTATCAACTGAAAGTAGATGTTTGTTAGATGTTAAGTTTTAAATAATATTAGAGGGGCGAATGAATCTAAAAATTGAAATTTATATTAAAGTAATCAATTAGAAGCATCGATAGTTATCGAACAAAGAAATATTGAAAAAGGTTCATTATAATGATTGCTTATATAAAATTTAATTTTTAAATTTAATAATTTTAATATAGTAATAAAATAATTTCATAATATGAGAATTTTAATTTGTAGTAGCACAAATATTATTTTCAAAATAAAAATTAAATAAATTAAAATTTACCATCTTATAATAGATGTTTGTTAGATGTTGTGTTTTAAATAAAATTAGGGGGGAGATTGAATCTAAAAATTGAAATTTATGTTAAAGTAAACAATTAGAAGCATCGACATTTATCGAACAAGGAATTATTGAAAAAGGTTCATTATAATGTTTGATCTTATAAAAATTAAGTTTTAAATTTAATAATTTTAATATAGAAATAAAATAATTTCATAATATGAGAATTTTAATTTGTAGTAGCACAAATATTATTTTCAAAATAAAAATTAAATAAATTAAAATTTACCAACTTATAATAGATGTTTGTTAGATGTTGTGTTTTAAATAAAATTAGGGGGGAGATTGAATCTAAAAATTGAAATTTATATTAAAGTAATTAATTAGAAGCATCGACAGTTATCGAACAAAGAATTATTGAAAAAGGTTCATTATTATGTTTGTTTTTATAAAATTTAAGTTTTAAATTCAGTAATTTTAATATAGTAATAAAATAATTTCATAATATGAGAATATTAATTAGTAATAGTGGAAATATTACTTTGAAAATAAAAATTAAATAAATTGAAATTTATCAACTTAAAGTAGATGTTTGAGAGATGTTAAGTTTTAAATCAAATTAGAGGGGAGATTGAAACTAAAAATTTATGTTTTAAATTTAATAATATTAATATAGTAATAAAATAATTTCATAATAAGAGAATTTTAATTTGTAATAGAAGAAATATTATTTTCCAAATAAATATTAAATAAATTAAAATTTATCAACTTAAAGTAGATGTTTGTTAGATGTTAAGTTTTAAATAAAATTAGAGGGGAGATTGAATCTAATAATTTAAGTTTTAAATTTAATAATATTAATATAGTAATAAAATAATTTAATACGAGAATTTTAATTTGTAATAGTAGAAATATTATTTTCAAAATAAAAATTAAATAAATTAAAATTTATCAACTTAAGGTAGATGTTTGTTAGATGCTAAATTTAAAATAAAATTAGAGGGGCGAATGAATCTAAAAATTTAAGTTTTAAATTTAATAATATTAATATAGTAATAAAATAATTTCATAATAGGAGAATTTTAATTTGTAATAGTAGAAATATTATTCTCAAAATAAAAATTAAATAAATTAAAATTTATCAACATAAAGTAAATATTTGTTCGATGTTCAGTTTAAAATAAAATTAGAGGGGCGAATGAATCTAAAAATTGAAATTTATATTAAAGTAATCAATTAGAAGCATCGATAGTTATCGTACAAAGAATTATTGAAAAAGGTTCATTATAATGTATGCTTTTATAATATTTAACTTTTAAATTTAATAATTTTAATATAGTAATAAATTAATTTCATAATATGAGAATATTAATTTGTAATAGTAGAAATATTATTTTCAAAATAAAAATTAAATAAATTAAAATTTATCAACTTAAGGTAGATGTTTGTTAGATGTTAAATTTTATATAAAATTAGGGGGGAGATTGAATCTAAAAATTGAAATTTATATTAAAGTAATCAATTAGAAGCTTCGATAGTTATCGGACAAAGAGTTATTGAAAAAGGTTCATTATAATGACTGTTTATATAAAATTTAAGTTTTAAAATCAGTAATTTTGATATAGTAATAAAATAATTGCATAATATGAGAATTTTAATTTGTAATAGTAGAAACATTATTTTCAAAATAAAAAATAAATAAATAAAAATTTATCAACTTAAGGTAGATGTTTGATAGATGGTAAATTTTAAATAAAATTAGAGGGGCGAATGAATCTAAAAATTGAAATTTATATTAAAGTAATCCAATAGAAGCATCGATAGTTATCGAACAAAGAATTATTGAAAAGGTTCTTTTTAATGATTGATTATATAAAATTTTAGTTTTAAATTCAGTAATTTTAATATTGTATAAAAATAATTTCATAATATGGGAATATTAATTTGTAATAGTTGAAATAAAATTTTCAAAATAAAAATGTAATAAATTGAAATTTATCAACTGAAAGTAGATGTTTGTTAGATGTTGGGTTTTAAATAAAATTAGAGGGGAGATTCAATCTAAAAATTTAAGTTTTAAAATTAATAATTCTAATACAGTAATAAAATAATTTTATAATATGAGAATTTTAATTTGTAATAGTAGAAATTATTTTCAAAATAAAAATTAGATAAATTGAAATTTATCAACTTAGAGTAGATGTTTCTTAGATGTTATGTTTTAAATAAAATTAGAGGGGCGAATGAATCTAAAAATTGAAATTTATATTAAAGTAATCAAATAGAGGCATCGATAGTTATCGAACAAAGAATTATTGCAAAAGGTTCATTATAATGTATGCTTTTGTAAAATTTAAGTTTTAATTCTAATAATTTTAATATAGAAATAAAACAATTTCATAATATGAGAATATTAATTTGTAATAGTAGAAAAAATGTTTTCAAAATAAAAATTAAATAAATTAAAATTTATCAACTTAAGGTAGATGTTTCTTAGATGGTAAATTTTAAATCTAATTAGAGGGCCGATTGAATCTAAAAATTGAAATTTATATTAAAGTAAACAATTAGAAGCATCGATAGTTATCGAACAAAGAATTATTGAAAAAGGTTCATTATAATGTATGGTTTTATAAAATTTAACTTTTAAATTTAATAATTGTAATATAGTAATAAAATAATTTCATAATATGAGAATTTTAATTTGTAGTAGTACAAATATTATTTTCGAAATAAAAATTAAATAAATTAAAATTTATCAACTTAAAGTAGATGTTTGTTAGATGTTAAGTTTTAAATAAAATTAGAGGGGAGATTGAGTCTGAAAATTGAAATTTATATTAAAGTAATCAATTAGAAGCATCGATAGTTATCGAACAAAGAGTTATTGAAAAAGGTTCATTATAATGTGTGCTTTCATAAAATTTAAGTTTTAAAATTAATAATTTTAATATAGTAATAAAATAATTTCGTAATATGAGAATATTAATTTGTAATAGTAGAAATATTATTTTCATAATTAAAATTAAATAAATTAAAATTTATCAACTTAAGGTAGATGTTTGTTCGATGTTATGTTTTAAATAAAATTAGAGGGGAGATTGAATCTAAAAATTTAAGTTTTAAATTTAATAATTTTAATATAGTAAAAATATAATTTCATAATATGAGAATTTTAATTTGTAATAGTAGAAATATTATTTTCAGAATAAAAATTAAATAAATTGAAATTTATCAACTTAAAGTAGATGTTTGTGAGATGTTCAGTTTAAAATAAAATTAGAGGGGCGAATGAATCTAAAAATTGAAATTTATATTAAAGTAATCAATTAGAAGCACCGACAGTTATCGAACAAAGAATTATTGAAAAAGGTTCATTATAATGTTTGTTTATATAAAATTAAAGTTTTAAATTGAATAATTTTAATATAGTAATAAAATAATTTCATAATATGAGAATTTTAATTTGTAATAGTATAAATATTATTTACAAAATAAAAATTAAATAAATTGAAAATTATCAACTTAAAGTAGATGTTTGTTAAATGTTAAGTTTTGAATAAAATTAGAGCGGGGATTGAATCTAAACATTAAAATTTATAATAAAGTTAACAATTGGAAGCATCGATAGCTATCGAACAAAGAATTATTGAAAAAGGTTCATTATTATGTTTGTTTTTATGAAATTTAAGTTTCAAATTGAATAATTTTAATATAGTAATAAAATAATTTCATAATATGAGAATATTAATTTGTAGTAGTAGAAGTATTATTTTCAAAATAAAAATTAGATGAATTGAAATTTATCAACTTAAAGTAGATGTTTGTGAGATGTTCAGTTTTAAATAAAATTAGAGGGGAGATTGAATCTAAAAATTGAAATTTATATTAAAGTAAACAATTAGAAGCATCGATAGTTATCGAACAAAGAATTATTGAAAAAGGTTCATTATTATGTTTGTTTTTATGAAATTTAAGTTTCAAATTGAATAATTTTAATATAGTAATAAAGTAATTTCATAATATGAGATTTTTAATTTTTAATAGTAGAAATATTATTTTCGAAACAAAAATTAAATAAATTAAAATTTATCAACTTAAGGTAGATGTTTGTTCGATGTTAAATTTTAAATAAAATTAGAGGGGAGATTGAATCTAAAAATTTAAGTTTTAAATTTAATAATTTCAATATAGAAATAAAGTAATTTCATAATATGAGAATATTAATTTGTAATAGTAGAAATATTATTTTCAAAATAAAAATTATATAAATTAAAATTTATCAACTTAAAGTAGATGTTTGTTAGATGTTAAGTGTTAAATAAAATTAGAGGGGAGATTGAATATAAACATTTAAGTTTTAAAATTAATAATTTTAATATAGTAATAAAATAATTTCATAATATGAGAATATTAATTTGTAATAGTAGAAATATTATTTTCAAAATAAAAATTAAATAAATTAAAATTTATGAACTTAAGGTAGATGTTTGTTAGATGTTAAATTTAAAATAAAATTAGAGGGGCGAATGAATCTAAAAATTTAAGTTTTAAATTTAATAATATTAATATAGTAATAAAATAATTTCATAATAAGAGAATTTTAATTTGTAATAGTAGAAATATTATTCTCAAAATAAAAATTAAATAAATTAAAATTTATCAACATAAAGTAGATATTTGTTCGATGTTCAGTTTAAAATAAAATTACAGGGACGAATGAATCTAAAAATTGAAATTTATATTAAAGTAATCAATTAGAAGCATCGATAGTTATCGTACAAAGAATTATTGAAAAAGGTTCATAATAATGTATGCTTTTATAAAATTTAACTTTTAAATTTAATAATTTTAATATAGTAATAAATTAATTTCATAATATGAGAATATTAATTTGTAATAGTAGAAATATTATTTTCAAAATAAAAATTAAATAAATTAAAATATATCAACTTAATGTAGATGTTTGTTAGATGTTAAGATTCAAATCAGATTAGGGAGGAGATCGAATCTAAAAATTGAAATTTATATTAAAGTAATCAAATAGAAGCATCGATAGTTATCGAACAAAGAATTATTGAAAAGGTTCATTATAATGATTGATTATATAAAATTTTAGTTTTAAATTCAGTAATTTCAATATAGTAATAGAATAATTTCATAATATGAGAATATTAATTTGTAATAGTAGAAAAAATGTTTTCAAAATAAAAATAAAATAAATTAAAATTTATCAACTTAAGGTAGATGGTTGTTAGATGGTAAATTTTAAATCTAATTGGAGGGCCGATTGAATCTAAAAATTGAAATTTATATTAAAGTAAACAATTAGAAGCATCGATAGTTATCGAACAAAGAATTATTGAAAAAGGTTCATTATAATGTATGCTTTTATAAAATTTAACTTTTAAATTTAATAATATTAATATAGTAATAAAATAATTTCATAATATGAGAATATTAATTTGTAATAGTAGAAATATTATTTTCCAAATAAAAATTAAATAAATTGAAATTTATCAACTTAAAGTAGATGTTTGTTACATGTTAAGTTTTAAATAAAATTAGAGGGGAGATTGAATCTAAAAATTTAAGTTTTAAATTTAATAATATTAATATAGTAATAAAATAATTTCATAATATGAGAACATTAATTTGTAATAGTAGAAATATTATTTTCTAAATAAAAATTAAATAAATTGAAATTTATCAACTTAAAGTAGATGTTTGTTAGATGTTAAGTTTTAAATATAATTAGAGGGGAGATTGAATCTAAAAATTGAAATTTATATTAAAGTAAACAATTAGAAGCATCGATAGTTATCGAACAAAGAGTTATTGAAAAAGGTTCATTATAATGTGTGCTTTCATAAAATTTAACTTTTAAATTTAATAATTTTAATATAGTAATAAAATAATTTCATAATATGAGAATTTTAATTTGTAATAGTAGAAATATTATTTTCAAAATAAAAATTAGATAAATTGAAATTTATCAACTTAAAGTAGATGTTTGTTACATGTTATGTTTTAAATAAAATTAGAGGGGCGAATGAATCTAAAAATTGAAATTTATATTAAAGTAATCAAATAGAAGCATCGATAGTTATCGAACAAAGAATTATTGAAAAGGTTCATTTTAATGATTGATTATATAAAATTTTAGTTTTAAATTCAGTAATTTTAATATAGTAATAAAATAATTTCATAATATGGGAATATTAATTTGTAATAGTTGAAATAAAATTTTCAAAATAAAAATGTAATAAATTGAAATTTATCAACTGAAAGTAGATGTTTGTTAGATGTTAGGTTTTAAATAAAATTAGAGGGGAGATTCAATCTAATAATTTAAGTTTTAAAATTAATAATTCTAATACAGTAATAAAATAATTTCATAATATGAGAATTTTAATTTGTAATAGTAGAAATATTATTTTCAAAATGAAAATTAGATAAATAGAAATTTATCAACTTAGAGTAGATGTTTGTTAGATGTTATGTTTTAAATAAAATTAGAGGGGCGAATGAATCTAAAAATTGAAATTTATATTAAAGTAATCAAATAGAGGCATCGATAGTTATCGAACAAAGAATTATTGCAAAAGGTTCATTATAATGTATGCTTTTGTAAAATTTAAGTTTTAATTCTAATAATTTTAATATAGAAATAAAATAATTTCATAATATGAGAATATTAATTTGTAATAGTAGAAAAAATGTTTTCAAAATAAAAATTAAATAAATTAAAATTTATCAACGTAAGGTAGATGTTTCTTAGATGGTAAATTTTAAATCTAATTAGAGGGCCGATTGAATCTAATAATTGAAATTTATATTAAAGTAAACAATTAGAAGCATCGATAGTTATCGAACAAAGAATTATTGAAAAAGGTTCATTATAATGTATGGTTTTATAAAATTTAACTTTTAAATTTAATAACTTTAATATAGTAATAAAATAATTTCATAATATGAGAATATTTATTTGTAATAGTAGAAATATTATTTTCCAAATAAAAATTAAATAAATTGAAATTTATCAACATAAAGTAGATGTTTGATAGATGGTAAATTTTAAATCAAATTAGAGGGGCGAATGAATCTAAAAATTGAAATTTATATTAAAGTAATCAAATAGAAGCATCGATAGTTATCGAACAAAGAATTA
Organism: Bombus muscorum; assembly: GCA_963971185.1. NCBI lineage: Eukaryota > Metazoa > Arthropoda > Insecta > Hymenoptera > Apidae > Bombus > Bombus muscorum. The sequence goes on from OZ020132.1 coordinate 6,481,182, forward strand.
TTGAAAAAGTTTCATTATAATGATTGATTATATAAAATTTTAGTTTTAAATTCAGTAATTTTAATATAGTAATAAAATAATTTCATAATATGAGAATATTAATTGGAAATAGTAGAAATATTATTTTCAAAATAAAAATTAAATAAATTGAAATTTATCAACATAAAGTAGATGTTTGTTAGATGTTATGTTTTAAATAAAATTAGAGGGGCGAATGAATCTAAAAATTGAAATTTATATTAAAGTAATCAAATAGAAGCATCGATAGTTATCGAACAAAGAATTATTGAAAAAGGTTCATTATAATGATTGATTATATAAAATTTAAGTTTTAAATTTAATAATTTTAATATACTAATAAAATAATTTCATAATATGGGAATTTAGTTTGTAATAGTAGAAATATTATTTTCAAAATAAAAATTAAATAAATTAAAATTTATCAACTTAAGGTAGATGTTTGTTAGATGTTAAGTTTTAAATCAAATTAGAGGGGCGATTGAATCTAAAAATTGAAATTTATTTTAAAGTAATCAATTAGAAGCATCGGTAGGTATCGAACAAAGAGTTATTGAAAAAGGTTCATTATAATGATTGCTTATATAAAATTTAAGTTTTAAATCTAATAATTTTAATATAGTAATAATATAATTTCATAATATGAGAATTTTGATTTGTAATAGTAGAAATATTATTTTCCAAATAAATATTAAATAAATTAAAATTTATCAACTTAAGGTAGATGTTTGTTCGATGTTAAATTTTAAATAAAATTAGAGGAGAGATTGAATCTAAAAATTTAAGTTTTAAATTTAATAATTTTAATATAGTAATAACATAATTTCATAACATGAGTATTTTAATTGGTAATATTAGAAATATTATTTTCAAAATAAAAATTAAATAAATTAAAATTTATCAACTTAAGGTAGATGTTTGTTAGATGGAAAATTTTAAATAAAATGACAGAGGAGATTGAATCTAAAAATTGAAATTTATATTAAAGTAAACAATTAGAAGCATCGATAGTTATCGAACAAAGAGTTATTGAAAAAGGTTCATTATAATGTGTGCTTTCATAAAATTTAAGTTTTAAAATTAATAATTTTAATATAGTAATAAAATAATTTCATAATATGGGAATATTAATTTGTAATAGTTGAAATAAAATTTTCAAAATAAAAATGTAATAAATTGAAATTTATCAACTGAAAGTAGATGTTTGTTAGATGTTAGGTTTTAAATAAAATTAGAGGGGAGATTCAATCTAATAATTTAAGTTTTAAAATTAATAATTCTAATACAGTAATAAAATAATTTCATAATATGAGAATTTTAATTTGTAATAGTAGAAATATTATTTTCAAAATGAAAATTAGATAAATAGAAATTTATCAACATAGAGTAGATGTTTGTTAGATGTTATGTTTTAAATAAAATTAGAGGGGCGAATGAATCTAAAAATTGAAATTTATATTAAAGTAATCAAATAGAGGCATCGATAGTTATCGAACAAAGAATTATTGCAAAAGGTTCATTATAATGTATGCTTTTGTAAAATTTAAGTTTTAATTCTAATAATTTTAATATAGAAATAAAATAATTTCATAATATGAGAATATTAATTTGTAATAGTAGAAAAAATGTTTTCAAAATAAAAATTAAATAAATTAAAATTTATCAACTTAAGGTAGATGTTTCTTAGATGGTAAATTTTAAATCTAATTAGAGGGCCGATTGAATCTAAAAATTGAAATTTATATTAAAGTAAACAATTAGAAGCATCGATAGTTATCGAACAAAGAATTATTGAAAAAGGTTCATTATAATGTATGGTTTTATAAAATTTAACTTTTAAATTTAATAACTTTAATATAGTAATAAAATAATTTCATAATATGAGAATATTAATTTGTAATAGTAGAAATATTATTTTCCAAATAAAAATTAAATAAATTGAAATTTATCAACATAAAGTAGATGTTTGATAGATGGTAAATTTTAAATCAAATTAGAGGGGCGAATGAATCTAAAAATTGAAATTTATATTAAAGTAATCAAATAGAAGCATCGATAGTTATCGAACAAAGAATTATTGAAAAAGTTTCATTATAATGATTGATTATATAAAATTTTAGTTTTAAATTCAGTAATTTTAATATAGTAATAAAATAATTTCATAATATGAGAATATTAATTTGAAATAGTAGAAATATTATTTTCAAAATAAAAATTAAATAAATTGAAATTTATCAACATAAAGTAGATGTTTGTTAGATGTTATGTTTTAAATAAAATTAGAGGGGCGAATGAATCTAAAAATTGAAATTTATATTAAAGTAATCAAATAGAAGCATCGATAGTTATCGAACAAAGAATTATTGAAAAAGGTTCATTATAATGTATGGTTTTATAAAATTTAAGTTTTAAATTTAATAATTTTAATATACTAATAAAATAATTTCAAAATATGGGAATTTAGTTTGTAATAGTAGAAATATTATTTTCAAAATAAAAATTAAATAAATTAAAATTTATCAACTTAAGGTAGATGTTTGTTAGATGTTAAGTTTTAAATCAAATTAGAGGGGAGATTGAATCTAAAAATTTAAGTTTTAAATTTAATAATATTAATATAGTAATAAAATTATTTCATAATATGAGAATATTAATTTGTAATAGTAGAAATATTATTTTCAAAATAAAAATTAAATAAATTAAAATTTATCAACTTAAGGTAGATGTTTGTTCGATGTTAAATTTTAAATAAAATTAGAGGGGAGATTGAATCTAAAAATTTAAGTTTTAAATTTAATAATTTTAATATAGTAATAACATAATTTCATAACATGAGTATTTTAATTGGTAATATTAGAAATATTATTTTCAAAATAAAAATTAAATAAATTAAAATTTATCAACTTAAACTAGATGTTTGTTAGATGGAAAATTTTACATAAAATGACAGGGGAGATTGAATCTAAAAATTGAAATTTATATTAAAGAAATCAATTAGAAGCATCGATAGTTATCGAACAAAGAGTTATTGAAAAAGGTTCATTATAATGACTGTTTATATAAAATTCAAGTTTTAAATTCAGTAATTTTAATATAGTAATAAAATAATTTCATAATATGAGAATATTAATTTGTAATAGTAGAAATATTATTTTTAAAATAAAAATTAAATAAATTGAAATTTATCAACTTAAAGTAGATGTTTGTTAGATGTTAAGTTTTAAATAAAATTAGAGGGGAGATTGAATCTAAAAATTTAAGTTTTAAATTTAATAATTTTAATATAGTAATAAAATAATTTCATAATATGAGAATTTTAATTTGTAGTAGTACAAATATTATTTTCGAAATAAAAATTAAATAAATTAAAATTTACCAACTTAAAGTAGATGTTTGTTAGATGCTAAGTTTTAAATATAATTAGAGGGGAGATTGAATCTAAAAATTGAAATTTATACTAAAGTAAACAATTGCAAGCATCGATAGTTATCGAACCAAGAATTATTGAAAAAGGTTCATTATAATCTTTGTTTTTGTAAAAATTAAGTTTTAATTTTAATAATTTTAATATAGTAATAAAACAATTTCATAATATGAGAATTTTAATTTGCAACAGTGAAATATTATTTTCAAAATAAAAATTAAATAAATTGAAATTTATCAACTTAAAGTAGATGTTTGTTAAATGTTAAATTTTAAGTAAAATTAGAGGGGAGATTGAATCTAAAAACTGAAATTTATGTTAAAGTAATCAAATAGAAGCATCGATAGTTATCGAACAAAGAATGATTGAAAAAGGTTCATTATAATGCGTGCTTTTATAAAATTTAAGTTTTCAATTTAACAAGTTTAATATAGTAATAAAATGATTTCATAATATGAGAATTTTAATTTGTAGTAGTAGAAATATTAATTCCAAATAAAAATTAAATAAATTGAAATTTATCAACTTAAAGTAGATGTTTGTTAGATGTTAAGTTTTAAATAAAATTAGAGGGGAGATTGAATCTAAAAATTGAAATTTATATTAAAGTAAACAATTACAAGCATCGATAGTTATCGAACCAAGAATTATTGAAAATGGTTCATTATAATCTTTGTTTTTGTAAAAATTAAGTTTTAAATTTAATAATTTTAATATTGTAATAAAATAATTCCATAATATGAGAATTTTAATTTGTAATAGTAGAAATATTATTTGAAAATAGAAATTAAATAAATTAAAATTTATCAACTTAAAGTAGATGTTCGTTAGATGTTGTGTTTTAAATAAAATTAGAGGGGTGATTGAATCTAAAAATTGAAATTTATATTAAAGCCAACATTTAGAATCATCGACAGTTATCGTAGAAAGAATTATGCAAAAAGGTTCATTATAATGTTTGTTTTTATAAAAATTAAGTTTTAAATTTAATAATTGTAATATAGTAATAAAATAATTTCATAATATGAGAATTTTAATTTGTAATAGTAGAAATATTATTTTCAAAATAAAAATAAAATAAATTAAAATTTATCTACTTAAAGTAGATGTTTGTTAGATGTTAAGTTTTAAATAAAATTAGAGGGAGGATTGAATCTAAAAATTGCAATTTATATTAAAGTGAACAATTAGAAGCATCGATAGTTATCGAACAAAGAATTATTGAAAAAGCTACATTATAATCTTTGTTTTTGTAAAAATTAAGTTTTAAATTTAATAATTTTAATATAGTAATGAAATAATTTCATAATATGAGAATTTTAATTTGTAATAGTAGAAATATTTTTTTAAAAATAAAAATTAAATAAATTAAAATTTATCAACTTAAAGTAGATGTTTGTTAGATGTTGTGTTTTAAATAAAATTAGAGGGGAGATTGAATCTAAAAATTCAAGTTTATATTAAAGCCAACATTTAGAATCATCGACAGTTATCGTAGAAAGAATTATGCAAAAAGGTTCATTATAATGTTTGTTTTTATAAAATTTAAGTTTTAAATTTAATAATTGTAATATAGTAATAAAATAATTTCATAATATGAGAATTTTAATTTGTAATAGTAGAAATATTTTTTTAAAAATAAAAATTAAATAAATTAAAATTTATCAACTTAAAGTAGATGTTTGTTAGATGTTAAGTTTTAAATATAATTATAGGGGAGATTGAATCTAAAAATTGAAATTTATATTAAAGTAAACAATTACAAGCATCGACAGTTATCGAAACCAGAATTATTGAAAATGGTTCATTATAATCTTTGTTTTTGTAAAAATTAAGTTTTAAATTTAATAATTTTAATATAGTAATGAAATAATTTCATAATATGAGAATTTTAATTTGTAATAGTAGAAATATTATTTTCAAAATAAAAATAAAATAAATTAAAATTTATCTACTTAACGTAGATGTTTGTTAGATATTAAGTTTTAAATAAAATTAGAGGGAGGATTGAATCTAAAAATTGCAATTTATATTAAAGTGAACAATTAGAAGCATCGATAGTTATCGAACAAAGAATTATTGAAAAAGCTACATTATAATCTTTGTTTTTGTAAAAATTAAGTTTTAAATTTAATAATTTTAATATAGTAATGAAATAATTTCATAATATGAGAATTTTAATTTGTAATAGTAGAAATATTATTTTCAAAATAAAAATTAACTAAATTAAAAATCAGCAACTTAATGCAGATGTTCGTTAGATATTAATTTTTAAATAAAATAAGAGGGGAGATTGAATGTAAAAATTGAAATTTATATTAAAGTAATCAATTAGAAGCATCGATAGTTAGCGAACAAAGAATTATTGAAAAGGGTTCATTATAATGTTTGTTTTTATAAAATTTAAGTTTTAAATTCAGTAATTTTAATATAGAAATAAAATAATTTCATAATATGAGAATATTAATTTGTAATAGTTGAAATATTATTTTCAAAATAAAAATTAAATAAATTGAAATTTATCAACTTAAAGTAGATGTTTGTTAGATGTTGAGTTTTAAATAAAATTAGAGGGGAGATTGAATCTAAAAATTTAAGTTTTAAATTCAGTAATTTTAATATAGAAGTAAAATAATTTTGTAATATGAGAATATTAATTTGTAATAGTAGAAATATTATTTTCAAAATAAAAATTAAATAAATTGAAATTTATCAACTTAAAGTATATGCTTGTTAGATGTTAAGTTTTAAATAAAATTAGTGGGGCGATTGAATCTAAGAATTAAAATTTATATTAAAGTAATCAATTGGATGCATCCATAGTTATAGAACAAAGAATTATTGAAAAAGGTTCATTATAATGATTGTTTATATATAATTTAAGTTTTAAATTTAATAATATTAATATAGTAATAAAATAATTTCATAATATGAGAATTTTAATTTGTAATAGTAGAAATATTGTTTTCAAAATAAAAATTAAATAAATGAAAATTTATCAACTTATAGTAGATGTTTGTTAGATGGTAAATTTTAAATCAAATTAGAGGGGAGATTGAATCTAAAAATATAAGATTTAAATTCAATAATTTTAATATAGTAATAAAATAATTTCATAATATGAGAATTTTAATTTGTAATAGTAGAAATATTATTTTCAAAATAAAAATTAACTAAATTAAAAATCATCAACTTAATGTAGATGTTCGTTAGATATTAATTTTTAAATAAAATAAGAGGGGAGATTGAATGTAAAAATTGAAATTTATATTAAAGTAATCAATTAGAAGCATCGATAGTTAGCGAACAAAGAATTATTGAAAAGGGTTCATTGTAATGTTTGTTTTTATAAAATTTAAGTTTTAAATTTAATAATTGTAATATAGTAATAAAATAATTTCATAATATGAGAATTTTAATTTGTAGTAGTACAAATATTATTTTCGAAATAAAAATTAAATAAATTAAAATTTACCAACTTAAAGTAGATGTTTGTTAGATGTTAAGTTTTAAATATAATTAGAGGGGAGATTGAATCTAAAAATTGAAATTTATATTAAAGTAAACAATTACAAGCATCGATAGTTATCGAACCAAGAATTATTGAAAAAGGTTCATTATAATCTTTGTTTTTGTAAAAATTAAGTTTTAAATTTAATAATTTTAATATAGTAATGAAATAATATCATAATATGAGAATTTTAATTTGTAATAGTAGAAATATTATTTCCAAAATAAAAATAAAATAAATTAAAATTTATCTACTTAAAGTAGATGTTTGTTAGATGTTAAGTTTTAAATAAAATTAGAGGGGTGACTGAATCTAAAAATTGAAATTTATATTAAAGCCAACATTTAGAATCATCGACAGTTATCGTAGAAAGAATTATGCAAAAAGGTTCATTATAATGTTTGTTTTTATAAAATTTAAGTTTTAAATTTAATAATTGTAATATAGTAATAAAATAATTTCATAATATGAGAATTTTAATTTGTAGTAGTACAAATATTATTTTCGAAATAAAAATTAAATAAATTAAAATTTACCAACTTAAAGTAGATGTTTGTTAGATGTTAAGTTTTAAATATAATTATAGGGGAGATTGAATCTAAAAATTGAAATTTATATTAAAGTAAACAATTACAAGCATCGACAGTTATCGAAACCAGAATTATTGAAAATGGTTCATTATAATCTTTGTTTTTGTAAAAATTAAGTTTTAAATTTAATAATTTTAATATAGTAATGAAATAATTTCATAATATGAGAATTTTAATTTGTAATAGTAGAAATATTATTTTCAAAATAAAAATAAAATAAATTAAAATTTATCTACTTAACGTAGATGTTTGTTAGATATTAAGTTTTAAATAAAATTAGAGGGAGGATTGAATCTAAAAATTGCAATTTATATTAAAGTGAACAATTAGAAGCATCGATAGTTATCGAACAAAGAATTATTGAAAAAGCTACATTATAATCTTTGTTTTTGTAAAAATTAAGTTTTAAATTTAATAATTTTAATATAGTAATGAAATAATTTCATAATATGAGAATTTTAATTTGTAATAGTAGAAATATTATTTTCAAAATAAAAATTAACTAAATTAAAAATCAGCAACTTAATGCAGATGTTCGTTAGATATTAATTTTTAAATAAAATAAGAGGGGAGATTGAATGTAAAAATTGAAATTTATATTAAAGTAATCAATTAGAAGCATCGATAGTTAGCGAACAAAGAATTATTGAAAAGGGTTCATTATAATGTTTGTTTTTATAAAATTTAAGTTTTAAATTCAGTAATTTTAATATAGAAATAAAATAATTTCATAATATGAGAATATTAATTTGTAATAGTTGAAATATTATTTTCAAAATAAAAATTAAATAAATTGAAATTTATCAACTTAAAGTAGATGTTTGTTAGATGTTGAGTTTTAAATAAAATTAGAGGGGAGATTGAATCTAAAAATTTAAGTTTTAAATTCAGTAATTTTAATATAGAAGTAAAATAATTTTGTAATATGAGAATATTAATTTGTAATAGTAGAAATATTATTTTCAAAATAAAAATTAAATAAATTGAAATTTATCAACTTAAAGTATATGCTTGTTAGATGTTAAGTTTTAAATAAAATTAGTGGGGCGATTGAATCTAAGAATTAAAATTTATATTAAAGTAATCAATTGGATGCATCCATAGTTATAGAACAAAGAATTATTGAAAAAGGTTCATTATAATGATTGTTTATATATAATTTAAGTTTTAAATTTAATAATATTAATATAGTAATAAAATAATTTCATAATATGAGAATTTTAAATTGTAATAGTAGAAATATCATTTTCAAAATAAAAATTAAATAAATTAAAATTTATCAACTTAAAGTAGATGTTTGTCTGATGTTCAGTTTTAAATAAAATTAGAGATGAGATTGAATTTAAAAATTTAAGTCTTAAATTTAATAATTTTAATATAGTAATAAAATAATTTCATAATATGCGAATTTTAATTGGTAATAGTAGAAATATTATTTTCAAAA